>ML662442.1:46899495-47326451 GCA_007570785.1 Antilocapra americana
GTGTGTGTGTGTGTGTGTGTGTGTGTGTGTGTGTGTGTGTTAGCAGCTCAGTTGTGTCTGGCTCTCTGCGACCCCATGGACTGTGGCCCACCAGGCTCCTCTGTTCATGGAATTCTCCAGGCAAGAGTACTGGAGTGGGTTGCCATTTCCTTCTCCAGGGGATTTTCCCGACCCAGGCAATGAACCTGGTTCTCCCATATTGCAGGCAGATTCTTTACCTTCTGAGTCACCAGGAGTGTCTTAAGCTCTTCTGATCTCATTGGGAAGTGTGTTGGGTACCATTGTCAAACTCCCTATAGTCATAACAGTTTCACCCATAAAAATATAGATGTTAGAAAAGAGGATTCAAATCACTTCTAGGTTGGCTATAATTAAATTTTTTTGATGTGGACTATTTTTTAAAGTCTTATTGAACATTTTGAAATACTGTTTCTGTTTTGTGTTTTTTTTCCCTTGAGGCATATGGGATCTTAGTTCCCTGACCAGTGATCAAACCTGTACCCCTGAATTGGAAGGTCAAGTTTTAACCACTGGACTGCCAAAGAAGTCCCATTTTTTAAAATTTTGAATTTGGCTTTTGGTGAGTGGGAGAGATAGGATGTTTTAATAAAAGGACTTACCCGAGATTTTCTCTAAAAGCTAGGAGACTCTCTCTCCTCGATTATAACTCGATTGAAGTGGTCCCCTCTCCTTTCTTTTTTGCATCCTTCCCCCCAGTTTTAGATGTAGTGAGGGCCCCATTCAGAGAGGCATTTCTAATACTGTGAAAGGTGGTGAAATTACGGAAGCATATCATATGCTCTTGCACCTTAAAGCATCTAGAGTACAAGTGAAAGGTGGCAAGCGGGTAGTACCATGACCAGGAAAAGGGCGTTGTCATGGTTGGAAAGGCCACATGCTAAGATTCATTCTGCAAACAGTAGGTTTGCAGTTTCTCCCATATGTGCTAATAGTCATTTTGGCCACAGCCCAGGCTTCACGGGAGGTTATAATGAGAGATATCTTTATTAAAGCATCAGAGATCTACTTTTTTTTTTCCTTCCTAGCTCCTTTAAAAATGTTTCAGCAGGGTTTAACTCTTCAGTTCTAAGATCATCGATAGAGGGGAGAAAACCCTCTTTGACATCATTTTGTAGGAGAGACCAGATATATCAGTTGTGATATATTAAAGAAAAATGAGTATCAACTTCCTGACAGAGGCTCTCAGAATGAGAAATTATTTTAATTGCTTAGCCTGGTCCAGTCTCCAGATTGGCCCTCCCCATCCTCTCTGGTTTATAATTCACAATTCCCTGGGTAGGGGCCTCTTCCCAGCCGAGAGTGAAGAGGCAGATCCCAGAAGGAGAAAGGGGGCAGCCCTTTCCTCCTCGGTCTCCACAGGCCTCTCTCTTTCCATCTTCCTGTGTAAGTCTTGTCAGCCTTTAGAAACACTACTTTGCAGCAGCTGGCTCAGAACTTTTCATTCGGTCACCAGTTCATCCTTTCAGCAGAGTTCCAGGGTGAATGACCACTAGAGACTGGATGTCAGGGAAACAAGGTGCCTGTCCTCAGTTGGCCCACAGGGGAGGGCGCCACCCATCCCCAAGCAGCGCCGGGGGAGAGTCTGAAGAGCACCTGCTGGAGCGATGTGACGCAGGCTTCTGGAGGAGATGATGTCCAACAGAATCTAGGGCCAGTCAGAGTGGTGGGGGAAGGGATCGGGTGAGAGGGTAAGATGAGGACGTCAGTCAGAGGGACAGCAGTCTGCAGAAGTTTAGAGGCAAGAAGGAGGCAGTCAGGGAGGCATGTATAATTCTGTGGGGAGGCAGTGCCAGTTTTGGGGATCATTGGCATGGGGGAGGCTGAGGTGCCAGGTGAAGCAGCTATGGGCAGCAAACGCATGGCTCTGAGAAGCAGTGTGAGACCATGGAATTTGTGTTTTAGGAAGCTTTTTGTGGCTGACTAAGGGAAAATGGATTTCTAGAAGTCCTTGAGGGGCCGTTGGGAGACCTGTGAGGAGGCCACCGTCCTCAGGGTTGGGCAGTGATGCAGCCTGGATGACAGGGTCAATTGAATTGGTGACAAAGCCGCAGGGTGACTCACTGTCCGGAGGCAGGGGTGGGGAATGGTGAAGAGGACCTTCCGGGATCCCTTCTGGTGTAGGTGTGGAGTAGCAGATTTGCAAGGAAGAAAGAGGATGAATCCAACTTTGGAAATATTGGTTTGAGTGCCTGAGGCTCCCTCAGTGTATCTGCAGGTCTCAGGACAGAGGTCCTGTGGGCTGTGATATGGAGTTGGGAGTCCTCACTTTGAAATCATGACTGTGAAACATAGAGGTGTAAGAAGGCAGAAGGGATAAAGATAAAAGTCTTGGCAGTGTGTAAGAGGTGAGAGGAAAAGTGGTAGAGACGTAAGCCAAGGGAGAATTCTAAGAAAGAGGCTGATAGTGTTGGATGCTGCAAAGAGTTTAAGAAAGATAAAGATGAAAATAAAATGTATTTGAACTTTGCAACAAGAAGGGATTGTTGACTTGGACGAGAGTGGTTTCAGTGGAGTGGTGGGTGTGGAAGTCCCTTTCACGTGGAGATGTTCAGGAAGCTTCCACGTGGGAGGGTGTGAACTTGTGGTTGTCAGGAAGTGGCACCAGGTGTGAGGGATGTCTTTGATCTGTAGAAATTGACTTAGAGACCCTTGAAGCGTGCATGTTCGTTGACATTGCAGTTTATACCCACTTCACAGGACTTGGCCATAGAAGAGCCTGCCTGGCCCTCATTTGCTTCTCTTCCTTGATATTGGTCTACAGTTTTGGGCACAGAGAGTGAAAAGAGAGAGGAAGGAAAATGAGAGCAGGGTGGGGAAGAGAAGGAAAGAAAGCCAGTGTCTGAGGTTACTTTCGGCTGCCACATTCTGAATCAACCCAGTGTTTCTCCTGTGCCCTGCATGTAACTTGCTAATAATGCAGGTGGAGGACCTTACACCATAGCCCGGAGCTGGGGATGGTGTGTGTTTCTCTTCCCTGCTCAGCTGTGTGGCCCAGATAACAGCTGCCTCTTCTGTCCCTACAGCTCCTCTAACTCATTAGTCTTCTCAGACCCTCTTCCCACTGCTGTGCCCTCATCTTCTGTGCACGCCCTCATTTCCTGCTCTCAGAGGAAACCAAGTTCATGGGGTGGAAACTTGGAACCTCCTTGCAGCCCCTCACTTCTCTGTCTCACAGAGAGTGGTGTCCCTACTCTCTATGCTGGCCCTTCCAGCCTGGCCTTCTAGTCTTCTCACTTACCTTTGAACTAGGCTTCCCCCAAACCACTCCTTATCCTAGAAACTTTCTTAGGCAACCTCAGTTCCTCTCTCATCTTTGAAACTGCCCCCGCCATTCCCCTGCCCATAGAACCTAAACCTTCGGGATTCTCCCTTGCAGGTTTGGTGGAACTTTCAAATGCAACAGGTTAACTCATCTTTCATCACCTAAATCTGTCCACTTCATGTGTGTCGGGACTGGTTACTATCCACTCCAACCATCAGCCTGGGAGATCGTGTCCTCTATCATTTCTCTACTTCCAGTCCTTTCCTCACCTTGCCACACAGCTGATTGTGTGTCTCGTCTGCTTAAAACCTTTTGGTGGCTAAACTTGACTTTCAAAACAAGTCTTAGTCCCTTTGTAGCAGGCACATCTTGACCCAATCCTTGCCCATCCTCTGGCTTCAACGCTTCTAGGCTCCCTCAGGCATCCCAGGCCCCACCTGCCCATCCTGAAGTTCTTGTCGTTCATGGAGCAGCTGGGACTCTTCATGCACACGCCTCTGCGTCTGCTGTACCTGCTGAACTGCTGCTCATTCTTCTAGATCAGTTGTGCTTGTGATCAAACCCATGTGATTTGCCTACAAAGAATGAATTCTTTTTCATACCAATCTATCTGTTTAGAGCCACCCAGTCCTCATTTTTACACTTTAGATGCTTCCTGGATGCTATTATTACCTGGTCATGCTTCACTTAGGGTAATTTAGTTTTATTTTCAGATCACTGACTCCCAGAATAATCAAGGATGGAGTTGGCTTTTTTACTGTGAATTTAGGTCTAGTATAGTTATTACTAGAATCAAAGTGCTGATTAGTGAAATATGAAAAGTAACACCCTAATTATTGCAGGTATAACAAGAAGAACAACTAGAAAAGCATTTTATTTGCACATTTATAAAAAAACATGCGTGAATAAATGAAATCTTTTATATCAGAAGTTTTATTGAGTCTGTACATATTAATTAGTTATTGCAGTGTACTTTTCCCTCTTTTCAGTCAAAATTTCTTGCCTCCTCAATACTTTATTTTGAGATCCTTACTAAAAGAGGTGCACAAATCTTTCTAACAAGATTTGTAAGCATCTTTTAAAAAGCTAATAAAAAAGAGTTACAGTTGTGGAATAGAGTATGATAAAATTGGTTGTGAGACTTTTCAGTGAAAATAAGGAAGACTTTAAAAATTAGAGAAATCTGTTTTTTTCCCTTTATTTTCATACTTTAAAGACTAGAACCTATAAAATGATCAAAATATCAGGGTCTTATTTTCTGCTTTTGTTTCTTTTTCTTGAGATAGAAAGTAGCTACAATTAGCTATCATCCCTTGCGTTCTCTCTGTAAAAGTATTTTCACTCCTCTGATGTTTTCCAAGTGACCATTACTGCTGTATCAGCCAGCAGCAGGAGATGACTCCAGTACAGCTTTTATTGCTCACTGTGAGGAAGAGCTAAAATATCTTCTGTCTCTACACCCACAGCTATGTTTTTCTTAGCCTCCAGTAGGAAAACCTTTTAATTTCTGTCTACCAACACTATGACCATAAAAACAGCCTGGCGATCACCCCAGGTTCAGAGAACAAAATCAGCAAAGGCCCAAGTATTGCAGCCAGCACACCACACACGCTGCTGTTAACCTCTTAGCTCTCCACACAGATCACACAGGAGCTTCTGAACTTTTTGCCACAACCATCACCCAGTTGGGAGGAATGATCCAACCAAGTTCGTTTGGTATTTCTGTTCACTCTAGGGTCCTGGAGAACAAACTGAAGCAGAGAGCTGCATTTCTGGAGAATGAATCATGTGTATACTATTTATAATTGATATAGTTCATAGTAAACATGTAACTATTCCATGAAAGTGTTATTCATTCAGTTGTGTCTGGCTTTTTTTTGCGACCCCATGGACTGTAGCCTGCCAGCCTCCTCTGTCCATGGAATTCTCCAGGCAAGAATACTGGAGTGGGTAGCCATTCTCTTCTCCAGGGGATCTTCCCAACCCAGAATCGAACCCGGGTCTCCTGCATTGCAGGCAGATTCTTTACCATCTGAGCCACCAGAGATTCTGTCAAAAAGGCAAAAAGATTTCTTTCTGGAAAAAAATCCTTTTATATCAGGAAATATAAAATGAATACACAAAGTGTGTAAAACAAAAAATGTGCAGCTTAATTAATCAACATAAAGCATAGAAAAGAATGAAATAATGCCATTTGATGGAGGGACCTAGAGATTATCATACTAAGTAAAGTAAGCCAGACAAAGACAAGTATCATATGATATTGCTTATATGTGAAATCTAAAATAATGATACAAATAAATTTATTTACAGAGCAGAAATGGACTCACAGACAGAGAAGACAAACTTATAATTACCATAGGTGGGGAGGGGACAAATTAGAAGTTTGGAATAAAAATACATATACTACTATATGTAAAATAGATAATCAACAAGGACCTACTGTATAGCACAGGGAATTATATTCAATATCTTATAATTACCTATAATGGAAGAGAACATAAAAAAGAATATAGATATGTGTGTATATATGTGTGTGTGTCTGAATCACTTTGCTGTACACCTGAAACTCGCACAATATTGTAAATCAACTGTATTTCAATAAAAGTTAAAAACACAAAGCATAGACTTGTATAACCATCACTTTGATGAAAAAAGAATGAAACCAGCACCCCGGTCACTGCCACCCCCCCCACATAGGTACTCACTGTCCTGCCTAAAACCTTTTTAAAGTGGGTTTCTACTTGTTTTCTGTGGGGCTGCCTGAGAGAGCACGGCCCTGGGGGTTTGGGGGCCTCCGGGCAGGTTCAGAGGAGGCCTGGTGGATGGTAGCCGTGGCAAGCTCTCTGACCCTAAGTCCAGGCGTGGACTTGAGTCTATTGTAATACCTGCCATGCAGACTGCTCTTTGTAAAAGCTGCAGTGATTCAGTCCTCTAGCATGTGCTCAATTCCCAACCCCTCCCTGGAAATTGACTCTGTGGACCTGCTATGTATCTAATGCACAGTAGTAACTTCTTTCCACGCAATTCCAGGACCTTAGCTTATTGCCAGTGGGTGGACAATCTCAATGAGACCCGGAAGATGCTCTCTCTTAGTGGTGGCGGTCCCTTCAGTAACCTGCTGAGGTGGGTCGTGTGCCACATAACGAAAGGAATCGTGAAACGCGAGATGCATGGCCATGGCATTGGCCGCTTCTCCGAGGAGGAGATTTACATGCTGATGGAGAAGGACATGCGGTCTTTAGCAGGGCTTCTGGGTAACGTACCACACCTTCTATTCTGTATTTTCTATCCTTACTTTTTGCATGACTAGTAAAGCACTGCTAGTTTACTGCTTTAAAGCTTCATGTTGGTTGATTTCTTTGCTTCTACATGTAGGTTGCAGTCCTACCTTTTAACCAAGTCCCCTAATTTTCAGGAACATGTGGCTCTCTTCTGAATCTCTAGAGGGTGAGTGTTTCTAGTGTGGTGAGGCCCCCGGGTGGTGAGAACATAGAACGTGGCATAGCGTTACTAACTGGCTGTAAGTGATGGTATTTCTGAATGTGTTGTGAGCCAAGGAGGAATTTGAGCAAGGAAGCTCTTCTATTTATAAATGGGTCAGAGTGAAAGGCTATTTATAGACACATCTGCTCAGAAGATTCAACTGGGTACTGTTGACCTCCAGCTAAGAGAGATGCCAACCCAGCCCGAGTGATTGAGCGACATTGGACATTTTCTAATGTCTTTCATTTCCCTTTGTAATCTGAGTCCTCTTCTTATTAGCATGTTTGAGCGCTTCTGATTTTATATTTACTGCACCCAGTGGGTTTAACTGAGCTTGGGAAGCCTCTCAAACAGAAGCACCGAGGAGCCTCTCTCCATGGGTGTGTGACGATGCTCAGTCAAGTGACCCACCCTCGCTCACCTGGTTGGCCGGTGGCTGGGCTGACGTGACTCTGTTCTGAGTGAAGCTGGAGCCTTAGCTCTCACAGTTCACAAACGGATCATTTGAATTCAGCTTCGATGTGTGAGATAATGGCCTCTCCTGGGAACAGCTCGTGTATATGGAGCCAAGGTCACAGGACCTAGTCCTTCAGAGCCGCCGATTTTTTCCAGCGACTGTGGTTTTCCTTGGTCCTCTCTCGGTACCCTCATCTCTGTTCTGGAGCACATTAAGTACCTCACCTCCTCCAGGAAGTGGAGTTTGGGATTTGTTTTGTTCAAACCTACCTGGTACCCAGGAACTGGGGGCTGTTCTGTCACCCATGCAGAGTGACCCACTCTGACTAGCTCCTTCCTGCTCCTCGGTGCAGGTGCTTACTGGACCTGGAGTCCTCCCTGGAACCTGCAGAGGGAGATCCCAACAGCACACCCAGCTCTTGGCCATCTTTGTTGTGGGGGCAACAGAAAGGGGGGGTAGGTGCTGGGTTCCTGCCCTAAACAGACACTCCAAAGCCCCGCCTGGCTTGGAGGTTGAAGCTGTCTCGACCTGCTTTGTCTCCCTGGTGTAGGTATGAGTGGAATTTGCCTCGAGTTTGTCTTGTTCTGTTGGAAACTTTGTGCTGGATTCTGGGCCACACAGAAGCCAGTGCAGAGAGGACCATTTCTTCTCAGCAGTGGCTCCATCTGCTCCTGGCTTCTTCCTCAGCTTTCACTGTAGGGAGCCCCAGAAAGCCAGGAATTGAGCCTCCAAAGTGATGACAGTTCATCTCTAATGGTTTAACCGTGCTGGTTCCTTAACCAGAGTGGGGTGATCATCTCCCTTCTAGAGCATTTTTGCTTGGGGAACTTGGGATCAGGGTGATAATCATAGCGAGGATAACACAGTGTCTCTCCCATGTTTGATTTCACCCCACTGCTGGTGAGATGGGAGGCAGTTGCATCACTGATCGCTAGGCTGGATCCCTGGCAACTATCACAATGGCGTTCTGAGTCCAGATGAGTTTTTAGGATGAGAAACTGAGTGGGTTATTTGAAAAGCTAAAGTTTCCTGGAGTTCTATTCTGAATGGGGGTCCAGGGAGCAGTCTGGCTTTGAACTCTATCATAAGAGAATCACATTTTCTGTGTCTAGGGAAGAAGAGGCTCTCTGGCTGAGCATCATAATTTTCTTACTAAATGAGGCAGGAAGCATCTACTATTCCCTTCACCCAGGATATAGCTTACTTACAATGTCCAGCTGTTATATGATGTTGCTCTTGGAGGCTGAGGGCAGCATGGACTATGGAGTGTCATTGTTGAAGGCAGTTTCCTGGGCTTTGTGAGGTGAAGTCATACTTGTCCTTAGGAGGCTGGCTCCCAACAAGGAGATATGTTAAAACTCCAGGCTGAAGTGCACAAGTACTTGAGGAGAAAAGGTCTCTTTCTGTTTTAGGAGCTGCTATTGAAAGAGATCTGTTTCCCTGCTGGCTCAGTAGTAAAGAATGTGCTGCCAATGCAGAAGATGCGAGTTCGATCCTTGGTTCAGAAAAATCCCCTAAAGAAGGAAATGGCTACCCACTCCAGTCATTTTTGCCTGGGAAATCCCATGGACAGAGGAGCCTGGCTGACTACAGTCCATGGCATTGTGAAAGAGTCAGATAGGACTTAGCGACTCAACTATAACAACAACAATGGAAAGAGCCAAATAATAAAGTGGAATTTGTAAATGAAAGTGAGAAAAACAAGCTGATTTCCAGCCAACTATACTAGACTAAAGTGAAAGTGAAATGCACATTTCCCTCCTGGTCCGAGGCTTTATTGATTCATGAAAATGGCTTCGGGAGTCTTTATTTTTCAGAGTCCTTGTTGCTATTGGGTTGGCACATGTCAAAAAGTCAGATCTATTGGTTATTTTAATAAACATCAGTGTGTAATCTTGGCTATTTAATAAAGAGTAATGGGATGTAAAATAGTTCTTACTTTCAAAGGAAGCAAAATAAAATCGCTTGTCATGTGTATGCTTTATGTCACTCTTATCAGCACGTAGAGTTACAATGTGGTATAGTTTTTCAGAATGATTGTACTTTGCTGTTGAACTAAAAAATAAAATCATTTAAAATTTGTTTATTTTTCAATTTGTAAATAACTTTGCTTTTCAAATATATAGATATTCAACTGGTCACTTAGTTCTTAGATAAATAATATATGAAAGTGAAAGTTGCTCAGTCATGTCCAACTCTTTATGACCCCATGGACTATAGTCCGTGGAATTCTTCCGGCAAGAATACTCGTGTGGGTAGCCTTTCCCTCCTCCAGGGGATCTTCCCAACCCAGGGATCAAACCCAGGTCTCCCACATTGCAGGTGAATTCTTTACCAACTGAGCTATCAGGGAAGCCCATAAATAATATATAGAAGATTAATAATACATAGGCTTTGTGACTAGTAATAGAAAAATCTCAAACGCATTTTTAACCTGAAATACCTTTGGGGTCCCATCTGTCCAGACTGAAAAGGCTTGCTATGGAGCAGAAGTGGTGATGCAGTATATTGATTTTGTATCCTGCAACTTCACCGAATTTATTGATGTGCTGCAGTAGTTTTCTGGTGGCATCTCTAGGATTTTCCACATATAGTATCATGTCATCTGCAAACAGTGACAGTTTTACTTCTTCCCTTCCAATTTGGATTCCTTTTATTTCTTTTTCTTTTTTGATTGCTGTGGCTAGGACTTCCAATACTCTGTTGAGTAAAAATGGTAAGAGTGGTCCACCTTGCCTTTTTCCTGATCTTAGGGGAAATGTTTTCCTCTTTTCACTGTTGTGTATGATGTTAGCAATGTGCTTGTCACATACGGACTTTATTATAAGAGAACTGGCCTTAAGAGTGGTGGGACTGCAGAGCAGGAAGCTGGGCTGGGTAAGAAGTAGATTGGGGTGGGGATCTTGTAGTTGCCCTACGAGAACTTCCCTCTTTGGGAGTGTGCCTTGGGTTGTTGCCAGACCGCAGTTTTATAGTCCTTGTCTTGTGGTTCTCAAGTGCCTGATCGCAGTATGAAGCTTTTGGAAAGCAGCTTGTGTTAGGTGGACTGGAACTAAGGAAAATTGAAGTGGTAGCTCCTCGTGTGTGGGCGTTGGGGGTGGAAGAAGCTGGACTGAGTTTCTTCTCATGTCTCTAACTGCCCCTCAAGTTCAGGCTGGGGAAACAGTCTACAGGATGGGGGTATCGGTGGTAGTTCATACTGTTACGAAGGGGTCTTCAAGAGCCATGCATTTATCTGGTCATAGTGAAGCAGCACAGATGACTGAACTCCAGCATTTCTTTGCTTTTGATTGGACCTTCATAGACCCTGCATCGTGACACAGCACTTACAGGAAAAGCAAATGAATAATTGGCAAATAGAGTTGGTTTGGGAGACATAATCATATAGGCAATAGAATAATAAGAATACAATTTCAGTTATGAGGCTCAGCTGGGCACTGTTGGTGGGCAATAGATACCTGCTGGATGAATGAAGGAGATAAATGAATGAATGTCTGGAAACGTTTAGCAGCCAGCCAATGAGGCACTCCAGGATCTGTGGATCTGAGGGTACTTTCTGAGCAAAATTTGAAATTTGTGAATGCTTTTAAGAGGTAGGATTAGAAATAGGCTCTCTAGGTGGAAACTGAAAAATCCTGTGAAAGAATGTTCTTTTTAGCCACGGCTGGAGACCTTAGGTGGGAGAGTGTACTTGGAATGATTAGAATGCAGACAGAAGGGTAATGCCTTCGACTCAGAACTGTATGAGTCTGACTGTAGGAGCATACATGCATTCAGCTCTTTGTAAGGGACTGTGGATGAGTTGGGGATATTTACTGATTTATTTTCGGCTGTGCTGGGTCTTCCGTGATGGGCTTTCTCTAGTTGTGGCAAGTGGGAGCTACTCGTTGTTGTAGTGCACAGGCATCTCGCAGCAGTGGCTTCTCTTGTGGGGCACAGGCCCTAGAGTACAGGGTCTTCCGTAACTGGGGTACAGAAGCTTAGTTGCTTCTCAGTGTGTGGAATCTTCCTTCATTGGCAGGCGGATTTTTTTTTACTGCTGTGCCTCCAGGGAAACCGGATCCGCCTGATTTCTGCATCTGCAGTTCAACCAAGCCTGGATCCCGTAGTACTATGTTTAGGATCCGTGATTGGCTGAATCCGTGGATGCGGAACCTGTGGATATGGAGGGCTGACTAAGGGACTTACTTGAGCATCCGCGGATTTTGGTATATGTGGGAATCCTGGAACCTATATCCTAAGGGATGACTGTAATTATTAGATAATTAAGCCTTTTGGGCTTTTTCCTAAAAAAAAAAAATTACAAGAATTTTTATCTATAAAGAGGATTATAATGCTGAAACATTGATTATGGTTATTAATAGTATGGATATTTTTTTTGGTCTGGAGTCCTTGGTTTTTGTTTGATATGGTAACAGGAAGCTTAAGTTACTAGGCACTCGCCACTCTTTTTCTTCATCCTTATCTGCCCCCTTACATTGCCAGCTTTCCCTTCTCTAAAGGTGGCTGAAGGTTTAACCATGACAGAACACGTATAAATTGGTTTATCCTTAGGTGGCTACCTATGGATCATTTGTGAATAATTATCATTTTTCTCCAGAAAGAATGATGCATTTCATCAGTTCTCTTTGATCACAGGCATAGCCAACGAAATTGTTATTACTGCAAAGGGTGCTCTAAAGAGCTGAGCAGAGAGCTATAATGTCAGGAGACTGAGAATTGTGGTTTGCAGGAGAGCTCAGAGCATGTAAAGGGTTTTTTTTACCCCCAAGGATGCAAACTTAAGTGACAGCAAGGACAAAATCAACACTCAACTCATAATTTGCTTCTATATAAAAAGTTGAATTGAAATCTAAATTGAGAAGGCCAAAAGAGAGCATTTCAAGATTTTTAAACAACTAAAGACTAACAGGAAAACTATCTGAACATTATTTTTGTATCAATTTTGTACTGACTGCTGTGTTAGACTCTTGGGAAACAAAGATGAATAATAATGGTATAATGGTGTCCACTTTCAGGAAGCTTATAGTATAGTGGAGCTCATGTTTCTAGGCTGACAATATCCTAGGATGTGAAAAATTTCCCTATGTAATCTTAGAATGCTGATTGTAATCTTTCAGAAATGAGGAAGCTAGGAAAAATGTCAGAAGATGGAGACAGGAAATCATCCTTGTTTCCAAAATGGGGAGAGAGAAAGTAGATTCTCATAATGAAATAAAACACTAGAATGAATTATTGAATAGATGGCTGGTTTTCTTGAAGGACTATTATTGGTTCATTGTGAATGTCATATCAAAAAGTGATTGCAGTCGTCCCTCTGTATCCACTGGGAATTGGTTCTGGGACCTGCTGTTAATACCAAAACCTGCAAGCCCCGTCGTTGGCCCTTTATGTCTGTGGGTTTCACATCAGCAAATTCAACCAACCTCGGATCATATATGTGAACCGTGTATTTATTGAAAAAAATCTGCATGCAAGTGGATGTGCAGCAGTTAAAATTCATGTTGTTCAGGATCAACTGTTTATTTTCTTGACTTGCTGAATCTACTGATTGGATAGACAATCTCTTGATTTCTTCAAACCATTGGAGACCATCTCTTATGATATGCTTGTGGAAGATGGCTCATTTTCAAAGGGGCTTCATGGATGCCTATGGTACCACCAAGGTTTCTTGAGTGGTTTGTTGTCGGGGAGAGGGATCCCTTGATGGCTGGACTCTTTCTACCCTGTCTTCACTTAGATCAGCTCCTCTGTTACCTGTCTGTGTATTGGGAATCTGGTTCAGTTTGTTTAACAGAGAACTTCCCCTACCAAAGAAAAAAGTTGGGAAGCCCCTGGATTAATTGGTGGCGGATGTGTGCTTGGTGAGTATCTGTGTCCTCACAGTACCCATTAATGGACTGGTATCCCCTGAATCTCCAGGGACGCTGCTCTTGTCTTTTCTCAGAGATCTTCTGACAACTTCAAAGACAAGCTTAATGGTTTTTAAATGACTCCAGGTGGAAGAATAGCTAAAAATTGGATGGAAAAATCAGGAATCAAAGCTGTCAACAATAACAAGAAGAAACCCAGTAGGGATAAATGTCAAATTTTGTACTTAGGACCACAAATTGAATTGCATTGATATAAGGTGGGGAGAGATATATGAAAAAAGATATGAGAATTTTATTTGACTTCAATCTTAATGTCACCATCACGATGGACTCCCAAAGAAGCTCATAAAAACTTAGCCTGTTTAAACAAAGCATAATGTCTTGGATTAAGTTGTTTCCTCAAGGAAGCCTTTCTGGAGCTTTCTCCCAGACTGTGTCAGGAGAACCTGTTCCCTGCTCCCAGGCCCCTGGTACTTTCTCCGCCAGAGCACTTCCTGTCCTATCTCTGAATGGTAGGCTTGACTGTCTCCTCAGCTGGACTGGGTGCCAGGCCTGGTGGATAAGTTTTGTCTCTAGAGCCCGAACAAGCCCCCGGCACATATGAGGCTTTCAGCAAATGTTTGTTGAACAAAGGATGCAATACTCAGTTCTGAGGTCCATCTTTTAAAAAGAACGTGGCCAAACCCAGGTGCATCCAGAGAAGGGTGATTCAGAAGGTAGTTGGTCTCAAGATAATTTCCTGTGAGGAAGATAGTGGGCATAGGTAGTCTGGAGAAGCGCAGATATAAGGGTCATAAACTAGTTCTTTCTCAGGTATTGAAAGAGGGTGTCTTAGGTGTTGCTGCAGGTGATGGGCCTGTTTGGGCAGAGGAAAGGAGGGCAGAGCGGGGCTGGGGTGTGTATGAGGTGAAATGACAACGGATGGCAGCTCAGGGTGTGACAGCACCATAGAACAGACCTGTCTAAAGTTGGGAGGGCTTGTGACAGAGAGGCCTGGGGGGCTACAGTCCATAGGGTTGCAGAGTCGGACATGGCTGAAGCCACTTAACACGCACGCATGTGCACATCTTGTCATGTGGTTGGAGCCACTGTGTTTTAGTTGCTCTGTGAAGGTGAGGACCACCATCCAGAGAGCCGGGGAGTCTTTTCACAGGCAATATGATGCTTAACTAGAAATTATCTTTGGGAATCCTTTCGGTTCTGATGGTTTGATAATTTTGTATTCATTCTCTAGGGAAGAGAGCAGAGGCGAGGACGAGGCAGATTTATTCACTCGTGTTCCGGTTCATCTTTTGGATTGAGATTTATGTTTGGGCTGCCACTCATGACTTCCAAAGGCAGGGTGCTTTAAATGATCTGCGTTTCCTCTGTGCCCCTTGTTTTTAAATCTACTTTTTGAACAAGGTTGATTTCTGATAAACCTCTCTTCTAACCTTCTACTTCTTTTGAAGTGATTTTTACTCCAAGGCTTCTGGATAGTAGCAAAATTGTTTTTTGTTTTCTTAAGAGAGCTTGGGAATAGGCTGTTTTAATAGCTGCTCATCCTACCCTGTTTAATTTCATCATGTACGCTGCACTGCCTTCTCATGAAGTGTTCAGGCCAAGGGTGGGAACCTACCTGGCACGCAGCAGCCACACGCCTCCCAGTGAAGGTGGCAGGGCAGAGTCTTCACAACTGGCAGCAGAAAAGGATGAGAAACATTAGGTTATATCTATGTACATATTAGCATATTTAGCATATGTTGAGTAACTGAACAGAGGGCAGAGGAGGAGAACAATGACAGGAGTAATTATGCCTGTCAATCTAGCTCAAAAGAGAAAACCCACAGATAAAGAAGAAAATAATAGACACTGTAAGGTAAGTTCTGGAACCTCAAAGCAATGTTTCCTAATGTAGGTTCTAAGCCCTTTGCAAATTACAGGGGCCTGTCTAGGACAGTGGTTCTCAGCCCTCTTTGCTTATTAGGATCAGGGCTGGAAAAGTTATTTTTAAAATCCAGGAGGTGGTTCAGATATGTTTGTCATTTACTATAGGGCAGAGAGAAGGGCTGGTGTGTATTCTGGGAAGGGGCCACATGAGGGAACTGTGTCTTGGTTAGGGTGACCCTGGTTGGGTCTGTCTGCATGGGCCTTGGCCCACTCTTTCCTTCTCTCCATGTCGCAGACCTACTACGCAGACTGCAAGGGTTTTGTATGTGTGTGTGAATAAATTTTAGACACTATTTTTAACAGCGTCCTAAAGATGTTGTAGTCTTATAACACCCGTGAGAGTTGGTTATTTCACAGTTGAGAAAGCCCTGTGGGTGTTGGAGAGGCTAGGGAGCCGGTCTCGGGTTGTGCAGCTAATGACAATGCATTTCTTTTGCTCCAGGACAACTTCTATATGTGTGCATTGGTGGCTTGTTAAAGTCACCTGCAAGAATAGTAATAACTTGACCTGAAAACCGTAAATTTTATTTTTATCTGGATTGATGGGGTTCTTGTAAAAACTGAAGCTTTGTACAGATTCATACCGGAATCTGATCCGACTGAAGTGAAGTGATCCATGTACTCTGGAAGATCTTTACATATTATTCAGTAACTAAATTGCTGCAGCTTCTAATGGAGAGGGCCATTAGCTCCAATCCTCAGAGGGCAGCAGCTCTTCTCTTCAGGCATCACATCCAGCCTTTCAGAAGGCGGGAGCAATGGAGGCCTGGGGGGCCTGGCCACCTTCAATAGCCAGGGATTGGTGGGGCCAGCCCCTGCTCTTGTTAAAATCTTTAAATCCTTATGGGGACTAGACAGCTGTGGCCTTGAGTTGTGGCTGATTTCTTTTCTAGTTTCATTGTTGCTATCTCAGTTGGTAAAAATGTGTTGATTATTAATGAAATAAAAAAGTTACTTAGCAGATTAAAATGAAATGTTAATCAGTGCTGAATTCTTAGAAACCTTTATGGCTTATTTAGAAGCACAAATTGGTTGATGTCATTTTGACAGACAGGTTTTTGCTTCATCCTGGGGGTCTTCTGTTTTTTCCCTGAGAAAAGTGACTTTGCTGTACACCTGCTGGGGTCCTTAATACTTTGCTGTATACCTGCTGGGGTCCTGCCTTCTTTCTGATTTCATTTATTTTTTTTAAATTTATTTTTTTATTGAAAGATAATTGCTTTACAGAATTTTGTTGTTTTCTTTCAAACCTCAACATGAATCAGCCATAGGTATACATATATTCCCTCCCCCTTGAACCTCCCTCCCATCTCCCTCCCCATCCCACCCCTCTAGGTTGATACACAGCCCCTGTTTGAGTTTCCTGAGCCATACAGCAAATTCCTGTTGACTGTCTATTTTACATATGGTAGTGTAAGTTTCCATGTTACTCTTTCCATACATCTCACCCTCTCCTCCCCTCTCCCCATGTCCATAAGTCTTTTCTCCAATTTCATTTCTTAAACCTTGCCCACTCTGTGAAAACAACACTTGTCTTCTCTCTACTTCACAAACACACCATGCTTATCCTGACCTTGTGACACTTGTCTTAGCTGTTTTCTCTGACTAGCATTCCCTTCTCCAGATTCGTGCACCACTAGATCCTTCTTGACATTCATGTCCCTGGGTAACTATCACCTCCCCAGAGAGGCTTTCCTTGACCACCAGTCTAACATAACTGTCAGTCACCCTCTATCACATCGCCTTACTTTAATTCTTGGCATTGCACATATCACTGGCTGATGCTTTCTTATTTATTGATTGATTTGTTTATCACCTCTCCGTGGGATGTAGACTCCATGAGAGCAGTGACTTTGTCTGTTCTGTTAGTCCCACGATCCCAAGTACCCAGGGCTGTGTCTTGCATACAATCATATAATCAAAATAATATTATAATTATCTTATAATATTATAATTATCTTATAATATTATAATTATAATATTATAATTATCTTGCATATAATCAAAATAATATTAAGAGCTGACATTGATGGAATATTTCCGGCATGCTTAGGCAACTAGTGCTACAATACATAGTACTTATCCTCATATGGTAATATATATGCTTTTATAATAATATGCATGTGTGTTTGAAAGAAAGTAAAAGTCGTTTAGTCATATCCAACTCTTTGTGACCCCATGGACTGACTATACAGTCCATGGAATTCTCCAGTCCAGAATAGCCTTTCCCTTCTCCAGGGGATCTTCCCAACCCAGGGATCGAACTAGGATCTCTTGCATTGAAGGCAGATTCTTTAGCAACTGAGCCACAAGGGAAGCCCCACATGTGTATATACATTAATTATATAATATACAACATAATAAAACATGTTATACATATGACGTATATCTAATATGTAAAACACGTAAAGAAGTAGAATAGTATTTAAGAGTCCAATGAATAGCTTTATAACCATCATCTCTATTTAATAGTTAATGGTTTGTCATACTTTCCTCAACTATTTTTTTCCTGATGTGGAAGTGTTTTAAAGTTACAGATATCATGACATTTAACCTGTAAACACTTTTAAATGCTATGCTGATATTTTTCTCCTGTGGTCAGCAGCTTCCAAGATGCCCCAGTGATCCTTGCCTCCCAAGATTCATCCTCCTGGGTAATCCTCTTCCCTTGAGCACAGGCTGGACTTACTGCTTTGCTTCTGACAAATAGAATATGGCAGAAGCAATGGGATGTCCCTTCTAAGATTAGGTTTTAAAAAAAGCGGTAGCTTCTGTCTTGCACATCTTGTCTCTCCTGCCCTTGATCTTTCACTTGCTCTGATGGAAGCTTACAGCATTGTGAGCAGCGTGGTGGAGAGGCCCAGGTGGCAGGGAACTCCTGGCCAGGATCCAGCAAGTGCTGTATAGTCCTGTTAACAACCTTATGAGTGAGTTGGGAAGCGTCTTCCCCCAGTCAAGCCTTGAGATAACTTCAGGCTGGCTGACATCTTTTTTTTCCCCCAATATTTGGGATTTTTTAAAATTTATTTTTTAAATTGAAGTACAGTTGATTTACAGTGTTGTGTTAATTTCTTCTGTATAACACAGTGACTCAGTTATACATATGTACACATTCCTTTTTATATTCTTTTCCATTATAATGTATTTTTGGATATTGAATATAGTTGCCTGTGCTATACAGTAGGAGCTTGTTGCTTATGCATTCTATTTGTAATAGTTTCCATCTACTAACCTCAAAATCCCAGTCCATCCCTTCCCCACCTCTCCTCCCCCTTAACACCCACAAGTCTCTGCTGTGTCTGTGAGTCTGTTTCTGTTTGGTGTGTGTGTGTGTGTTAGTTGCTTAGTCATGTCCGACTCCTTGTGATCCTATTGACTGTAGCTTGCCAGTCTTCTCTGTCTATGGAATTATCCAGGCGAGAATACTGGAGTGGGTTGCCATTCCCTTCTTCAGGGGATCGTCCTGACCCAGGGATCAAACCTGGTCTCCCACATTACAGGCAGATTTTTTTTTTTTTTTTTACTGTCTGAGCTACCAGGGAAGCCCCTACAGATGAGTTCATTTGTGACATATTTTAGATTCCACATGTAAGTGATATTGTATGGTCTTTGTCTGTCTCTTCCTGACTTGCTTCACCTAGTGTGATAATTCTAGTTGCATCCCTGGCTGACATCTTCACTGCTGCCTGGGAAGGACCTTGAGCCAGAGGCACCCAGTGAAAGCTGCCTGGATTCTTGACTCACAGAAACTGTGAGGTAATAAATATTTGGCCTTTTAAGCTGCTAAACTTTTGAAAAAAATTGTTATGTAGCCATCAATAACAAACACACCTACATAGCCCCAGTCCCATCAATCCTAGTAGGAGCCTCTTTGACCACCGCTGAACCACGAAGGATACAGCTGGGTTGTCAAGAGGAAAGAGTGCTTATCCTACTGCGATGGGCAACAGGCATCAAATCTCTGTTGCCTTAAGTTATGTGAATAAAAGATTTTACATCTTTCGGAAGTGGAATCTTATCTTTCAGTCTCTTCAGAGACACTTACTACTACTCATTCTGGTTTTAGCAGTGTGCTAGTCTTGGCTGTGAAGAAACCCAGATCTCTTCCTAGATTATAGAGCTTGACTCACAAGAGGTTTCTGTCTCTGGATTCACTGATCTTTGAGAAAGTGGTGTGCACTGGGAAGACAGTTGTGTGGGACATTCTTAACCATTTAATGGTCAGAATACATGGACAAGAGGGTTCAGGAGGGGAGTAACAGATCTCCCACAGGGTAGGAGCTAAAGACTGAGTCTTATGCTTGAAAAGACACAGCACACAGAATTCTGATGTGATACCCAGCATACTCATGGGTATATTGTCTGAGAAGGTAACAGATTCCTTTTTTTTTTTTTTTTCCATTCCCAGACCAGCGATCGAACCCAGTCCCCAGCAGTGAAAACAC
The DNA here is from genome assembly GCA_007570785.1 of Antilocapra americana. Lineage (NCBI taxonomy): Eukaryota > Metazoa > Chordata > Mammalia > Artiodactyla > Antilocapridae > Antilocapra > Antilocapra americana. The sequence continues at coordinate 46,918,969 of ML662442.1, forward strand.
TGAGTCCTAATATTGGACTGCCAGGGAATTCCTCAGAAAGATGAGGTTGACAGCAGCTTGATTTCATCCCAAGAGACCTGTGCCTACTATGTGAGTCAGGCCCACCACTCTGGCCAGATGCTAAACAGTTCTGGTGGTTAAAGATTTTCACCAATTTTCGGTGATTGCTCAGATGTCTGAGTGGAGAAGGAAATGGCAATGTATTCCAGTATTCTTACCTGGGAAATCCCTTAGATAGAGGAGCCTGGCTGGCTATAGTCCATGGAGTTGCAAAGAGTTGGACATGACTTAGCAACTAAACAAATGTTTGAGAGTGGTTGAAGATCCTGGATTCCAGCTAAGGTGAAACCTGGGGTTCATAACATGAAGAAAAGTCCTCCAGGAATGTGGAGTCTGTTTGCAGGACCCTGAGGGCCAAACACAAAACGTGCCATTAGAGTCTGCTTCTGTTCAACTTTCTTAAAAGAAGGATGAGTTACAACAGGATTTGATTTTGAACTTCAACATGACATTGAATTCAGTCTGATGTGTTATTTTATTAACTAAATCATATTTGAGGGCAACCAGATAGTCATTATTGAATAAAGAGAGCAGCTGCCTCCTCTGTTGCCCAAATACAGAACAGCCAGGACAGAAATGAAGTTAAGAAGAAAGCCTCTTGGGAAGTAATTTGACTTGGGGTGCTCTATATTCTTTACCCTTAGAAGGTGTAGTTGGGAAAGTGAAACTGGGGAGATACCTAGAGCTTTTATACTCAAATCTCACTATTTCAGTTAAATGTCTAGTCAGACTCAGAACCAATATTGTAGCAACTTTAAGAAGAAAAATAAATAAGAAGGCTGATCATCAGTGAGTCAGTAATGCTGAGTCATTGTTAGAGATGTCAGCTATGGTTCTTGAAGACTTCCAGAAGCTCTGTTTGATGATATTAAATTATAATAATAAGTGAGGCTAAGCAGGTATTTGCCTCCTCCTGGGAAATATTTTCCTACTCTAGATCTCCCATGCAGGAAATTTTTCTACAACTGGTGCAATTCCTTTATCCCACTTCCTTAAAATTATGTTTGTGCATGAATGCTTTGAGTGTGGAGTTCAGAAGGTGCTCAGACACATTAATGGGAGGACTGAGGTTCAGAAGAGCAAGTGCAATCCTGTCCTTATAGTAGAGAATGTATGTGCATCCTTGTTTCATCCACAGGGAATTTTAAGAGCCAGGGCATCAACAAAGAGAAGATTGGGAGGAAGAGGTGAGATGGCAGTTGGGGAAGGGGTCAAGATAGTACATGTACACTGAAAAAAATTTTCTTGTATGTTCCTCTAGAGAATTTTGTAGAAGATTATAGGAGTATCTGGTTGCCTTCCAGAATGCAATCTGAGGAGCGATGAAATTTAGGGGCTTCCTCTGATGCCCGCCCCCCCACCTTAATTTTCTTCCCAGAATATAAGCCAACTGGTGCAACTAGTAAATGTCAGAATGTTGTAAAAGTTAATGATTTTAATTCTGATATTTACTCATAAGGACTGTTAATAATCTCATATATAAGATAGCGCCCCCTATAGTTGAAACAATCGCACATTCAGTGATTTTAGAGTATGCTGGGAATACAAACAAGAGCTCTTTAAAGGAAGTGGCCTGTCCTATTGTTTCTGACAAAGAGAAGTCCGACCAGAAGTGTAAGAGAGACTATAAGGTAGATTTCCTGCTGCTTTGCCCTCTGGGAGAGTCTCATGCAGAAAAGGAACTTCAAGTGTGTGTTCTTTGACGGTTGGAAGGTTACTGGGATCTGTGCCATCCTTGGGGAAGGTATTCAAAATCTTTCTTTCTCAATAATCCTTAAAGTCTTAGTTAATTGAGAGAGGGACAGTTAGAAGAGGAATGATATCGACATTGACTTCCCTGGAATTATCTGCTTATAAATCGTGTTGGTGCTCAAGTATAGGGGATGCTAAGTAGGTGAAACGTGTAATTATCATTTATTCTTAGACTAATATAAAAACGAGTGCTTGAAAGTCTTTTGACTATTAATCTTTAATTTCTCTCTAGAACAATATTTTGCAGCACAGCCAGTGTTTTCTGCCACTTACAGCACTTGGAAATTTAGCTAAATGGCAGAAATGGAGCATAGGGGCCAATAAAACCTGGGAACAGAATTAGTAAAGGAGTAAGTAGATATAATTCTGTGTTCATTTCTGTAGCTGCTTCCTAAACACTCTGCTCACTATCCCATAGTGATATGTATGAAAACAAGTCATCAGTTTTTACCTAGAAGTATGTTAGTGGAGACTTTATTTCCCTAGGAACGGATGCTGTGCAGAGTCGTTGTTTAGTGTCTAAGTCATGTCTGACTCTTGGCAACTCCATGGACTATAGCCTGCCAGACTCTTCTGTCCTTGGTTATTTCCCAGACAAGAATATTGGAGTGGGTTGCCATTTCCTTCTCCAGGGGATTGTCCCAGCCCAGGGATCAAATACACATCTCTTGCGTCTCCAGCATTGGCAGATGGATTCTTTACCGCTGAGTCACTGGAGAAGCCCCGCCATGTAGAGTAAATATGGCCATAAATACTTTGTGTGCTTCCAGAGGAAAGAACTGTAATCAATGTTAGATGTCCCAAGGAGACATATTTTGTCTCAGTATAAGGAACTGAGTAACCATAGAATTGCCTGCCTTGCCCAGGAAACGATGGATAAGTTCCTGGAGGGCTTGGGTTTGGGAACTGTCTGGTCAGAAAGTGGGAGAAAGGATTTCTATACTGGAAGGAAAGTTGAACTGTTCTGCCGACAAATAGTACTTGTTCCATTATTGGTGCGGAGAAGATAATGGCACCCCACTCCAGTACTCTTGCCTGTAAAATCCCATGGACACAGGAGCCTGGTAGGCTGCAGTCCATGGGGCTGCGAAGAGTCGGACACGACTGAGCTACTTCACTTTCACTTTCCTGCATTGGAGAAGGAAATGGCAACCCACTCCAGTGTTCTTGCCTGGAGAATCCCAGGGACGGGGGAGCCTGGTGGGCTGCCGTCTATGGGGTCGCACAGAGTCGGACATGACTGAAGCAACTTAGGAGCAGCAGCAGCAGCAGCAGAAGCAACAGCAGCAGCTATTATTGGTGATGAGTGTAAAATAATTGTGTATGTTAAAATAGCACCTTCTAGTTTGCAAAATGCTTTGACGTTTTTACGTTTTAAAATCCTTACAGGAGTTCTCTATCCTAAGAAAGGACAGAGATCAAGCATACTTAAATGTAGTTGCTCTTGTTTTTGTTTAGTTATTCAGTCGTGTCCAACTCTTCTGCGACCCCACAGACTGTAGCCCTCCAGGCATCTCTGTCCTCAGGGGATTACCCAGGCAACAATACTGAAGTGAGTTGCCATTTCTACCTCCAATGGGGATCTTCCAGACTCAGGGATATAACCTGTTGGCAGGCGTTGGCAGGTGGATTCTTTACCACTAAGCCACTAGGGATAAAGGTGGTTAATACTTAAGGCGATCAACACCTTATTTGATGATTTCTACTATGATAGATATCAGATGGACAGAAAAGTAAAAGAGGGTTACCTGCCCTCAAGGAGATTAAACACTACTTGAGGAGATAGGACACACACATAATAAGACTATGAGACGACATGTGTGAATTACCCAATGACTGATTTAGATGAGTGGTTCCCAAAGTGTGGTTCCTGGACCAGCAGCCTTAGCACTACCTGAGATCTTGTTAGAAAGGCAGAGTCTTGAGTCCCACCCATACGGGGATTCATGGGAGATAAATCAGTATTTTTTAAAAAGTCCTCCAGGGGATTATGATGCATGCTCGAGTTTAAGAACACTGATATACTCTAGTCTAGAGCAGCACTTCTCAAAGTTCAGTGTACATAAGAACCATCTGGAACAGCACTATTCAAAGTGTGGTCTGAGAATTGCTGGCTCTCTAAGAATCACTGACCCGAAAGCTTGTTAAAACACAGATTCTCTCCCAGTCTCACTCTCAGTCATTTTGATTCAATAGATAGCATTTGTGATGCTGATGCTGCTGGTCACAACTATTCTTTGAGCAGCCCTGCTCTAAGCAGGTGTGCCTCTGTGGTTGGCAGAGGAGAGGACTGGACAGTGCAGGTAACCTTTCTGGAGTGGAGGAGGGAGCATGTGATCTGAGCCTGAAGGGAAGTGTTGAGTTAGACCAGTGGAGGTTGTTTGAGGAAGGATGGGATGGGAGGTGGTGAGGAGAGTACACTCAGCTGCTTCTGTCCATCTCTACAGAAGCCAAGGAGGGGGTCCACCTACTGAAAATGAAGCTTGAGTTGCCTCATCACCCAAGCCTTCTTCCTCAGTGCCCTTCAGAAGTGCCCTTAATGTTCTATTTTTGCCCAAACCCTCCAGTAGTGAGAACTGGGGCCACTTGGTGAAGCCTGGGGATGCTACAGACTTGAGACTTTGAATTGGCCTTTTCATCTCTAAGCAGAATCTAAATTAAGTCTTTTTCTTAAAAATACTTCGTGCTAAGCTCAAAAGACCACATTTGGAACAATTTGAGCAACATAAGGAATAATGAGAGTACTGGATTACAGGCCATAGGATAAAATAAATATTGACAAGTGCATGCTTACATAAATGAGTAATTGAATATGTCAGTAAACGGGGGATGAAGGGATCAGTAGTATTTGAATCAATACATGTAGAAGTAATAGAGAAATAGAAAATCCTGATTAGGCAAACCCCACAGTATTAAGTTGTTTCAGTTGACATCTACTCATGGATGCTAAAATTAGTGGGCCACAGATTGAGGAGACACAGGGCAGTGACGCAGCCTCAAAGTTTCTCCCCCAAGGTTATTAACTGCAAAGAGAAAACTAGTAACATTAAAGGAAGAAACCTTATGAATACTACCTTTACCACGTGGTCAGGGTTAATATCCCCAGTGATAAGACATATGGACATTGTGGACCTCCTGATTTGGTGCTCTGGGAAGGGGCGTTAGGGGTCTCCAGAGAAATAAACCAATAGGAGATATCGATCTAGATATCTGGATCTATCCATGTCTGTTTCTCTTATATAATAAATTTATATGGGCTCATACAATTATGGAGGCTGACAGATACCAAGATCTACAGAGGGGGTTGGCAAGCTGGAGACCCAGGAGGGCTGATGGTGTAGTTCTGGTCAGAACTGGCTCTGGACAAGCCAATATTTCCATTTAAGTCTGAAGTCTGCAAAGGCCTCTGTCCTAGTTCAGAGGCAATCAGGCAGTAGGAATTTTCTCTTCCTCTGGGGAGAGTCAGCTCTTTTGTCATATGAAGGCCTTCAACTAACTGGAGGAGGCCCACCCACACTAAGGGAGAGTGTTCTGCTTTACTCAGCCTATCACTTGAATGTTAATCTTGCCCACAACACCCTCGTAGAAGAACCCAGAATAATGTTTGACCACATCACTTAGCCCCCCATGCCATAGGAGCATTTGTAAAATCACAGGAGCATTTGTAAAAATGGATGACTACTCTAATAATTAACCACCTTGGACAAACCCAAGTTGATGAACATTATGCAAAATAGCTGACCAGTATTCTTTAAATATGTCAAGATTATGAAAGACAAGGAGGGACTTCCCTGGTGGTCCAGTGGTTAAGACTCTGTGCTCACTATATGGGGTTCAATCCCTGGTCAGGGAACTAAGATCTTGCAGGGCATGGCTGTGTGAGTGGAGGGGTGGGTGTGGGGGGTTTTGACAAGGAAAGACTGAGGAACTAAGGTAACCTGACAACTACATGCACTGTGGGATCCTGAAGCAGAGAAGAACATTAGTTGAAAAATTACTAAAATTTTAATGAAGAGTACAACACAGTTAATTGAATTATATTGATGTTAATTTCTTAGTTTTGGTAAATGTACTGAGGGACTTCCCTGGTGGCTCAGTGGTAAAAAAAATCTACCAGCAAGGCTGGAGATGCAGGCAGGAGACGTGGGTTCAATCTCTGGGTCGGGAAGATCCCCTGGAAAAAGGAAATGGCAACTCACTCCAGTATTCTTGCCTGGAGAATCCCAGTCCATGGGATTGCTAAAGGGTCCAACACAACTGGGCAACTAAACAACAGCAACAATAAATGTACTGTGGTTACCTAGTTCAGTTCAGTTCAGTCACTCAGTCATATCCGACTCTGTGACCCCAGGGACCACAGCACACTAGGCCTCCCTGTCCATCACCAACTCCTGGAGTTTATTCAAACTCATCTCCATTGAGTCGGTGATGCCATCCAACCATCTCATCTTCTGTCGTCGCCTTCTCCTCCTGCCCTCAATCTTCCCCAGCTGCTGCTGCTAAGTCGCTTCAGTCATGTCCAACTCTGTGCGACCCCATAGACGGCAGCACACCAGGCTCCCCTGTCCCTGGGATTCTCCAGGCAAGAACACTGGAGTGGGTTGCCATTTCCTTCTCCAATGCATGAAAGTGAAAAGTGAAAGTGAAGTCACTCAGTCATGTCTGACTCTTTGAGATCCCATGGTCTGCAGCCTACCAGGCTCCTGTGTCCATGGGATTTTCCAGGCAAGAGTACTGGAGTGGAGTGCCATCGCCTTCTCCAAATATACTGTCTAGGTTGGTCATAACTTTCCTTCCAAGGAGTAAGCGTCTTTTAATTTCATGGCTGCAGTCACCATCTGTAGTGATTTTGGAACCCAAAAAAGTCAGCTACTGTTTCCACTGTTTCCCCATCTATTTGCCATGGTGTTGGGACCAGATGCTGTGATGTTAGTTTTCTGAATATTGAGCTTTAAGCCAACCTTTTCACTCTCCTCTTTCACTTTCGTCAAGAGGCTCTTCAGTTCTTCTTCACTTTCTGCCATAAGGGTGGTGTCATCTGCATATCTGAGGCTATTGATATTTCTCCTGGCAATCTTGATTCCAGCTTGTGCTTCACCCAGTCCAGTGTTTCTCATGATGTACTCTGCAAATAAGTTAAATAAGCAGGGTGACAATATACAGCCTTGATGTACTCCTTTTCCTATTTGGAGCCAGTCTGTTGTTCCATGTCCAGTTCTAACTGTTGCTTCCTGACCTGCATACAGGTTTCTCAAGAGGCAGGTCAGGTGGTCTGGTATTCTCATCTCTTTCAGAATTTTCCAGTTTATTGTGATCCACACAGTTGAAGTCTTTGGCATAGTCAATAAAGCAGAAATAGATGTTTTTCTGGACCTCTCTTGCTTTTTCAGTGGTTACCTAAGCTGTTCATATTAGCAGAAGCTAGTTGAAGGGCATACAGAAACTGCTATTTTTGTAACTTTTCTATAAGTCTAAAATTAACTAAAAATTAATTAGGAAAGTTGTAAAAAAAAGTTTCCTGTCACTGGATACTCTGAGGACTTGTTGATAACAGAGTGTATTTTTATAATCTTTAAATTTATAACTGGAGTGTGTGTGTGTATACATGTATAATTGTGTGTCTACCATGAATGCTAAATTCTATACACTTTTTGAGGGAGGGGGCAAGTACCTTTAAAAACCCTTCGACTTTTGTTCCTTTCTCCTTCTATATTCTGTATTCCCTCCTGACTAAAAGCATCCTTTTGTAAACATTCACAGCTTAACCCTCCTGCTGTTCCTTGGAATCTTTATCTCATAGATGAAGCTCTCTGTGGCAGCTTGTACAGAGCAGAGAATATCAGGCTGGGAGTCAGGAGACTGGGTGCTGGCATTTTTAGTCTATTTCTGTTATTATTAATAACTCAGGGTCCTTCTAGGTTTAATATTCTGAGCCAAAAAGTAAATTTGGGCTGAACGCTATATGTATTAGTTGATGTATGGATTAAAATAATTATATTTATTGTTATTTTTTCTATTTTTTTTTAATTAAGGTCTTATGTGCTCTATTTTTAGGTTCCCTGTTTTTATAAAACTCATGTACATTTTTTCCTCTTGCTCCCCAAAGCTTTTGGAGTCTACAACAGACTTCACATTGTACTCTAGCATTTCCCTTAGACTCTTTTCTTTTAACAGTTTAAGAAAATCAACATTTCTGGGGGTCCAGGAAGCCATTGTAGCTCTCCTTTAACCTGTTTTCTTTTCTTTAAATCTGGGTCATATGTGTAAAAGTGAAATTTGAAAGAGGGCTGTCTGAACTGAAAGCTTCCATTGCCATGAGATGGCTTTGGTGTTGGAAAGATGAATATAATTTATGAGATGGAGAGAAGTAGGGGACACATATGGGTTTTGGGAGGTCAAGGAGATGTGTGGGTGCAGCACGAGCAAATAAGTTAAGGTCTAACAGAGGTCTAACAGTCGGAAGCATGAAGTGGGCTGGTGAATGGGGCTGTCTCAGGCCTGCTGGGTTAAAGACGGGTGAGGGGCAAAGCCAGAACATGGCTGGGGTCAGAATTTGATGAGGCTTGGACTGCAGGTTGAGTTTGGACTGTATTTCGTAGCCCATTTCATAAATCATTGAAAGTTGTTGTGAAAGGCATTGCCACTATGAAAAGAATGTCCTAGAGATTTAGCTTTGGGTGAGATATGGAATAGGCTGGAAAAACAGAAGGACTCTCATCATGAGTGCTGGTATTTGATGAGTTACCCAGATTTGGTACTAAGTGCTTTACATGTGTTATGAAATTTAATCCTCACAGTGGTCCTAAGAAATACCTTTAATATCATCTCCTTTTCCAGATGGGAGAACTGAGGCTTGGAGAGGTTTATTAATGAGCAGGGTTTCATAGTGAATAACAGTGGGACTGGGATGTAAAGTAGGATGGGATCCAGTTCCTCCTGGGCTGCCTTTTTATCCTGCAGTTAACAACAATACAGTATACTAATGCATATGTATGGAATTTAGAAAGATGGTAACGATAACCCTGTATGTGAGACAGCAAAAGAGAACCAGATGTATAGAATAGTCTTTTGGACTCTATGGGAGAGGGCAAGGGTGGGATGATATGGGAGAATGGCACTGAAACATGTAAATGATCATATGTGAAATCAGTCGCCAGCCCAGGTTTGATGCTTGATACAGGGTGCCCAGGGCTGGTGCACCAGGATGACCCAGAGGGATGGAATCAGGAGGGAGGTGGGAGGGGGGTTCTGGAAGGGGAACACATGTATACCCATGGTGGATTCATGTCAATGTATGGCAAAACCAACATGATAATGTAAAGAAAATAAATAAATAAATAAATAAAATTTAAAAAAAAAAGCTTCTCTTTATGTTTGTTTCCTGTTGGTGCTCAGTGGTAAGAACCTTGCCAAGACCATGGAGACATCATACAGAGCCTTGCCTCCTCCAAACTTTCTAAGTAGCTTAGTGTTCTGGTTCTCCCTGAGGAAATGTAGTAATTTAATAAAGTAAGTGCTGAGGCTGGCTGTGCTTGACTGGGATTACTCTTGAGATGGTTTAAGCAAATGTCCAGATGTTCTTAAGCATCTCAAGCTTTAATGACTAGAGTTGGAGACAAGGAGGTACCTCTGGGGTTCTGGGGGTGATCAGTTCTCCCTCTTCTCCATGACCCCCCTCCCTCATCTGCTTACCTTGGCATGTTCCCAGTTACTTCCCTGCTGTGCCATCATATCAGTTGATATATCACAGAATTGTTTGTTTTACCTTTGTTTCTCGTTTTCAGTAAAAAGAGGTGCACGCATTTGGTTTTGCAAAGCTTTTGATGCACTGTTAAGCAGATGTATGATGGAAGATGCTGAGTGCCATTGTGACTTTGCAGGACAGCAAGGGCCGACCAGTGACCTCTCTCTCTCTCTGCCGTAGGTGACAAGAAGTACATCATGGGGCCCAAGCTCTCCACCCTCGATGCTACTGTCTTTGGACACTTGGCCCAGGCAATGTGGACTTTACCTGGGACAAGACCTGAACGGCTGATTAAAGGCAAGCCCTATGAAGCTCTCAGGTTTGGGGAGTTGCTGGGAGCCGGGGGTGGGGACAGCAGAGTGGAGAATTCTAGGCCCAAGTCTGTGAGCTTGGCTGTGCTTTGTGGAGACACCAGGCTGTGGTGTCCAGGGCCAGGGTTGGTTTTCTGTGTCAGGATCGGTAGAGGCAGAGGAGGAGAGATGGGGCTTCTCACCTGTCATCCTGCTCAAACCGTGTTCCTAGCAAAGCTGACCCAAGTCCTGCCATGTTCTACTCAAGGGCTTTCCTTCCAGCAGCCTACCTAGTGGACTTAATACTTGTCACCGAAATAGGACTTGAATTCCCCTAATACCCTTGTTTTGTCAGTCTGCCTTAATTTCCTTTGGATGGTGGTGGCTTTCCAGTTTCTGGTTTATCCAGTGCTGCGGCACCTGAGGTTGGGTGGGTGTGATGGACTCACTGCCTATCTTGCATATTCCTTTTGCGTACAGATTGGTCTCAGATAGTTCACATGTGAATATAGGTACATAGGATTCTGTGTCATAAGTTGGGAATGTCAAAACATTCCCTTCTCCTATTCCAGTCGGGAATATGTCTGTATATCATATCTGGAGAGTAGTGGAGCTGGAAAGTTCAAGAACTTTGTGGGAAAATGAGAAAAATGTCAACAGATTCTTTGTAAGTCTGGTGCTATGCGAGGTATTATTATTGATTATTATTGATATTATTGATATTATATGTACGTTTTGACCAACGTATCTTTGTTGTGTGATCTTGATGTAGGCCTGAGAGAATTAAAATTCTAAACTGGTGGAGTAAAAGTGGGCTAAATGGGGCCAGAGCTAGAGGAGGAACATATGTGTGGGGGTAGGGATGGGAATGGTTGCCAGGGGTCAAGTTCTTGTTGACAATGAGACAACTCAACCTGGGTTGATGTGAAGGGACCAGATCTTCATGTGTGTTCATGTGTGTTGGAATATGCACGGCTGCTGGGGCCTCTGAGAGAGGCTTCCTCTGCATGGATGAATGGAAACCACTTTGAGTCGTCTCTGGTTTGAAATAGTACCTAAGCAACTACCTGGTGCTGGGAATGTGGGGATCAAGGTTCTATATTTTGGTTTGGGGAAGGGGAATGACATGAGTTAATCAGGGCTTCACTAGCTGAATCAGTAGAGCATGGGACTCTTAATCCAAGGGTCATGGGTTCAAGCCCCATGTTGGGTGGTTACTGTTCAATATTTGGGCTTCCCTGGTAGTTCAGACAGTAAAGAATCTGCCTGCAATGCAGGGGACCTGGGTTCAATCCCTGGCTTGGGAAGATTCCCTGCAGAAGAGAATGGTAACCCACTTCAGTATTCTTGCCTGGAGATTCTGATAGCTTATGGTAAATGGTGCTGCCAGATTTGTGGTCTCTGAAGGAGAAGATTTAACTCCGGGCCCAAAGACAATATCAGTTACTCAAAGTTTTGTGTAGATTTTATTTAAGTAATGGGGATAGAGAAAGCTTCCAACAAGAGGCACTGGAAGGGGGCAGGAGAGTACCTGCCTCACAAGTTTAAGTGGGGCCTTCTCAACTAGCTGCTAAGAATAGATAAAAAGGATTCCTCAAGATTGTAAATTCTACCAGACCCTTTCCCAAGGCATACATCCTGAGATAACTTTGGCACAAGATTAGCCAGGGAGAACTGTTCCGGCAATGTCTCTGGGTGAGATACACTGTTGCTGTGTAATCAGGGATAGGAGTCTTGAGAAAGATTCCCAGCCAAGATCTGTTACAATTATAATCATTAACATAGAGTCTAAGAAAAGCATTTTCATGAGTAAGATGTTCTGTGTGATCATTAGTTCCTCACCTAAAGAAAGGACAGTTCTCGAGTAAGATACATTGTTGCACAAGGCTCAAGGAAAGCATGAGCAGAGAATGTTCATATCCTCCTTAAAGGGCCTTGGACTGCCTGCCCAAGCTTTAATTCTTTCATTCCTCCCTTTTTCTTGTAGAATATGGTTGCCAGGGAAAGGGGTGGAGAAATTGTTCCATAACTTCTTCCTGCTGGTAAGGGGCATCGACCTTAAATTGTTGAGGCAACATACTCTCCTTACCCTCATATTAAGGGTCTCTGATCGAGGGGCCCTGAGTAATAGCTAGAGGAGGCAGTAAAAACTGTAGAAGCATGAACGATCATTAGTAACTTAAATGTCTGAAGCTGCTTAGATACAAAGTTCATTATACAGTTACAGATATAAGGAGCAAACAGCAAGAATAAGATGATTACGATTATTACAGTCAAGATAGTTTTCCACTAAGGAGAGCTTCTAAATCAAGATTGTATCTGTGAGAAGAGTGGAACATCAGGGGAGTCCATTTTGAAAAGTGATCAGAATCTCTGCATCACGGTTACTTTGTCTGGGAAACCGTTGTATCCTTTAGAAAGAACAAACTAGACAAGTAGATTAAAAGGCAGAGATTAAATATCAGTAAAAGAGTTATTGTAATCAGCAGTCCAAGCAAGAGTCAAAGAATCAGGTTACAGTTGGTAGTAACTTTGATCCTGGTCTAGATAGAGTCAACACTTGGGCTGCCCTATTTATAAGAATGGAGCCATCTGGCATGTTCATAACATACATTTTCAACGTAGGTATCACAGACCCAGTTAGAAGTAGTTGAAAGAATGACAACCTGAATCTTATCAGACACAATAAATATTACCATTTCTTTTTAGAAGAATGATTCTGAACCCCAACTTAGACAGCTATTTTAGGGAGACTTATAGCCAGATAGCCAATTGTCTAAGTTTGTCCAAGTAGGCTTTAGCCTCTTACTGTGGTATTAACATATAAGCCAAAGTAGTTGTCACCACCGACAATTTTAGCATTTTTCTAGGTATGAAAAGATGCAAGAATTTGGGTTCAGGAAAATCTTTACCTGAAAGTATCTAACTGTCCAAAGGCCTGTTTTGTCCATTTTTCCAGAGCACAGAGTGAGTGCCTAATTTCTGATTTCCACCCTGAATTCCGTTCAGGAGATGCTGAAGGTAAACAGCTGTAGTGTCCATGATTTCATCTTTGTAGATGCCCATGGCAAGTGCCAGTTTCCAGTGGCAGGGCCCCTTTATGGCCATGAGTTTGACCATAGTTTGGGGGGCATTTCATGACCATCTTGTCCCATAGTGCTGGGAAGGCTCATTCCCAGATCTGTCGAAGCTTTCACTGATGGGCCTCTCAACGTGCTGTTACTGGACTCGGCCCTGTGAGTAGCCAAAGTCTCCAGACCTCGCCTGTCTCACTAGTCTCTTGGTCCAGGAAAACATTCCTTCCTGTTGCTTCTTCTCATCCAGAGTCACACCATTATAACTATGGATTTCATATGGAGCTGTGACTCAGTCACACACTTGATAATGTAAGGGACAGTACTTCTTGAAACAGGCAATATAGAAAGCAATATAGTTAGCAGTAATAGTAAAATCATAAGTAAGAACTTAAGTCAAGACCTTCCATTAGGTATAGCGCAGTGACATCTCCAGGTCATCTGACTTAGTTTGTTAAATGACTACAGACTGTTGTTAATCTCCTGGTTGCATATCCTGGGGCATTTGATCTTTATTCAAAGACTGGTTACTGAGATAAGCTTTAGAGACAAACTCAGACTGTCCTTTTTAATAACTTAATTAAACCTCATAACTGCAAGGAACTATCTCAGAAGTGAGTTTTAGTAAATACAGACCTTAATTAGCAAAACTAGAACTTAATATTTGGAGAAACATAATAGGTGCCATTGGCCTGACATCAGTTTGGTGGATTTTTCTTTTAGAGCTCCCCAGTATACTTTGAGATTTCTGTATATATCCAGAAACATCTTTTTTACCTTGATGAGGCTGTTCAGAACCCAAGTGTCTCCAGTTTCTGGAGGGATGAGGCAGAGAGAAAAGAAAAATGTTTTGTTTTTTTTTTCTCATCTTTTCATTTTTTTTTTTAATTGTGTTGGTTTTGCCATACAATGACATGAAACCGCCATGGGTTTACATATGCTCCCCCTCCAGAACCCCCCTCCCTCCTCCCTCCCGATTCCCTCCCCCTGGGTCATCTCGGTGCACCAGCCCCGAGCATCAACCCTGGGCTGGCGATTGATTTCACATATGATAATTAACATGTTTCAATGCCATTCTCCCGTATCATCCCACCCTTGCCCTCTTCCACAGAGTCCATGAGTCTGTTCTATACATCTGCGTTCCTTTTGCTGTCTCACATGCAGGGTTCTTGTTACCATCTTTCTAAATTCCATATAAGAAAAATGTTTTAATTTTACCCACAGGTGTAAATCACTAAATTGTTTTAAACCATCAGTAACTTAAGGAGAAGAGCTTCTTTATATCTGAAAACAAAGATTAGAAGCCAATAATATGTCAGACAAAAAGTCATGAAAATTGTAGTCGTATTTAGCAGTCTACTCAATCTCATGTAACCTGTCCCTTTGTTCTGTCGTCCTTGCCTGACGACCGAGGACGTCAGTGTAAACGATAGTCTCCAAGATGCTTGTGAAGTTTCTTGCCAATGTCTCTACTACCTGTCCAGCAAAGTAGGTGCCCCAGTCACTGGAGATTGTAGAAAACATATTTTAGACAATATTTTACCCATTGTGAGATACTAACCCTGAAGCCAGGAAAGGCTTTATCTTATCAAATAAAAGTAAGGTTTATTGGGGAGCTGGGAAGAGCCAAGTGGCTGTCTTGGATTTCCCATAACCCCAACTATTTAGTTTATAGCCATTGTTTATCTATTTCAGGTTCCCTGATGAGGGGTTAATTTTTGTAGAAGCAGAATGAGCTTTATCTATGTGTGCCATAGTCTGTCATCAAAAGCCACATTCAAAGAAAACTTTGTTCTTTTAACAGGAAGAGAAAACCAAATTCCAGACTGGTACCAGCTTTTATTCACTGTGAAACAATAGTTATTCACTTAGTCAAAGTAACAATAAAAGATTTCAATGACAGTTTAATATCTTAAGAAGCTTGTATCATGCACAAAACTCTCTTCTGCTTGCCACAAACCTTTTTTATACTTTGGCATTATTATTTTATTTGCGTATTTGGAGAACAGCCTCCTGTAAGTTCATATTTACTTCCTTTCCCTTAATAGAATTTAATTCCATTCCTTATGCTTTTTTATTGAAAACACACATCCTACTTTCTTTCAGCAACCATGACCTGTACTTTATATCTTCATTTTGTAGAATGGTAAATATAAATCACCCAAAGCTATATCATTTGCAAAAGTATCTTCACAATGTCTATGTTAATTAGATCAGTTAAAAAACATCAATACCAGGTATCAATTCAATAGTGAATATTTACCAGTTCAGGCAAGCCTGAAATTCATTTTAGTTTAATTTTCTTGAATTTAGAATTGTTTGATTCATAAGCACTTATTTCTCTTTAGGCCAGTTAAATAGAGCTCACTGACCAATTAGCCTTTAGCAATGTTGTCCAAGGATGGAGAGACTCACTGGGACACACATATCTGGACAGACAAAATCCTCACAGTTTTCTGCTTGAAATTTAAAATGTCTGTTTGCCTTTTTTTTCCTTTGGCCTGAAGTTCTACCAATTTATTCATGGCTGGAGTCCCAGACAGAATGGGCTGTATATCTCAAGGACATGATAAGAGGTAACTTCAGATTTTTTTCCCAGGCATGTTTTTGTTTCTCAGGCAGAGTTGGAGCTCCAAAAAAGTATTTTAATAAGCCACCTTTTTCCTAATTGCATGTGCGAAAAGAACCGGTTTTGCAATTTCAAAAAAATTTCATTTTAACCACTTTTCTCCAGAGTCTAAAGAATATAATGGCCATTCAGTATCAAAAATGTCATCTCTCTTTTTTGTAGTCATAGTTTCATAGCTAAAATTTAAACCAGTGAGTGTTCAAATTGACTCTGATGACAGGGGTATCCTGACCGATAAGGTGTTATTCCAGTAGGGATTGTCTCTCCAGGGAGGTGAGGGTTTTCCTTAAAGTGAGGAAAGCCTTTTTAGAAGGGGTTTTTTAGGCTCTGGAGATCAAACTTATCTCAGTTTTTCAAGACACTGTTCAAAGGGGTGGTTCTGGAACTGTTAGCTCCTATCTGTAAGAGAGGAAAAAGCTGCACCCAGTGTCATGGCTTTTGCTACCAGAGGCATCCCTCCCTGCTCCAGATGAGGGTGGAGACAGGTCTTCCACCTAAGCTTCCTTCCCTGGCCAGAGTTAACCTGTCCTCCCAGCGCAGTGTCCCACTGTCATCCCTCCTAGTTCTACCACTGAGGAGGGGTGGAGATGCACCGGGGGTAGACCTGATGGCATCCCAGATTGATGTCCAGTTCCTCACCATTAAAACCTTTGCCTGATTTCTGCTCCTCTTCTGAGACCATCTGGGGTAGAGCAGGGTAGCCTTCCAGAATGTCTCCCAAGCTAAGACCACTAGGGAGAACAGCCATCTTCCGTGTGCCTGTGCACATTCCTGACTGCAGTAGAAGCGGTAAGTTATAAAGGGCTGAACAGAAAAGCCAAGATGTCCCTTCTGAGAGCTGCTATATCAGCCTATGTGATAACAAAGAAGGTGATGGAGGGCTGGCCTGCTAGGAAAAGAATAATCTTTCACGTTCATGGAGTGTCAAGGCCAACCTTTCTATTCCTGTCCAGCAGATTGTACAAAAAGAATATCTAAAGAGTTGAGACAAGGGTCACTGGAGGGCTTTCTTTGGTCCACTAACAGCTTGCATTACAAAGGGAAGAAGCCTGCTGCATTTCCAATCAGCCCAAATCTGGGGTTCCCTGGTCTGAGTCCTCAGGAATCTCATGTTCACCAGTAATGCATCCATCCATATAGTCTGGAAGCATGGCCATAACAAGAACTCAGCTCTGGGTCTCTGGGGTCAGGAGGGTGATTTTCAGTCTGAGAGATGTCCTTGGAGCTAGAACTCCACTTAGCTCCCTAATGTGTTCTGGCCTGCAGTGTCCTGTAAAACTTGGAATGGGAGTCTAGCTAGAAAAACTCAATAACAGCATGGATTGCAAGTCTTCTGACAGTCTACAATCTGGCACACTAGGTTAGTACCTTGAATTCCTCAAGCAGTTATGAAAGCAGTCAGAGAGATCAGGAAAGGCTGACCAGGGGAAAGAAGTTCAGTCCATACTCTTCATCCATTTTTGGCCGCTCCCCTTGTGAGGACATTGGGTGCCTCTTGACACTGGCAGGTCAGTATAAACCCCCGACAGGCATACTGCCAGATGAGTCTCACCATGGGACCGTGGTGCAGGACACAGCTCTTGCTTCTTGCACATTCACACAGACAGGCATACTGAGTTAGTAAAGTAGAGACTTTACATTAAAAGAGCAAAAGAGTCCCAGCTCTGAACGTTCTTACCTTGTCTTGAAGATCCCGGACGAGACCCCAAGATGGTAGCTTACAGTGAACGGCATTGTCAGATTTGTGGTCTCTTAAGGAGATTTAATTCAGGGATTAAAGACAGTCTCAGTCACTCAGAGCTTTGTGTAGATTTTATTAAAGTAACGGGGATAAGAAAAGCTTCCAGCAAGAGGCACTGGAAGGGGGTAGGAGAGTACCCACCTCATTAGTTTAAGCAGGGTCTTATATACTTCTCAACTATCTGCTGAGAATAGATAAAAAGAATACCTCAAGGTTGTAACAGTTCCACCAGACCCTTTCCCAAGGCATACATCCTGAGATAACTTTGGCACAAGATTAGCCAGGGAGGATGGTCCTGGCAATGTCTCTGGGTGAGATATACTGTTGCTGTGTAATCAGAGGTACAAGTCTTGAGAAACAGGTTTCCAAGCAAGATTTATTACAATTATAATCATTAACATAGAGTCTAAGAAAAGCATTTCCAGGAGTAAGATGCTGTGCAGTGATCTTTAGTTGCGACCTAAAGAAAGACCAATTCTTGGGTAAGATACATTGTTGCACAAGACTCAAGGAAGGCATGAGCAGAGAATGTTCTCCTCCTCCTTATAGGGCCTTGGACTGCCTGGCTAAGCTTTACCTTTTTTAATTCCATGGGCAGAGGAGCCTAGTGGGCAACAGTCCATGGGGCTTCAAAGAGTTGGACATAACTGAGGAGCTAAGGCTTTTCACTTTACATACCCTGGCTGAGAGACTAGGAGTGTACATGAGATCACCAGTGAATAGCATATATGATACTCTTAATTAATGTTGGATGGATGGATGGATGCGACCAAGCAAGGCAAGATCATACAAGAAACTGAGGCAGGTGAGCAGTTGTGTGTGGTAGTCATGGGCGGGTGGGTAGGGAGGTTGGTGAAGGCTGTAACTGTGTGTGTGTGTACGCATGTGTATGCCCAGAGGTTCAGGCCAGGCTAATGGCAGCAGGAGTATGCTCCAGATTGGTGGGGATAGGACTTCAGGTATCAGCACATTACCAGGCTTAGTTAGAAGGAATCAGGCATTTGTTGAAGGTCTTCTGAAACTACCACTAAGTGGGGGTAAGGATAGTATGGACTTATATTTAAATTCCTAGATAATCAGCATGAAGATATTCCTTGTCTTGTGATGTGTTGAGAATTATCTAAATTGAATATTCTATTCATACATTGACTATCAGATTAGTGATGCTTGTAGCACTTAAAATAGTTTCCCTTTATTGTAATCAGATTTTCCATGGTGGTCTAAAAGATACTAATTACTTTTAGTTCATTTAGGGAGCTAGAACTATGTATGTTTTGTGTATACTCTCTCTTCCTGTTACTTCCTACTCTCTCCTTCCATTTCTCTACACACCGGTGAATACAAACACACATTTACTCACATAGTTCTATACATACTCACTTATACACACACTTATACTTTTATCCAAGTGTGTACACATACCCTGTACATGCCCTATGCACACACACTACATTTGGCGCTTGAACAACACAAGTTTGAATTGCACGGGTCATTTATACGTGGATATTTTTCAATAGTAATGACTATAGTGCTACACAATCCATGGTTGGTTTAATCCACAAATGTGGAGGAACCTTGGATACAGAGGACTGACTATAAGTTCTATGTGAACTAACCAGCACTTTGTTCAAGGGTCAAGTGTATGAGGTCATCTGTTACTTCAGAAGGATTTAGGTATCCAATATCAGTAGATCTCTTAAATTGTACAGAATCCCTTCTTAAAGAAATGAGACATCTTTTACTGATTTATTTATGACTTGGCACTTTCCTCTGTTACTTCCTGGAGGGACTTGAGGCACTTAGCATTCTTTTTAAAGCAATGATTGGTGTTTTTGGAGAATTGATTTTGAGTCTCACTTGGAGATGCACACACTGGGAGAATCTGATGCCGTCATCTGCAGGGCATTGTTGGCACATAGTTGCAGGCACTTTGATTCGTAAAACAAGTTAGTAGCCTCCAGCTCTCCTTGGGGACTAGAGGAGCACAAGTCATTCAAGTCTGCAGTGACTCTTTATTTATTTATTTTTTTAAATTTTATTTATTTATTTATTTACATTATTGTGTTGGTTTTGCCATACATTGACATGAATCCACCATGGGTATACATGTGTTCCCCTTCCAGAACCCCCCTCCCACCTCCCTCCCTATTCCCTCTCTCTGGGTCATTCCGGTGCACCAGTCCTGAGCACCCTGTATCAAGCATCAAACATGGGCTGGTGACTGATTTCACATATGATAATTTATGTGTTTCAGTGCCATTCTCCCATATCATCCCACCCTTGCCCTCTTCCACAGAGTCCACGAGTCTATTCTATACATCTGCGTTCCTTTTGCTGTCTCGCATGCAGGGTTCTCGTTACCATCTTTCTAAATTCCATATATATGCGTTAGTATACTGTATTGTTGTTTTTCCTTCTGGCTTACTTCACTCTGGATAATGGGCTCCAGTTTCGTCCATCTGAGTAGAATTGCTTCAAATGAATTTTTTTTTAATGCTGAGTAATATTCCATTGTGTATATGTACCACAGCTTTCTTATCCATTCGTCTGTTGATGGGCATCTAGGTTGCTTCCATGTCCTGGCTATTGTAAACAATGCAGCGATGAACATTGGGGTACACGTGTCTCTTTCAATTCTGGTTTCCTCGGTGCGTATGCCCAGCAGTGGGATTGCCGGGTCATATGGCAGTGACTCTTTAAAGCTCATTTCAGTCATTATTCCAGGCCCCTTCTAAGCCTTTGACCAGAGCTGCTAGTGCAGGCAAGCTACTAATCTGGTCTCAACTTCTTTCTCTGCCTTTGCTTTTTCTGTGGCGGGGACTTTCCCAAGAAGTAACAAGAGGAAGGAGAAGTAGAAGCACACCACCAGGAGCCTGGATAATGGAGAACTGGCTCACACCAGGGGTGCGAGTGGCTTGGATCTGGCGATTTTCTGCTGTAGTTTTGGGACAGCCAGGGCGACATTGTCCTTGCCACCTGTGTGAGGGCGTGTGTATAAATATTAGCTTTTTGGGAGTTCCCTGGTGGTCCAGTGGTTAAGGGGGCAAGGGTTGGATCCATTTCATGCCTCCTTTTAGGGGTCATGCTTCCATTTCAGGGAGCAAGGGTTGGATCCCTGGTCAGGGAATTAAGATTTTTGCATACCTCATGGTGCAGTCAAAAAGTTTAAAAAAATTGGCTTTTTGGTCCTAGATATTATTTACAGTATCTAGTTGCACAAACTACTCCAGGAAACATCCAGAATAGTGGGAAATTTTCCTTAATTTTGGTGAGGAGGAGGACAACTTTAAACAGTCGACAATTCTTAAAATATACATAATATGTTTGTGTATGATATGAAATATCATTTCCTGACTGGAAAAATTTAGAAAAGATAAAGAATTTTTTAAAGAGATTATTAATAACTTGTGACCCCAACACCCACAGAGAGCTTCTGTTAATATTGTAGTATGTCTCTTCATCTTTTATCAAGTACATGTATGCATATATGTTTCAAAATTGAGATCATTATGTTGGAATAGTTATATCCTGCAGTTTGCAGTTTTTGATTAACTGTATTATGGCCCTTTCCTTTGTCATTAAATATTCTTCAAAACCATGTAGTTAGTAGTTGCATAATATCCTATCCTATAGCTACACTGTAATTTATGTGATTTATCTTTTTCTGGACTTGTGGGTGGTTTGTTTTATGTTTTTCTTTAGTTTTGGCTGCGGTAAGTCTTCATTGCTACATGCCGGCTTCTCTGCTCGCAGTGGTCAGGCTTCTCATTGCGGTAGTTTTTCCTGCTGCAGAGCGCCGGCTCTGGAGTGTGCAGGCTTTATTAGCTGTGGCTCAAGGGCTCCAGAGCACAGTCTCAGTAGCTGTGCACACAGGCTTAGGTGCCCCAAGGCGTGTGGAATTTTCCTGGACCAGCGATTGAACCCACGTCCCCTGCACTGGCAAGTGGATTCTTTACCACTGGACTACTGGGAAAGTCTCTTGCTGGTGATTTTAAATAGTTTTTACTGACATTCTATAGTGAATATTGTGTATTTATTGTATATATATATATATATATATATATATATATCTGCTTACCTCTGGTTGTTTATTTAAGCTAAATTGCTAGTTGGGGAATCACTGTCTCAAAGGGTGCAAACTCTTGGTCTGTAGAGCTAAATTGCCTTCTAAAAGGACTGTTTCAATTTATATTCTCATCAGCAGTGTCTGAAAGTACCTCAAATGGAATGGAATTGCCGTATCATATGGTAGTTTTATTTTTAATTCTTGAGTGACCTCCACATTGTTTTTCATAGTGGCGGCACTGATTTCATTCCCATCAACAGTGAATGAGGGTTCCTTTTTCTCCACATGCTCACCTATACTCTTTATTTCTTGTCTTTTTCAGCAGCCCTTTTAATGTGGAATCACATTTGATATTTTGATCAGAGTATCCTTACTAGAGAATTGCGTGTGGATTTGCCCTCTTCAACACAGGCGTGGAGCATGGAGAGCCTGGGAAGTAAAACAGCAAAAGGCAAAGGGTTTTGCTACTCTGCCGCTCGCCCTGGGGAGCCAGATCAAAATCAAAGAACCTAATGCTATTTTTCTGAATTTGTAAGAAACACACCCTCCATTGTTTTTGTTATTTGGCTGCAACCCCATGGACTGCAGCACGCCAGGCCTCCCTGTCCCTCACCATCTCCTGGAGTTTGCTCAAACTCATGTTCATTGAGTTGGTGATGCCATCCAGCCATCTCATCCTTTGTTGTTCCCTTCTCCTCCTCCCTTCAATCTTGGCCAGCATCAGGGTCTTTTCTAGTGAGTCACTTCTTTGAATCAGGTGGTCAAAGTGTTAGAACTTAAGCTTCCCCATCAGTCCTTCCAGTGAATATTCAGGATTGATTTCCTTTGGGATTGACTGGTTTGATCTCCTTGCTGTCCAAGATGGGGTTCTCAAGAGCCTTCTCCAACACCACAGTTTGAAGGCATTAATTCTTTGGTGCTCAGCCTTTTTTATTGTCCAGCTCTCACATCCATACATGACTACTGGAAAAATCATAGCTTTGACTAGACCGACCTTTGTGTTTTAAGAAAAACCCTGTTCAGCAGCTTTTCTATCAATAGTTATTTATTATACTTGGATGTGTTTTTTGCTTATTTTTTGATAGATTATGAGATAGAAAGAATGCTGGATATCCTTGAAAAACATACACGTATATACCCACCCCATACTCTCACTGTTCTTTATTTGGAGGTGTTTAGGAAGAGGTCATGGGGGAATTTGGGTCTTGGGAAAGGGTTGGCTTGAGTGACGTTTGCTGGTGTTTGTATTTTGAGATCTGTGAATTAGCTTCAGGGAGACTGGGAAAGGGGGCGGGGTGTCCTCATTGCCACATTCAAGTTTGATAAGAACTTTTCTAAAGAGGAAATGTTCAACGCCCTTGCTGCTTGTATGACACAATGTTAAAGGAAGCAACCACGGCATAGCTGGCATCCATCACAAGCATGGAACAGGGAGGTGCTGAGTGAACACCTTGAAAACAGAACGTGTGTGAGCGCCAGCCCCGTTTTCTAGATATTGGCTGGTTAAGGGTCCAAGGCTGCAGCGGTGCTGGGAGGAGCTGGAGTGATACAGGAAAATGAAATGAGTCACTTTTTCCAAAGAGTGGGGAATATTTCCATTAGCGAAACTTCAAGAGAAAAGTTCTTTATTCTGTCTGGGAGTGTCCTCGGGGTTAAGGGCCATTTGGTTTTCTGATAAATAACCTCTCCAGTTGTCTGAAAATATTCATAACCACTCATTAGTCATTTTAGTAATTTATTTTATTGGACTTTTAAAAGTAATACATAATTGTCACAATAAGTTGAATTAGGCAGGTGTGTTTTAAAAGATTTATCGCCTCCTCACCTATACTGTGTGTGTGTGCTAAGACTGCTTCAGTCATGTCTGACTCTGTGCAATCCCATGAACTGTAGCCCATGCCCTCCTGCAGGGGGTTTTCTCCACCCAGGGATCGAACCCATGTCTCATATGTCTCCTGTGTTGGCAGGCAGATTCTCAACCATTAGTGCCACCTTCCTATAGAACATTGTGCAGCTATTAAAAAGATATAGTATTCTATTTAGTGAAAAAATTATAATGTGTATAGTGCAATTCCATTGTTTAGCTTTAAAATAATAAAATAAAAAAGACAGTTATATAAATGTATGTAAATTTGTATATGAAAAATAAAGGCACAGATGTCCAAAATCACTCCCATAGAAAACCATGATTAGGGATGTGAAGTGAACCCTTCTGTGCTTTTTATTTTTCATATGCAAATTTACATACATATATATAGCTGTTTTTGTATTATTTTAAAGCCAAATGTAATTATGTTATACACATTATTTTATAATTTTTTTGCTAAATAGAATATTATATATCTTTTTAATAGCTGCACGGTATTCTATAGGATTGATAGAACAAACTTTTTTCAGTCAATCCTTATTGATGGATATTCAGTCTGTTTCCATCTTTGTTTTCTTTCTCTTTTTTTCATCGACATTATACTACATTCAACATCATCAGATTACTTTCCTGAAAAGCTTTTAACAATTCATACTTCCACCAACCATGTTGTACAGTGTCTGACTCTCCACATTGGATGGTATCAGGCTTTGATTCTTACCAGCCTGATAGGTGACATTATCTGTTTGTTGAATACTCTTTGAGAAAAACCGTCCTGTTTTAAAAAATTATTTCACAAAGCTTACACCTTCAGTATAGGCGTTTGTGTTAACATGAGCATATCACACACACACGCTACACACATAACCTGTTTCTGCTGCTGACTTTTTTCATTCTTTTTGGCTGGTAGCATGTTGAGTGGATCTGCGGGTAGAGGATCTATGCATAAGGAGGGATTGGCAAGGCCAGATGAGGGGAGAATTGAAGTGTGCGTTTTCGCTGTCCGCTTCACTCTCTCTATCAGGGCCAGGATGTGAGGGTGGGCGTGTGAGTTCCCAGTCCTTGCTTATCAAAACGGGCCGTTTCTTAACAGCATGATAGAATGATCTCTTCTTCCTGACAACCCATTGTCTTTGAGTGACAGCACCTGTCCTCTCATGATTCTTGAGACTCTAGAAAGAATTACTGAAAAACATTCTGGAACAGGTAGTTGGAAGTTATGAATTCCCAGGTCAGGCTGTCAACTCATCAGGAGAGAAGCAAGGTCAATCTTGGTGAAGGGCGTGGAGTCTGGGGACTGCTGTTGTTTGAATCCTGGCTCTGCCACTGTCTCGCTGTGTGACTTGAGGCAAGTTAATTAACTTTCTCTGTTGGTTCAGTTTCCCTATCATAAATGCAGACATTAATAGCTCCTGTCTCATAGGATTGGTGCCAGGACGAGGGATGGGAGTTAATCTGACTTCACTAATAAATAAAGCACTTCAAGTAGTGCCCGGTACACAGTAAGGCCTATATACATGTTTGTTATTATTATTATTAATTTTTATTGTTCCCGATTGAAAAGGTTCTAATGGCACATAGTCACGAAGCGGGGCAACGCTCCTGGATGAAAGGTAAAGAAAAGGGCTGTAGAGAGGACAGCCACAAAAGGAGTTCAGACAGTCATTTATCGTGTAGATCCCGTACACTTTGTACCTAGGTTCTGACCTGGGAGAGGACTTGCCTGAGGCAAAGAGGTGGTCCCCAGCTGTGAAGGGGCTCCAGCTCATCTCTGATAGCCTCCACCCCAGTGGCCCCTTGCTGCCGCTTCCGTACCGTTATCTAATTTTTGGTCACCAGCAATACCAGATAAAGCATTTTCATAACTGCTTCCTTGAGGGAGAAAATAAGTGAAAAATTTGCGTGTGTCTTCCCAAAAGGAGCAGTGATGTGGGCTTCTCGGCTTCTGGCTCCTGAGCTCATAGATCTTCAAGTTGGGGGCAGTCAGAATGGGTTCATATAAGTGTGAGTCGAACTCTTCTGATGTGCGAAGACTGAACATGGTGAACCATGCACAAACCCAGCAGTTTACAGGACCCATGGGGCTGGGGGATTT
Source organism: Antilocapra americana (assembly GCA_007570785.1). Classification (NCBI taxonomy): domain Eukaryota; kingdom Metazoa; phylum Chordata; class Mammalia; order Artiodactyla; family Antilocapridae; genus Antilocapra; species Antilocapra americana. The sequence goes on from ML662442.1 coordinate 46,944,287, forward strand.
GCCCTCGGGTTTGTAGGGGATGTGTTTTTCTAAGCAGAACAGCAGTCAAGTTTTGAACAACTTTAGTGGGAAAATGTTTACAGTGTTACAGGAAGTGACAACTAATGATAATAATGACAATACATAAATTGAAAAAATACTGAAAGAAACACACCAAAATGTTAATTGTCATTACCTTGGATTGGTGTGATTATTGGTGCTTTTGTTTTTTTCTTTATGTATGTGTACGTGTGTGTGTGTATATATTATATATATTTATACCATTTCTGTATACAGACTTAAGATTTTCCAAAATGAATATATATTATTTTCTTTGATAGAAAATGAGATAGAGTAGTTACAGACTGGAACCAATAAAGCTATTAATATAGAAACAGCCTAAATAGCTATAATAGGGAGCTGAAATAAAACAAAATGAAACTGTGGTACATCTGTATAATGAAGTACAATGCAATTATCAAGGTGGTCATAGAATAAAATTAAAAGGTTTTCATTATATGTTGTTAAGTAAAAAAAGTAGCATGGGAAACTAGGAAAAGCTCACGGGCAGTGGGGAAGACCCAGCACAGCCAAAAATAAATAAAAATTTTTAAAAAGTAGCATAGGAAACAATATAGAGTAAATGCTACATTATAAATGTAAATATATATAAATGTATATATGTGAAAAGTGAAAGTGAAAGTCGCTCACTCATGTCTGACTCTGCGACCCCATGGACTATAGAGTCCATGGAATTATCCAGACCAGAATTCTGGAGTTGGGTAGCCTTTCCCTTCTCCAGGGGATCTTCCCAACCCAGGTCTCCTGCATTGCAGGCAGATTCTTTACCAGCTAAGCCACAAGGGAAGCCCAAATGTATATATAATTAAACATAAATTTCAGAAACAGCATAAATGAAAATGTTATGACAAATGGGATTATTGGTAATTTTTTTATTTTTTGCTTACTTGTATTTTCCAATTTTCTGCAATAAAACATGGATTACCTACACAGTAAGTGAGTGTTTATATAATTAAAAAAAAAATCCAAAGACTATTCTTAGAGCAATAAAATCCTGTAAGAGTTAGTAACAAATTATATGCTTATTGAGCATTGTTGCCATCTGGTGGCTCAAAAGCAAAAACTCACTCTCTTTCTGCAGTTTGCATTTGGAATTAGGAAATGAAAGCCAAATACTGTGTCGTGTTTTAGACGAATGCCTGGACAATTTTAGCAAGTTAATGAAAGTGTTCCTTTGATTCACAGGAAAAAGAAGTAACCTGGCGACCAAGCAAGAACCTGATCATGGGTGTAGTGTTGAATTTTACTTAAAAAATTAAACAATCTCTGTTTTACTAAATGTGTTTGCTGGCATGTTCATTCATAAAGATTGTTCTGAGTTATCTATTTTATGGATGATTCAGGGCAAAAATTTCCTTCCTAACCTTTTTTTTTTTTCAACTACTTGGCATCGTAAGCAGCCTGTAACAACACTACAAATATTTGTGGAATGAATGATCACTTTTGGCTGACTTAATCCAGCTAACAGTTGGTGTGTTTTCATGGACTATAAATTAATTTAGAGATGAACCAGCTGAAGCACTAGTTTTCTTGACATGCAAACATAAAATAATAAAATGCTTCACAAAGCCAAACGATGGGTAGTTTAGCTGCCATTTTGAATCAGCTACCCTGCTCACTCCTCACCATCCTAGGACTCACTCCTGAGTTTCATCTAGCCCACTCACTGAAGTTAACTTTTCCCACCCACTCGCCTTTCTTCTTCCGTTTCTTCTAAACATTTGGACAGTGCCTCTGTGGAAAAGCATTGTTCATGCCTGCCCTACACTGTTCTTCTGAGTTGCCCAGAAAGCCAAGTGCCTGGCAGATGGTTGCTTTTGAGAACTAACCCTTGCTTTCCTTACCGCCTTGCAGGTGAGCTGATCAATCTCGCTATGTACTGTGAGAGGATAAGGAGAAAATTCTGGCCCGAGTGGCACCATGATGATGACAACACCATCTATGAGTCAGAGGAGAGCAGTGACGGCAGCAAAACACACACGCCCCTGCTGGATTTCAGCTTTTACTCAAGGACAGAGACCTTTGAAGACGAGGGAGCAGAGAACAGTTTTTCCAGAACCCCTGACACAGATTTCACTGGACACTCGCTCTTCGACTCTGATGTGGACATGGATGACTACACAGACCATGAACAGGGCAAGTGACGGTCAGCCTCGCTGACCCTCCTCTGTTGGAACTGCCATTCCCTGGGCTCAGTCCAGTTTCCCAGGCAGAAATCCATCGAGCTGGGAGGAGATCTTCGTGCTTGGCACAGTTCTCACAGGCTAACTGGAGTAGAGCAGCCTTATTTCTTTTTTTGTACAAACAAGACACAGAACCATTCCTATGGCTCCATTTAAAACAAAGAGGCAAAAAAAGAAAAAAAAAGTCAGCATGGTTCCTGAAATCCATTTTTGTTTTCATTAGAAAACTAACGTTGTGTGGTAGAGCAGGGACAAGAGCGGGTTGTCCACACACTGCTTATACGTTGATCCCCTGCAACCTGAGGGCTTAGGTGTGAGGTGGATCCTTGAACATCCTTCATCCAGTAGGATTCAAAGTCATGAGTGATGTCATCAGAAGGAATGCAGGAGATAAATGTTCTTTGGTGGCTGCTTGTATTTTCTGTGTGTATATTGTATGTTGAAATATAAGTCAAATAAAATCCATAGATATTCAGTGAACACCTACTATGTGCAAAGCACTGTGCTAGGTGCTAGCCAGTATTGGTTTTATCCTAAGCCCTGCCAGTGACTAGCTGTGTGATTCTGGGCAAGTCCCTTAATTCTTGTGTGCCTCATTTCCCCCACCTGTAAAGTGGGGGTGACAATAGTCTCCACCTACCTACCTCACAGGGGTGTTGTGAGGATTCATGTGGTAACATGTGGCGCTTTAAACCTCTAGGAAGAGGTGTGACATAAACACATTTTATTCTTTAATGTGCCTCGTGCGTGTGAAGATCGGCGGGCGGAGGAATTCCATCTTCCGGCAACAGCAGCCACGGTCACTCGCCCAAGCCGAGCCGATGGAATACACACCAAGGCACAATTAGGACATGCTCATCATCCTCTTTGTGATCTTTGCTTGAATTGAAACTTTTCGTTGAAAGAACCTTGGAAATATTTTTACAGATCATCAACAGCTACAAACAGTCTTCAATTCTACTGTATATTTGCAGAGAAGTCGCTTTTGTTGCCTGGACTCACACTGGAAAGCTGTCCTTTGTTGATTCCGGAGTGTTAAGTTGCCTACGTTTGATTTACTTGGAGGGTATAAAGCTCAGGAATAAGATCTATTTAGTAGAGGTGAAGGGGAAAGGATTTGCTTGATTTTTTTTTTAAGCAGAAGCTCGCCAACTTGTAATGTCTTTTTGGAAAACAAACTTTGCAAGATGTACTGAAAAGATGAAGCAGGAAGAGGATCGTTGTAAATGGTAGCAAAAGCATTTTGTGCCGTGTAGACTCTATGCAGTTTTTATTAATGCAACTTTTCTGGTCTTCTCAGCCTTTGTCCAGTGAGAGGGAAGGCAATGCTGAGGAGAATCTTAATGTTTCTTAAGGATTTCCCCTCCCCTTCCTGTCCTCTCTTTCCCTCCCCATAGAGTACCTGAACTCTTGGGGTTATGGTGTTGGCTAAGGCACTCTATCTCTGAAGACATAGTTCTGGTTGACTTAGAACATTTTCCAGTGAAATATGGAGTGAAGATCCGGGGGTGATGGCCATGGATTTGGGCTTCTGGCCACAACTACCTGGGGAAGGGCTATTCCTAATGGGGTTAAAAAGGAACTTCTTAAAAGACAGCAACTTCTGAGAAGTTCATGTACTTTATTTGAAAAAGACTCTGAATATAGTTTTGGCAAAACAGTCCTAGAATTCTGTGGATTCACAAATATGTAATGGGAGAGAGTTTTTGACATGATTTATCGTTTAAGCAATGTGTAACTGGGAAGAAGTGCTGAAACACCCAAAGCTAGACATTTTTATTCCACATAAGACTCAGTTGTTAATATCTTATCAAACCCTTCATCTTTGAGGGGACTGTTTGATGCCTAACGAGAATGTGTTAGAAGATATATGAATGGATAAGCCTGTTTTGTTTCCAGCATCATTTCCAGGATTACCCACCTCTTATCTCTCTAGCAAATGCGTTCCAAGGCCAACTGGCGGTAGTTCTGTGTGACAGGGGAAGTCCTGGCCTGAAAATGTGAATGGAGTTGACAGACTGTGGACCTAGCTGTGCTAAGACTGAGTTGCCGTTTCCCTACCTTCAGCTGGAAAGAGTTGTGTTTGAAATTTTGTCTATAATTTATTCTTCCTGTATAGCACAAAGTTTACTGTATCTTCATGCCAAGAAGGTTTAAGTTATAAGTATGTGGGGTCACAGATATTTTTTATTGTGTGTTATTTGGAGGGCACATCCATGGGGAACCAACATTAAATGTGTGAAACTTTCATTCATTCTCTCCGTGCCTCCCACGGGGGTTGGAATCCTAGGTACTGCCCAACAACTCATGTTTGGGTACTCAGCATTTTATAGGTATAACTTGATTAGGAACCCTATAATATACCCAGGTTTTATTTTACCAAAGTGGGTTATGGAAGAATAATGACTAAGACAAAACCCACTGTGGTGTGGGTGACTTACGCAGTCTTGATTAGGTGGGCTTTAATTTTATATGTTTTATTCTTAGGCTACCCAGATTGAACTGTTCTATTTGATGAACAGGTGCTACTAATAAGAAAAATAACAAGGAATTAGGGGATGTTTTGGTCATCTGACTCTCTTGTTCAAGTTCTGTATTTCTTTTTTATTGAAAGATAGCTTAAGGAAGTGTGATCTTTAATGCTAACAGATGCTTTTGGATGGCCAGAAGACCTGTGGGCTACCTGTTCTTTTTTACCTCTCATTGTAAAATTAAAGTCTATCTCCACTTCCCTTTGCCCCACCCCACCCTCATCTCCACTTGTCTGGATGAAGGAATAGCCAAATTATACTTTGCCTCGCATATGTCAGAGTAGATACAAGGATGATTTAAATTTATGCAGAGATAAACTGTATTGCCAGAGGTTCCCATTTCTTTGATAACATCATGATTTGTGAATACTAATGCTACCAAGGCGATGGGCTACCCGGCTGACTGATCACAGACTTAGAACAACTGGACTTAAACCAGAACTGGAGTCTCGTCCTCATGTGAGCTCTACTTGTGTGTACGGAGGTATGAGGATATGCATTTGTGAAACAACTAGGGTTCAAGGAAAGGAGTTGTTAAGGATTATAGCTGAGGGAGTCTTGCCAAGATTACTTGAGACAAAGTATAGACTCTTAGACGTGGATAGCTGGGTGGTGGATTTGCTCTGGAAAGCCATATTTATTTGAAGGGCAGGCGCAGAACTGAGGTCTTTCACCTTGCCTTACAGAGTTCTTGCCATTACATCAGCTTGACTTGGATTATTTTAAAAATCACCTCCCCGAGAGCTCACTCCATGTTTGTAGAACCAATGCATCCCAGCCTCTCAGAGAATGCTCGAAATCTTTCAGTCTTGTCCCCTTTATGTCTTCACCCAGGTCAGTTCCAGGGATCTTTGTTCAGTATCTACTCTGTATAAAGTGCTGCTTGTGCTCTGTGAATGTCACCAAGATGGACATTTAAGTTACCAAGACCCTTGTTTGTGGATTAGATCTTTTAAGGAGTCCATGCCCATATGACCTCTCACTGGGTATCTAGTTACTCACTGATGAGTTGATAGCCTCTTACCCTAAGCCTGGCCCTGGGGTCCACACTGGATGTAGAGTGGTGAACAGATGTGACGCCCTGGTTTTAGGTATTCTCTTTTGTCTAAGCTTCTATGATAATCTCTTCTACATGGATTGCCACTTCCCTGATCCATTCTACCCATCATCCTAGATTAATATTTCTCAAAACCCCCATAGGGCACTGTATTGCTCTAGGGTGAGGTATTCCTTTGGGCCTGGTGTCCTCACATTTTTATTCATCTTGTTTGCCAGGGCTCCTCCGTGTGAGCCATCCAGTGCATCCAGGCTGGTCCATTTGCCGTTGCCTAGACATGCCTCACGTGCTCTGCTCTGTGCCTCTGTTCACGCCAGCCCCTCCCCTGAAATGCCTGCCCTTCCTCTCCTTTGGCTCACACACCTCACATGGCCCAGCCTTGTCAGTTCTGCAGGAAGAGGTCTCAGCTTATTGTAACCCTTCTTTCTCTAGAAACACAGCTCCCACCACTTCTTTCCCTGAAGGCTGCATGGAGGAAGGGATTCCCAGAAAGAGGATCATTCCCTAGAAAGGTATTGGGCTTCCTTGGTGGCTCAGCAGTAAAGAGTCTGCCTGCAATGCAGGAGACTCAGGAGATGAGGATTCAATCCCTGGCTCGGGAAGAGTCCCCCAGAAGAGGAAATGGCAGCCCACTCCAGTATTCTTGCTGGGAAAGTCCCATGGACAGAGGAACCTGGCGGGCTAGAGTCCATGAGTTTGCAAAGAGTTGGACACGACTGAGCACACACAGAGTGGTTTTTAATTTTGGGATCTCCATTGATAATCTAATACAAGTCCTATGCCCTAGTCCCAGAAAAATATGGAGATATATGAAATTTTGCATGTAAGTTCAGGAGATCTAAAAATGTCTTGAAATTACCTGTGGACTCCCTAGGGGGTTCATGGACCACAGTTGAAGAAAGCTTGTTTGAAAAACAGTCTTTAAAAGTTACTGCTGTTAGTGTTCATTCTTGCTTTTATCCCAGCCAGACAGGAGACTGGGATTAGAATTCGAATGGGAGGTGCAAGCACACATAATCTGCATCATTATCCACATGGAGAGCGCTCTGTGACAGGGAAGGAAGAAGAGGCGCCTCACATTGATTGAGAAAATATCCTTCTTCTGACAAGTTTGGCATTTTGAAAGTGAAAGGATTTTGTTGTCATCATCATTGTCATCTACATTCTGACCACCCAAAATGTTGATTTTGCAAAATCAGTTCAGGGACAGGGGCTTCACTTCAGCCCTGAAACCCACCACTTCTGCATGGATAAGCTGACTGGTCTGAGGCTTAAGGTGGGAGAGAAGACGCTGGATTTTTCCTTATAGGAATAAGTTCTGCACAGTCAGGTTTTTCTGCATTAATTAATTAATTGAACAATGGTTCAGTGTATTTTCAATAAAAGGATGGTGCCTTTTGTTGATATGGAACAACTCAAGCTCTTCCTCCTCTTCTTTTTCTTTCTCTTCTCCTTCATCTCTCCCTCCACTCCCTCCTTCCTCTCCTCCTCTTCCTCATCTTTTTTTTTTGTATTGGTGAGACTGTTTTCATTGCTCCTGGCTATTACCCAGGATCCTTTGTTCTCCTGTCTATGGAGTGCTATTTAAGAAGAACAAGGACTGATGAAAGTACATTCATGACAAATACTTCTTGAGTCTAAATGCAGAACTCTAGCAACCCATTTCTAATAGGTCCAGGATGGATTGCTTGTGACTGTGGCATGCTTGACCTTTATTCATTTACTTTTGATGGTCTGGATGCAATTTGCAAAGTTCAGAAGGACTCCTTGGTGTGTGAGCAGGAGGCTCCTCTGGATGGCAGAACCCTTGCTAGTGCCTGGAGTAAATGCAAATGGATGTGGGGCTTTCTTTATTTTTTTGGGTTTTTAGTCCCTGACTTTAAAGACTATCTTAAAGGTAATTAAGGCACTTTAATCTTTAAGATAACTAGAACCAGCAACACATTGGCCTTGCCCCTTAAAGAAGGTTACGGAGAAACTGAAAATAGTGTAAAAGGAAGCAACTCACTGTTTTGGGGCTGACAGTGTGACCTCCTTAACCATTCTGGCTCTGGCCAAACAGGGACCTTGTCCCCAGACCAACGCTCTCTGAAACTTCTGCTGCTGGTTAGACCATTTGTATGCTCAAATGTTAAGCGGATTATTGCCTCTAATTATCAAATTTGTAGACAAGTAAAGGGGACCATTGCAATAATAAAACAGCTTACGAATATGGTCCAGCCAGCACCAACACTCCTGACCATTTCCATGGGGAAACAAGTTATTTAGAGCCAAACATTGATACAATACTTAGGTGTTCCATACACAAGTAATTTCAGCAATTAACTTGATTATTATTATAATGTTCTTCTTAAATATTTTTCAACTGCTCTTGTCCCTAATTATAGCTTTAAATATTTTTAAACAATTCACTATCTATAGAGCGATATATATTTACGATGCTATTTCATTTTATGAAAAGTAGACCATGGCAGATTTATGTCAATGTATGGCAAAACCAACACGATAATGTAAAGAAAAAAATAATTAATTAAAAAAAAGAATAAAGGCCAAGATCTTTCAAAAAAAGAAAAGTAGTATTACTAAAAGTGGTTATTTCACCTCCCATCCCCCAATGGCCAGCATCTTTCCCCTCCCTCTTTTATTTTTTACTTTTAGCTCTAGAATAGAGTTGGAGAAGGCAATGGCACCCCACTCCAGTACTCTTGCCTGGAAAATCCCATGGACACAGGAGCCTGGTAGGCTGCAGTCCATGGGGTCACTAGGAGTCTGACACGACTGAGCTACTTCACTTTCACTTTTCACTTTCACACATTGGAGAAGGAAATGGCAACCCACTCCTGGGTTCTTGCCTGGAGAATCCCAGGGACAGCGGAGCCTGGTGGGCTGCCATCTATGGGGCTGCACAGAGTCGGACACGACTGAAGTGACTTAGCAGCTGCAGCAGCTAGAATAGAGTAACTTTGATTTATTAGTATAATTTAGACCTTCTTTAGTATTAAAAAAAAGTTACCTCATGGGTTTGAAAACAGTAGGATTTAGCTCCTAAATTGTCAAGTTAATCAGCAGTGGCTCAACAGATAGCAGAGGGAATGTGATACAATTCGAGGCTAGAAAGGAGTAATGCTTTGAGTGTTTACTACCTCCCTCCCTTAAAAAATACAACAATCTATAGACTGTTCTCTTTAATAGTTGTTCAGAATTGGAAGTCTTCTCTCATACTTGTTTCTATCCCCCAATAAGAGATCGTGTTTGGCTTATTAAAACATCAACCATGTCCAGATGATTGTATTTTTATCTTTAACAAATTATATCTGAATTTTTTTGCAGCAATAAGACTAGAGATATTGTTCAAATTTTGGAGGGAATCCCTGCTTCAGTAGGAGCAACATGTTTGCATGACTCCTGTCAAAATGACTTTACCTCAAGTAAGCAGTCTCGTGGGATCATGCTTATCAGAGACATGTGTTTTTCCCAGTGATCTGTATCCTGCTGAGTGTCTGACAACTCCACCCTTGATGAGGGTGACATCCCGATGGTGGTGGTTGAAAAGATGAGGATCTGAGTCCTTCCTCTGGTGGTGGTTGAATTTCACTGAGTGGGGGGAGAGAGGGGAAGATGAGCAGATACAGGGCTTCAAGCAGTTGTGTGATGGGCTGTGTTAGGGAAGTGTCAGGCACATTGAGAGTGTCCCGAGTGGTGGCATCTTACTAAAGCAATCCGAAGGACTGCAGGTTTAAATGAAAGACAAGTGCAATCTGTAGGGAAGGACTGTTGTGGTTATTCTAGTGGCCGGCACAACAAGCACTGGAGTAACCTTGATCTTTGTCCTAGTTTCTGGCTTGTTCTCCCGGTCTGTTCCACCGAGTCTGAGCCTGGGAACCAGAGGAGTGAGTGGCCCCCGTGTGTTCACTCTAGTGAACTTCCTTCTAGTCTCTTAAAAGAGTTTGTGACATAAGAGTTTCCATTTTTTAATATAAAAAATGTACAGAGTATATTTATATATTTGTTTTATAGAAGACCCTTAAATGTTTGGAGACACCCACTTCATCTCTGTGTAGGCAGTGGTCTCCAAACCTCTGCGCTCATTGGCCTCATCAGTAAGACTTTCTAAGCATGCCCTGCAAGGTATTTATTTAAACGCACACACACACTTCTCCAATGATTTGTTATGTACATTAAAAACCATAGCAAACATAGAAATTTATAGGGAATAGTCTTCTACTCGATAGAGTTTAGAGTATGGGGCAAGAGGGACTTCAGGATAGCACCTAGAAGGCAGCAGTGTATCTGTCGTTGGTGGGCAAGAAGATGTAAAATAGGCATGGCCGCATGATTTTAGGTCAAGGTTATTCATTCATTCATTCTTAAGAGCCATTTTTGGCTAGATGAAAAGAGTGAATAATTAGATATTACCTTTATAAGAACTCTTTTAAATTCTGTTTTGAGGACCACTTGATATAGTGCATCTCTTAAATTCCTGAAAGTTTGCTCAGTACACTGATTTAAGCAAAACAAGAGAAGAAAAACCTCAATAATGCAAATGCTGACTCTAATGCCTGAGAATTTCTGAGTCTGAAAAGCACGTTTTGATAATTCCTGGTAGTCATCACCTCACTGATTTTTTGTCTTCTATTTGTTTATTACCCCGTGTCTCCAAATGTGTGGAAAATGTACAGATTTATTTTCAGATATTTGAGGTAGGAAGGACGAATGTTGGTATAATTTGAACCAACATTTCAGCTGCTTGGGGGCTGATGGGTGGACACTGCCTGGAAACAATTACCTGCACCCTCTGTTTCGCAGACACAATGGATAGCATCTTGCTGAACAAAGGCCTTGATATGGAGGCAGCATTCCAGTGTTTATTTCTGGACCTATGAGTTCCTTTAGCACAGTTATTGTCAGTAGTTTATAAAGCCATATTTAAACTTGTACACTTGATTGTAAGATAGATTTGAATTGTGCACTATGTTGATTACTGTATATAAATGTGGAGATTCTGTATATTTGGTCTCATTGCTGTATGTATTTGATGTGTAAATGATAACTAATGGATATGAAATAGCTGGCTGTGAATGTCTTTATTCCAGTTCGCTTCTCTTTTGCAAATTTGAATGTTTAAACTTTACACCCATGAGGAAAATCTGAGATATTTTTTGCATCTAATATGCTGTTAAGTGGTGGTCTCTTAGATGTTTGGGAGAAGATTTTAGTTGTAAGGCTCATGTATAATTAGAAGGGAGGTAATGAATTTTTTAGGCATATGACTTTCTGATAGAATTTTAAATGAATGTTTTTAAGTAGAAAATCAAGTCTCTGGATTACGTGGTCTTTCCTCTCTTGCCCTGGTTTCATGCCCAGTGTGCTGTCAGAGCTCTGAGAGGACTGATGCCCGCTGGCAGAGAGGAGAAAAGGAGGTGAAGAGTGGGACACATGTGAAGACCGTCCCTGTGGCTGCTGGGCTGCTGGGTAGACCAGGTGGCCTCTGCATACATAAATGTGCCTCAGTTAGTTTCCCCAGCTGTTCAGGGAAGTAATTCTGATTCCGATTTTACAGATGAGGAAAGAGGCTTCAGGAGGTAGATTAGGGTAATGTGGCTAAGAGATGCTCAAGTCATATATTGGGGTCAGAAATTCACAGTGAGGTTTTGGAAACACAAATCTTACTAAGTGTTTCACACACAGGCCTGGCAAGGAACCACGAAGGAGAGGTGGGCCTGAGGGCATTTCAAAATGCGTGGAGGCATTCAGAATGTTTAAAATCTGTTCTACAAATTTGAGCAACTATTATTCAAATGTTAGCTTTTTGCCCGTTAGAGCAAGTTACAACAAGGTAGCATTCAAAATCTCAAACTTGGGAGTTCCCTGGTGGTCAAGTGGTTAGAATTTGGGGCTTTTATTGCTGTGGCCCCAGTTCAAAACTGGTCAGGAAACTGAGATCCCAAAAGTCAGGCAGCGTGGCTAAAACCACTCCCTCCCCAAAACAAAACAAAACAAAACAGGAAAAAACCCAAACCCCACAAAATCCTAAACTCTTCAAACCATGGGACTATCTATTAGGTAAATAACTAGAGAACCACCCCCCCCCTTTCCACATTCAGGGATAATAATTTGGTTTTTATCATTTAGATCCTCTTTCTCTGGTAACCTATAAAGCCTGACTATTCAGCCTTTATTATTTATTGTCTGTGTTATTAGTAACATAGACCTCAACTGGAAATGCTTTGGGACAAATCTACAACTATTTCAACTTAAGTGGGTTCAAACCCTTCTAGAACCTGTGTGGGGGTCCTGGACTCAAGCTTCATGTCTGTCCCTTCAGGGAAGCTTTGTGCTCCTTGCTTTTAGAATGAAGGGGGTGGTTTGCCTTTCCAAAACACTTTGCTCCCAGAAGTATTAAGAGAAATATTTTGCAACCAGTTGTACCGAGTATTCCATGATGCCATTTTCCACATTTTTGTCTTTTTCCTTCAAGGGGGAGATGGCACAGTTGGTCTGCGTGTTCTCTCAGGGGCTACAGGTGTGGTTTGTAGCTCGTGCCACTGTCAGCACCTATGAAACACTGCCCAGCCGGGTTGGTGCTCACTGGCAACAGAATTTCCTTTTAGTGGTAAAGAATTCTCCTGCCAATGCAGGAGATGCAAGAGACATATGTTCAATCAATCCCTGTGTCAGGAATATCCCCTGGAGGATGGCATGGCAACCCACTCCAGTATTCTTGCTTGGGAAATTCCATGGACAGAGGAGCCTGGCAGGCTACAGTCCATGGGGTCGCAATGTGTTGGACACGACTGAGCGACTGAGCATGCATAGGCACAGGCAGGGTAGCTTGTGCTTTGGATGAAAGGGGACTTTGGAAAGCAAAGAGGAAAGAGAACCCACTTCCTTCATCATGGTAATGTCTGTGTTGCTGCTCCGTGTGCCTAGAGGTACCTGGTCTATTTGCCTGACAGTGAAGACTTAGGGATCATCTCCAGGTGAGGGGTGGGCAGGATTGGAGTTCCCCTCCCTGGACTGTTTGGTCTGAGCTGAGCACATTGGGTCACTCATGCTCCATACAGATTGGAAAACCCTGATTAAAACCGCATCCCAGGCAGCCTTGGAAGGGAGGGGGCTTGAGGGAAGGGCTGAGTGTGGGAGGGAGCAGCCCTAGGTCTCTTCCCAACCCTACTGTGCCACGGGTTTATTGTGGGGAAGCCTGGTGCTGCTTTTCATTCTCACAAACCTCCTCCAGCTTTAGCTGGTGCATTTCAAGGAAAATAGCAGAAATTCCAAAGACTACTCAGGCGTGTCAATAGTCTTAATTCGCTAGTGGCACAAAAACGGGAAGGAGGATAAGTGGGGAGAAAGGACCCTGGGGCTAACTGTTTGGAAAGTCATCCCTTTGTGGGTGAGGAGGGTTTCTGAGCTGAGGACTAACGTGAGGAATGAGTATTTAAACAGGATTCCCTGTTGACAGCCTGCATGCAGCTGGACTTAATCTCAGTGGCTTGGAGTGAAGTTAGAGGTGAGAGATTAGGACAGGGATGGGGCATGGGGGCAAGGGAGAGCAGCCACCGTGCACCCTGGAAATGGGGAGCCCGGGGAGGGGGTGAGGTGGGGAGGGAGAGGAGATGGTGCAGGTAACAAGCTAGTGGTGGAGACGGTGGACCTGGTGGTGCTGCTGCTGCCAGTGCAGAGAAGGTGGACGAGGCGGAACTGATCTGGGGCAAGAGCAGGGCTTGGTTTTAGCTGCCCCGAATGTGAGGGACCAGTCTCTACTGGACTGGAGCTTGTGAAGGGGTAGAAGTGAAGCCACCTCCCTGCAGGGATTGCTGAAGCAAATAGCTGGAGAGATAATAAAAAATCATTGGCACCTTGTATTTACATAACGTATGTCTTTAAGGTACTGTTAGAGTCAGTAACACTGAGACCACATCACTTAGTGTTTTCATTTACCAAATGAGGATTCTTACAGGTTGATCTTTAAGACACCTTCTGGCTCAGACGTCTTTTTATCCTTCTCTGAGGCTGAAAGCCACTCCTCTGGCAACACTGACTCCACCTCCTGCTCTGCTGATTCTTACAGTGCGGAAAGGAGGAGTTAATTGACCAAATCAACTGGTAATAGCTAATTAATTAATATTAATATTAACCATAATGATATAATAATGAAGTATTATATACAATTATTGTGTTATATATGATATTTTAATATTACTGATAGCTAATTAATTATTAGTGTCATATTAACTGGACTTCCCAGGTGGCACTAGTGATAAAGAGTCCACCTGGAATGCAGGAGACACAAGAGACATGGGTTTGATCCTTGGGCTGGGAAGATGCCCAGAGAAGGAAATGGCAACCCACTCCAGTATTCTTGCCTGGAAAATTCCATGGATGGAGGAGCCTGGTGGGCTATAGTCCTTGGGGCTGCGAAGAGTCAGACACGACTGAGAACATACACATCATGTTACTCTGTGCCAAGCACTGTGTTCTTAGCAACCTCTTCTGTTTATCATTTAATCCTCACCATAGCCCTATGAGGTTTTATCATTCTTCATAATCACCCTCATCACCACACTTTGATCCTTGCCATCAGCATCATTGGTTTACAGAAGAGGAAACAGAGAGAAGTTAAGTAACTCACTCCAGGCTCTGTCAGATGATCAGCAGAGCTGCAGTTTAAATGCAGTGAGTCTGAGAGTTCAGCTTTTACACGACTGTCTACCACTACCTTTATACCACTGAAAAAATAAAAGAGGCAGAGGTATCGTAAACAGGCTAAAATGGAACAAGTGTATCTGTGTTGCTCAGAGGCATCATGCCAGCTGCTTGGAGCCAGGTGGTGGGGGCTGATTGGGTGTTTGAACCTATATCTTAGCATCAGTGAAATAGACTCCTTTTTCCCTAAAAGGAGCTTTTCCCTGTAAGCAGAGCCTGGGAAACTGCTTAGACAGAGCCCCAAGGATGAGCACTCAGGGAACCCCACCGCCAAAAGCTTGTGGTTATATCTTCCTTAAACACTTGTGTTACTTTTTCATTGCTGTTGATGACCCCTACTCCCCAGGCAGGGGTCTCGGCCATGGGATGTCTGATTTCTGGTATTGGGTAACTTTAAGGGTTTAAGGCCTGCAGCAACTGGAGGTCCCCAGGGGAGAGGCACCAGGCAGCTCTCCGCATAGTATGGTGCATGTAGTAAATGATCAATAAAGGTTGGTTACAGGAATGGACAGATTCTCAGGTAAAAGACAAATCAAATTGCAAAGAAATATTCAAAGTTTAAGATCTGACAAGACAGACTGTGCCAAGGCAGCCCATAAATTACTCATAGAACAAACCACCGGTGACTGAAATATGGGGTAGTAATTTCTGGAGGCTCAAGTGGTTTATGCAGTCCTCAGGATCCCTCGATGGAATTATAGCCCCATAATTCAAACAGCTCCCGTTTCCTTGACACACACCAAACATCTGAATCCCATATCCTGCCCGTGGTTGGCACTGTCTTCATCTCCACCCTCGCGCTCTTAGGTCGCTCCATAAATTCTCTTGTTAGAGCCCCTGGTGTTAGGTACATTCGCCTACTCTTTGTCCTGTACTGTTTCTATGTATTATAGGATATTTAACTTATTAAGGAGACTGCATTCATTAAAACTCTGTGTATGGCTTTATTTGGGGGGTCTGGAAGTTTAGTCCGTTTAGCTCTGGTTTTGCATCCTATAGGAAGTAGAGCGCAGTTAGAGATGCTTTCTTTGGATTCAGCCTGAACTCTGTACCTAAAGATAGAGGGAGAAATTCCTAGTAGAGAGGAGATAAGTCTTCCTCTCTTTTTTCTCCTCATGCTCTAACTTTTTCTCTGTATTAGGAATTTGAATTCACAGTAATATGGTATTGTTCTTAGCCCCATTTCCTGTATCATCTTGTGAATATGCAACTAGTAGCTTAAAAGTAGGCATGTAAGGTACAGTCATAAATTATGTTGGTTTTTTTTTAAAATAATGTCCCCTGCAAAGCTGCTCTATAGGGCTAGTTTTCTCCCTAATGTTGGATGAAATTTTAGGCAAGTCTCATCATTTATCTGCTCACTCTTAGATGATTGAAAGATAGGGATCCCTTTAGTCCCTCAAAACAGTTGCAGTGCTGAACTTATGGTTACAGCGGGAAGGGTTGGGGGAGGGATAGTTAGGGAGTTTGGGACTGACAGGTAAACACTGCTATATGTAAAATGGATGACCAACAAGGACGTACTATATAGCACAGGGAACTCTGCTCAACCTTTTGTAACAACCTAATTGGGTAAAGAATTTGAAAAAGAATAGATTCATGTATATGTATAACAGAATCACTTTGTTGTACATCTGAAACTAACAGAACTTTGTTGGTCATCATTACTCCAATATAAAATAGGAAGTAAAAAAAATAAAAATGAAAAACCACAAGCAAACAAAAACCAGCTGTTCAGTCGCTCAGTCGTGTCTGACTCTTTGAAACCCCATGGACTGCGGCACCCCAGGCTCTTCTGTCCTGTTTGCCCAGTTTTCTGTCCAGTTATGGTTCTGATATTAATATGTAGTTAAGGGCAATAATACAAATTCTGAATTGCATTCAACACTGAAGCTGCTCCTCTGCTTTGCATTTGTCTCCATCAGAAGAAGGGCATGGTTCTTTTATTTTTTTCTTCTGTCAACTGCCTCTCCCACCCTCCTCCTTTCCTGCCTCTCCCACCCTCCTCCTTTCCTACCCAACATGTATTGGCTAGCCTCAGCTTCTGAGGCTGCTAGGGATGAATCAGAGAAAGGCAGAAGAGTTTAGGTTAACTTAGCTGCTGCCAAAATGGTTGCAGATATTTGCAGAGGTTTGAAGATGATTCTTGTGGGCAGTTTCCCAGGCCATTTGGAGACCTCCTTAGTTTCAGGAAAGCTTCTACCTGGAAGTTCCCAGGATATAGGCAAATGCTTCTCTAGCTAATTGCTTATGATTCTGTTGTTGTCCCCTGGTTGGACTTCTAGCACTCTTCCAAAAGTCCTCATAAGCAAAATCTCCTATTTGTTTATTTTAAAAAATATTTATTTATTTGGCTGTGCTGAGTCTTGGTTGCAGCACTTGGGGATCTTTAGTGGCCTTGGGGATCTTTAGTGGCAGCACGTGACCTCTAGCTGCAGCATGTGGGATCTAGTTCCCTGTTCAGGGATTGAACTCAGGTCCACCAGGGAAAATCCAGCAAAGTCTTTTTCAGATGGTACGTTATCTGTGTCTCTTTTTGTGCTAAAATGTAGACCTCTTTAGCAAAATGTCCAACTCTTCACCAAACCCTGCTGGCTCACCTAGCCTGAGACAACTGGAAATTTCCCCTACCTCTCACTTCTCCTTTTGTGTCTAAGACCCCACTACAGAGTGGGATTAGTTGATGCCGACTGTCTCCGGCCTCAGCGGAAGGTGAGGAAGCAGTCCCGTAAAGGGTAGCATGTGTCTGTGCTTGGGAACCAAAGGCTGTTTTAAGGCGAGTTTGATGGTCGTGAGTCTGTGAGTGTCCTTCACCGTTCTTAAAGTGGACAGTGTTCTGGCGTCTCGTCTTAGGCTGGAGGCTCTTATCACAAGGACTTTGCTCCAAGCATCCTCAGCTTTTCTGTTCCTTCTCCTGGGTTACTCCTTCTTCCTTTATCATTGCAAAATAAGAATGAAAAATTCTCCCTTAGTTCTACTAAACTGGCCATCTTCCCCTCTTTTTGTCTCTGAGGTGAGATTCTGTGAAACTCTGAGGCTGTCCCCTTGGTATGTAGGGATATTTCCAAATGTACCCCCCACCCGGCACACACACCTTTTTTAGTAACCTAGAATGAAGCTGACACACACATATGAAAAATCAGTCATATAATTAATCTATATTCATTGCTCGTCTGTGCTCCGTTTTCTGCTGGTGATTTGGAGGGACTAAATAAGACCAATTTTAAATATGGGAATATAAAATTATGCGTCTGTGAAAAGTCATCTGGCAAGTGGGCAAAGGGACTGTAAAGGAGCCTGGAGACAGACTCATAAGAGCCTTGGCCTTATGGAAAGCAAGTGGACTTTGGTGGGAAAGATTAGTTAATAAAGTTTCTCATCTAAAGCCAAAACTGAAGGGTAAATTGGTTATATAGAGGATTATTCCCAAATAATTATTCAGGGGAGTTATAATGATTTTTTGTTTTTATTATGCTTATGTATAAGATTTAGGGTTAATCTAAGACGTATTAAAAATAGAAATCCATGCTTTTAAAGTCGGAGTGTTAGGTACTGCTGTCCCCTCAGCACACTATTGCCCCCTGGTGTCAGCATTTGCAAGTTGCAGGGGCAGTAGGTAACCAGGAATAAAAACCCATCTTAAGTGCTGAATTTGTTGATTTTTTTTTTTTAAAGTGAAAACTTTTTGACATGTTAAAATTACCAATGATGAATTATAATGATAGAATGAATGGAAAATGTTATAAGCACAAATGAATTCCAGTAAGTGAAGCCAGCCTGGGCGAGAGTGATCATTGATGGCTGTGAGGAAGATGTGGACTTGAGCTTCTTCTGGATGAATAGATAGGATTCAGGCACAAAATAGTGGAAGGGGTGTTTCATTAGACTGCGGGTCTTCCAAAGCAGTGCCCTATTTTATGATCACTTCACTTTCACATCTAGCACAGAACTGGGCACAACATGTATAACCATAAAGTCTGCTAATAATGAACTATACGTACGTTGTAAATAGTTAAGCAGACTAGTTAAAAGTAGAAGGGTCCTGTTTCCAGTAAGTGGCAAGTGATAGATCTGTGAAACTTCATAACACATGGCAGGTACCAAGAAGTGGACCTTGGACCTCGTGCAGTGAGGACTTCCGAATGGAAGGCTCAGAAGATGATGAAGGAGGATGGATCCAGCAGCAGCAGGCATTAGAAGAGAGGAGCAGGGCATCCTGTACATGCATTCCTTCCTTTCTGTTCACATTGTTTTCTCAAATGAAGTCTTTTTTGCTCTTGCTCAAACATCTCTGGTCACTCTCCCCTTTTACAGAAGAATCTCAACTCTTAGCCTGCTTGCGAAGCACTTCCAACACAGATGTCCCTGACTATCAGAAAGTATGAAAACTCTCGTGAGCTGAAATGATGTAGAGTGAAGAAGCAATTACCCTAGCACACATTTTGATAATGGATGCACAAAGTAAACTGAGAAAAAGTCCAGGTACTTACAGATACAGTTCAAAGTGATGGTGGCTTGAGGCTGTGGTGCTGAGTGTAGTTCCTAGAGAGGAACCTGGGGGAGCTGCTCTCCTTGCCTCTGTAACAGCTTACTGAAAAACAACCACTTTTCTTTTCTTTCCTCCTTTTTTTTAGTAAAAATGAAAACCCTTTTTGGATTACTTTTGGTTAGTGGAAACAGGTACTAATGTAGGTCTTTCTTAAAAGTGAAATCACACAAAGCAAACTTTCAAAAAGTGGGGGATACCTGTATTTTGTTCCTAACAGCTTCATTTTCTTTTTCTTTGTGAAGTTCCTCTCATGAACTTCATCCTTCACCAAGACAGATGATTCATTCAAAATGGTGTCAAATCCTTGGCCACTTCCATGCCTTGGCTCTTGGGATTTTCATCTTGTTTGCTTATCCATACCCTGATTCCATGCATGATGCCCACATCACATTCATTCTTCTCTGCAAGTCTCCCTGCCTTCAGAAATGGCCCTTTCTTCTTAATTTCTGAAGCAATCTCTGTTCATCTGTTTACTGATCACCCAGCATTTGCTTACATGCTCTCCTAGACACCTCTTGCTTTATACCATATCCCCCTTTCTAGATTATAAACTTTCAGAAATGACACCTGAGTTCTCATGTTTTGTAAAAATTCCTCTGAGGCTTCAGTAAATGTATGCTGTCCAAAATGGGGACAGTGGAAATAGAGAGGAAGAGACAGAAACGTGAATGATTTTGAAAGAAGAATTCACAGAATTTTGTGATTACTGACTTATCTAAATCTTTCGTGGGGACTTATTTCTATTTGTGTGCTGTTCAAACTCTTGGAACCTATTATCATAGGTTCCATATACATCCATACTCCTGTGCAAAGAAATTCTTCCTTTTATTTGTCCTAAATTGCCCTTTATACTGATGATCCTATTTAAAGCATAAGGGTCTATATGCCTTTTAAAGGTTAGGGCACTGTTTAGCCAGACGCCCAAATATTTATATACAGAGACCTACAGGAGTGTTGTCTGATTAATACCTGTCTTCTTGGGAAAGCTCTGAATAATGTCAACATGAACTACATTATTCCTGCTAAAAATTCATCCATTTAGTTTAACTTGCATGTAACGACACCTGAAAGTCAGGAGCTGTTTGCTGAGCGCTGTTGCAATACAGTTGTAGCTCATTCATAACGAATGGTGATGAAGTACCTTCAGCATACCAAATGGGAGTCTCAGCATAAATTGGAAATTTAAGGGCTCCTGGAAACCTTTAATATGTGATGAATATAAAAGGAAAATGCATTGGGTCTCAGAGAGATCCTTGTTTGGGAAAAAAAGACGCCTTTAGTAATAAAATCGAATTGGGTGTTAAAACTATGGTGTTAACCACATGGTTTATGTTAATGCCAGTTGAAATTTATCAAGATAGCTGAACAATAAAGAAGGTGGAGATGGGACTATTAAATAGAGCTGGGAGGGGCAGAACCTCTCCATTGTCATTTCCTCTTTCTCTTTCCTCTTTTTTGATTTCTTTTCTCTCCTGTTACATGACTCTCCATGTTTTCCTTCCGTTCCTGAAAGCTTTTATTTCTCTTCCTCTTTCATCAGTTTCTCCTCTTGCCTCTAAGTGCAGGGTCCTTTCCCTGCTCCCACTTCTTTCCTGCTCTCTGAGAGTCCACCCTCCCTCCACCTCAGATGGCCTGTTGCCCCTCTGCTGTAAATAACAGAGGTTTGCAGTTAGAGGGACCTTGAGACCATCTAATTCAGTTTTCTCTTCTTACAGGTGAGGCTGAAGAGCTCAAGGGAAGTTAAGTTACTTGCTCAAGTCACCCAGATAGCGGTGTGATAGGGTCTGCACGAGAGATACCACATCTGGGTATTGAAAGGGACTGGAGTGTCATCTATGTCATCCTTCTTTCCAGTGCAGAAGCGTTTTCTGAAATGTGTAGACATATTTAGTCTGTTTGTGAATATTTCCAGGAGGAGTAGCTTACTTCTTGTTAGGTATCTTATTACAGTGTTGGGAAATTTTGATAGAAAGCCATTGTTTTAGATTAAATTCTGCCTCTCTTTAATTTTCTTTCCCTATTCCTACGTCTGTCTACTAGGATTACAACGGAGGCTTTCTTTCATGTGTTTTCTCTTCAAATATATGATGAAGTGACTAGACTTTCTTAATCCTGTCCTTCCCCAAACCAAACATCCCCAATTCTGTTAACGGTTCCTGGTGTCACGTGGTTTACACGTTTCTCGTCATTTTAGAGCCCTTTCCTTGACCATCCTGATAGGATGACAACAGATTTAGACACAATACCTCAGTTAGTATTTAATCCATGTCTCAGACTACAGAGTCATTGTTACATGTAGTAACAATAATCATTATCATTACCTGGGAACTTCACAGCGCTCATCATGTCAGGCTCATGGAGTCTTAGGTAAGTCTGAAATTAGATTCAGCTGAAACCCTCAGGTCTCTTCTGTTTACACTGCTGAAAAATCAGATCTTTCCAGCTCCTCTTTTCTGATTATGTAGATGAGTATAATGTTACTTTAGGTCTTAATTTCTATTCCTATAAAATTTGATCATTTTGGTTTTGTACCATTTTCTAGTACAGACTCTTGCGAGGTTGGCAGCTTTCACTCATATTCTTGCACCCTACAGGGTGCTGACAG
This sequence comes from Antilocapra americana, assembly GCA_007570785.1. Classification (NCBI taxonomy): domain Eukaryota; kingdom Metazoa; phylum Chordata; class Mammalia; order Artiodactyla; family Antilocapridae; genus Antilocapra; species Antilocapra americana. The sequence goes on from ML662442.1 coordinate 46,965,978, forward strand.
CTTCCAACTGGTGAACAACTTTAATCAATGTGTAAGTTCATTTTAACCATAACTGAATAAAGTGTCCATAGGTTATAGTGAGACCTGCCAGATAGAACATTAAGTGACAGAGTTCTGTGTTACAGAATGGAATGGAGGATACCTTGGCTTGTATCGGTTAAAGTTCATTTGATTACAAGCAATAGAAATCGATTGGAAGAACCCTTGTATCTCACAAAGCTAAAGGAAGAAAGGGACAGCTAAACCTCAGAATAGGCAATTCTACAGTATGTGTTCAGGATGTTTTCCAGAGATGGTGACTCTCAGTCTCTGGGTCTTTCCATGCTCCCTTTCAAAATTCATGGTGAAAAAAATCTGATTGCTCCAACTTGGGTGCCACTGAGGTCTCTGCAGCAGTCTTGGTTTCTACCCCCGCCCCCGCCCCCATTGTCTCATTCTGCTCTGTGTCATGCAGTCAGAGGTACAAAATTTTGTTACATATACACAGAGCCAACACGAGCCAACTCCTCTGTCCTGACTTCCTAGTGAAGGGGAAATATTGTAAGTTATTCACCCAATGATGCCTTCTAGAGGCATAGCAAAGTAAAAAGTCAGTGCCAAAGGAAGAGAGTGTGCTTACTGGGACAGGAGAAGGTAGCTTTATTATTGTATAAGATAGCAAGGTCAAGGCAGTAAAGAGATCTTCTTAAATAGCTGCACAATGCTGAAGAGCAACCACAGAGACAGTGAGAGGTTTAAAGACACTGCAAAATGTAGCTATACTGTAGGAGCGATTCTGCCATAGTTTTGCTGACCTCATTTGTTGATCAGATAGTCCTCAAATACTTATTAGGTGCTTACCCCATGCAAGTCATCATCATAGGGGCTTAAAACTACAATAAATACGCTGGGTATAGTCTTCCCCTGACGGAGCTTATATTTTAGTGAATATTTGGGCACACAATCAATAAGGGAACAAATAAGAAAGATAGCTTCAGACAATGAGAAGTGTTATAAAGAACACAGAAGGGAGTAGTATGAAGGAGAATGTCAGGGGTGGGCCAGGGGCACAGGCAGGCAAAGGCTTTCTAAGTTGACGCTTGAGCTGAGCCCTGGACACCTCAGGAGACTGTGCATGTTAATTTGGGGGCGCTAACGATATCTGACTTGCTTTGTGTTATTTTGAGTTTTTTTTTTTTTTTAGCACTTTTAGCTGTCCTGAATAATTCTAGTATTTGAAAGTTAATTACAAACACAAGACCAAGAGCCCAGCCCTATGTAGACTGACCTCTGACTTGTCTATAAGAATCTGGTGACTTGACTGAGGTAATAGTCCTTGGAGTTATCCAGCTTGACGTGAGTGAGGGGAGAATAAGGAGAGGTTTAGATTTAGTTTCCAGAAGCTTCGTAATGAAGAATGGGGCATTCTGATCTCCTGGTTTCACCACCCTCTATTTCTACCATTCTCCCATTGGCTACCTGCTTAGATGTAGCCTCTGGAAGAACTCAGACAGTTCTTAGGAATAACCAGACCCAAAGCTTCATTTGATAAATGAGAAAACAGAGAGTTTTAGACCCTTGCCTAAGATCACACAGCTAGTGAGGATGGAACCAAGGATTTGACTCTGAGTTTTCTGTTTCCCAGTTAAATTCTTTTTCTCCAGATCATCCTAACCCTGAAGATAGAGGAGGTGTTTTTTCTTTTTTGAGAACTGTATTTCAAACTAGGGTGGGATCAGAGCTCACATTTATTTTTTAAATTTCCAAAGATACAATGACTATTATATAATAATAATGACTATTACTAAATAATAAAATATTACATCTTAGTAAAATATTATTATTAAGCATAATTAATATCACATGTATTTAATAAAGAAATAAACAGCTATGGAATTACTTATAAGAGGCCAATGAACCTCCTAGTTGTGGGATGGGGGAAAGTATATCTTGGAGAACTGCAGGGAGGAGGTGATATTTAACCTGGATTTGAAGAATTAGGAGCAATTCACAGGTAGTGAGGGTGGGAAGTACAGGGAAGACATTCCAGGGAGATCAGCAGAAGTGGTGGGTTAGGGGGCCAAATAATGGGATGTTTGGAGGAGAGGCCAGAGAAAATGGTAAGAAGGTAGACGGGACCAGGTTATAAAGGGCCTTATTTGCTTTGCCAAAGATTTTCAACAATATCCTATAGAAAAGCACTATTCAAGGACCCCTTCTGTGGTCTTGGAAATGTTTGACATTTCTATTGTCCAATTTGGTAGCCACGTATGGCTCCTGAACACTTGAAATGTGGTTGATAGAATGGAGGTACTTTAATTTTAATGCATTAAAATGTAAATTTAAATAGACACATGTGGTCAGTAGCTACCATATTGGGCAGTTCAACTCTACAGTATGTGGGGGCTTCAGAGATGCTAGGGAAGTGAGTGGTGCAGTCAAATACATGTCTAGTGATTCCTCCATCTGAAGAATTGTGACTGTGAAGCTCAATCTATGTAATGCTAGGACAGTCAATCAAGTAGGAAAAAATTAATTCATTGATCAATTTTTGCACAGACCAGCCTCAGGATGAAAACAACAGCTATCCTGGGATGGAGAATGCTCATGAAATAGGCTTTTCTAACGTGAATTCTCCTGGGATCAGAATGCATACTGCTTTAAAACCACAACTCCAGGAGTGCCTTTGTATTGTGAGACACCAATAAAGAGATAATAGCAAATAAAACACTGTTTTATTAAGTCTCCCCTCTTTGCTTAGATTATTAGACAGTGCTGCTGCATTTCTACAAGGTTTCTGAAATTTCATGTATATATTAAGAATGCAATAATTAAAAAAAATCCATTCTGGTTCATTTATCTGTCACTAGTTAAGTTACAGATGATGAGTTGGCTAACAGGAACATCTTTAGTCTTTCGTTAGCACAGGGTACTCCCCAGAGAGACAACAACTTCAACACATGTTTTGGATGTATTCTAAATTAGGGAGGATATCTTTCAACAATCCTAAAAACACAAACAATTTTTTAAGCTTCTGATGGGCTAAGGCCTCATTTGGCCCAGTGGGGCTGGGACTAGGGGGCTGTGGTGGGTACAGCACTTGCTTCTCAACCAGGCTGCCTTTGGTGTGGACTGACCTCACTTCCAGCTCCCTGGAGCTGGGTTTGGTTTCACTGTTGATTCAGTCCAGGATTTTGTAATGGGCCTCAACTGCTGATCTCATCTGCTCTAGAGAAGATGCAGCCATCAGGACTGGTCCTGGAATCGCTCACCTTCTTGGTTCTTCCCCACCTCCCATCACCTTTGGCTGGCCAGGGTTAGGCCAAGAGCGCTGATCCAGACTGTGGCAAGATAAAATGATAGAAACTATGTCGGACCTTTTATTGTTTGTCCTTCTTGCCCTTTTCCTCCAAGGCTAAAGGTATACTCAGACTTCCCCTAAGTACACTGAGCCTTGGCCAGAACTAGACTGATTTCCAGATACCCATGGGATGGTCAGGAACAAGCAGAGGCGCCATGTTTTCAGGTCCTTTGCACAAGTGAGCAGAGCTTTCGAACACCAAGTCTATGTCCCTCGTTTGACTTGTGTCTCATCTTGAAAACCAGAGCGACAGGATACCAGGTCGGCCACAAGAGGGCAGCAAATGATTTCTGTTCTAGCTTTGTTTCTTTTCCACAGAGCTGCTATTTAGTCAAGAAATAAAAATTTGATGTTGATGAGAAGAATGGGACCTGGGGCTCATCTCCCTTCGCAGCTTTTGCACATTTTCCCGGGTATCCTTGTTAGTGCAGCTTATCGCTGGAGTGTGGCAAGTCCTGGCTGGCAGTCCCCCGGCCCAGGCACGCAGGATGGGGGCCTGTGGGATGGGGCCTTCTCTCCGCTCAGCTCTCGAGGTCAGGGTTTATCCCTCAGGAAAGGAACATCACAGCCCTGCATTTAGTAGACTATTTATACATTGTCTTGTTTCAACTTCCCTTCTTCTGAAAGATCCCTCAGATTTTGATGATTTGTGGACCAAGTTATTAGATGCTGCTCAGTTGCCAATTTACTTACACAGGAGACTGGAGGCAGAGGGGATGACTGGAGGGCAGAGGTCTTTGCCTCACTGGTCAGAGAGAGGAGCGCTGCTGTGTTGGTCATGAGGTGTGATCATCCTCGTGTTCCCACCTCTGCATCTGTGAGCCACAGACCAGGCCTAGGCTGACTTGTGAAGTGGCCCTAACCGGGCATCATTTGATCACCTCCTTCTCTGTGTCCTTCTCTCATGGGAGGAGCTTCTTATACTCTCTAAAGTCAAATCAATAAATATTTATTAAGCACCTCTGCTGCTGAGTCACTGAGTAGATGCTGAAATGGCTATCAAATGGCACTGATAATAAGAACGTATTTATTAAGTATGTGTGCTCAGCTCGCTTCACGAGTGTCCTAAACAACCCTAGGAGGCAAATCGTATTCCCAGTTTGCAGATAAAGAAATTGAGGCTTGGAGAAGTGAAGCAGTCTGTCACTTAGCTGGTCAAGGGGAGGAACAGAAATTTGAACCCAGGCCTGGCTGACTCCAGGACCCTAAGTGCACTGTTATATTGGTTTTCTTCTTAGAAAGGCCTGCAGACTCCAAGACCTTATAATCTATTGCAGTGGGTTTATAGACTTGGGTCTACATCAGATATCACCCAGGGAACTTTTATTTTTATTTTTTATTTTAATTTTTAAAAATTTTCTTTACTTTATTGTGTTGGTTTTGCCATACATTGACATGAATCTGCCATGGGTATATGTGTGTTCCCCTTCCAGAACTCCCCTCCCACTTCCCTCCCGATTCCCTCTCTCTGGGTCATCCCAGTGCACCAGCCCCGAGCATCAAACCTGGGCTGGCGATTGATTTCACATATGATAATTAACATGTTTCAATGCCGTTCTCCCATATCATCCCACCCTTGCCCTCTTCCACAGAGTCCATGAGTCTGTTCTATACATCTGCATTTCTTTTGCTGTCTCGCATGCAGGGTTCTCATTACCATCTTTCTAAATTCCATATATATGCGTTAGTATACTGTATTTTTGTTTTTCCTTCTGGCTTACTTCATTCTCTATAATAGGTTCCAGTTCCGTCCACCTGAGTAGAACTGAGTCAAATGAATTCTTTTTAATGGCTGAGTAATATTCCATTGTGTATATGTACCACAGCTTTCTTATCCATTCGTCTGTTGATGGACATCTAGGTTGCTTCCATATCCACCCAGGGAACTTTTAAAATCCCAATGCCAGGGCCTTATCCCAGGCCAGTTAAAGCTCTGTGTGTGTGTGTGTGTGTGTGTGTGTGTCCGGGAGAGGGTGTAGGGCCGGCACTTAAAAAGTCTCCCCCAGGTGATTTCCCTGTGCAACCAGACTTGAGAAGCCCTCCTCTGTGGAGGGGAAAGGATGGGCGATACAAGTCCAGGGACCAAAATGAAGAACAGAGTATATTTGTTTTTGTTGAGATTGCCTGTCTGTGTTCCTGAAAAGATGGGTACCTGTGTCTAAAAGGAGCTCCCGGCTAATAACAGTTATAATATCTACCGTTGCTTTGAGTACTTGTTCCTTTTGAGGCAGTTTTAAAATTTTTACCTTTATTAACTCTTTTAATTCTCACAAAAGCCTATTCAGGAAGTCCTACCTTTTCATCAGATCTAAGAGGGTTCCATGGAGAAGCAATGGCAACCCACTCCAGTGTTCTTGCCTGGAGAATCCCACGGGTGGAGGAGCCTGGTGTACTGCATCTATGGGGCTGCACAGAGTCGGACAGGACTGAAGCAACTTAGCAACAGCAGCAGCAAGAGAGTTCCAAGATGCATCATCATCGTAGGTACCCTAGGAAATTAAGAAAAACACCACCAATTCATTGTAAGTCACCATAAATGATGATCATTTTTTTTACAGAGATGTTAAGATGTGAGAAAACACGCATCTTAAAATTAATGGATTGTGTTTTTTTAAAGTGTATTTTCACTTATAGTTGAGGAAACAGAGACACAGAAATCTTCAGTAAGATGTCCAAGGTTGCTCGAGTAGGAAGTGCTGTAAATATTTGCCATGTCATCAGTATTCTTCCTAGACATAATTTCTCTCATTCTGGCCACAATGCATAGCAAGCAGGATCCAATTCCCTGACTAGGGATCGAACTGGTGTCCCCAGTAGTGGAAGCTCAGAGTCCTACACTGGACTACAAGGGCTATCTCTTCCTAGACATAATTTTTAATGGCAACAGTAAGTTTCATATAAATAAACCCTAATTACTTTAATTACACTTCTAATTTTAGTTGATCCTATCTCAATGTAAGTTTTTCTATGTCTTTTCCCAGGGCTTGGTCAACCATGCATTGGGTACTATTTTACAGCTGATAATTCAATTAAATTGTCCCCACTTGTGTGAGATAGACGCTGGAACATTGCAGGCCTCCTGTAGAACTTTGTGTTTTTCAGCCAATTGGGCTGCAGATTGGCTGGTTCCATTATCCAGGATTTCGAGTCTGCTGGCTTCTGATTGGTCCTCCTCTCTGGTCTCTGGAGGAAAGTTTGTTGTCATGCTTGCTCTTCTCTCAGTCAGTCGTTCTGCCTTTGAAGAGCTCACAGTGGAGCTGCTGTGGAGCTGAATGACAAGAGAGAGTCTAGCTCTTCCTGTGTAGACTAGATCTCCTGGAGGACAGGCTTGGCTCCGTTTGTAGCTCTAGTGCCTGGCACGGGGTACACAAACAATAGACTTGTTTCAGTTGAGCTACAGATACAGTGAAGGAGACTGGGCTCACCTAGGCCAGGTCAGATAATGGAAGCACAGGAGACCAAACAAAAGGACTATGTTCCTACACTCAGCCTCTTATTTGGTGGGGGAATGGGGTAGAGAACAATAAGGGAGAGCCTTGAAATCAGGAGAAAAGCATTAGGAATGTCAGTCAAAAGAGGGAGGACTCAGAAGGTCCAAGTGGGTTGAGGAACAGCAAGAATGTGATGCAGAACAGGGTTTTCAGACGTTTATGCGTGAGGAAATCACATGGAGAGAGGTCTTGGTAAAAGGCAAATTCTTAATTAGTAGTTTGGATGGACTCTGAGAGTCTCTGTTCTTAACAACAGCCCAGGTATTGCTGATGTTGTCTGTCTAAGGAAGATCAAGTGGAAAGGAGAAAAATGAGAAGAGTTTTCAGGATGAAGAAAAGTAGGTGAAGCTTGGAGGTGATGCCGAAGGGCACTGCTAAAGGAATCCTTTTCTCTGGACAGCTCTTACCCCAGGAATATTTCTCTAGCAGGACTAATAAAGACAGTGACCTTCCAGAAGGCAGGTGTGAGGGAAGAAATGGAGGCAACGGTCTCGGGTTTTTTGTCTGTTTATTTTGTGCAATTTCAGCAAGTTGAGTTCAGATATTTCCTTAAACATTTCTCGCTTCACACTCCCCTCCCCTAGGTGTACTGGGATTCCATTTTTCTAGCGTTTCCTGTAAAATGGTCTCAGAGATTCCTTTTTGGGGAAATAGGGAATTTGCTAATTTTGAAACCACTTTGATATTGTGGACCGATGCCATGAGAGCCCCCAAATCATTTGAAGATGAAAATGATGTTTGAAGACCTCAGATGGTCAACAAAGATGAGAAATAGTTGAAAAACCTACCTAAAGACCATTTGCCATTTAAGGATATTATTTATTTTCATTTTTCTTACCCAGTAAGACTTTTGTTTTGCCAATTCAATATGGTAAACATTTTAAGTTATGTGGGGTTACTTCTACTTTTAAGAATATGCTTCTAGGCTCCCAATAAAGTCCTGTTCATCCTAAGAGAACTCCAACTCTATACTGACTGACTAAAGGGGAGATTACACCCAGGAAAGCACTGGCTTCCATTGTAGCTACATGGAGTTCAGTGTCCTGTTCCCTCTGAGACTGACAAGTCCAGAACCCCCATTCTTTCCATGGTGAGAGCTGTTATAAACTGTAATGGGAAGTGGACGTTGCTGCAGATTTATGATTCCCAACCACCTCCCAGTGACTATTCTGATAGACAATATCTCCTCTTATCCCTTCTGTCATATGACATACCTTCTGTCATAACCTGGGAGATAGCGGTCAGGGACCAAGTAAATGATACCACTGGAGTTCAGTTGGTGATTTTTTGCATCACAGTAGCGATTTCAGGTGTATACTCCCAAGCCCTATGAAATGCAGGCTCATGTCTTTCCTGTAGAAGAACTGTTGATTTGTAACACTCATTTTCCAGGTAATTGTTTTCTATGGTCTTGTGTTGCTGCAAACCACTCCCTAGAAAGCTACTATTGTATTTCCTTCTTTTAGAGTGGTCCAGTTTAGAGAAAGAAACATGTTTCAGATTCTTATCCAAAGCCTATGCAAACCACTTCAGTTTAGAAAATTGGTCTGTAAATCTTAACAGGGTCTGGGATTTTCTTGGACACTTATGTGGTTTCAGGTGGATCAGAAATGGATGCAGTCTGCCCCGAGGACTACAGCAGGGCTGTCTGAAGCCAGCCTGTAACTGCAATATTGGGCCGTGTTATGAATGGGCAAAGAGAGATAACCGGATGTTTTGCGCTCTGAAAAGAACTTCTGTGTTATTTCCGGTTTAGCTTAAAGTCCAGTCCTCTCCAATGGCAAAGCTTGTCCTCTGGGGCTCACATCACCTTGATGAGAGCAGTTTGCCTGCTCTCCAGGGGTGCGAGCTGATGGCAGCCAGACTGGAGCGATGCTGCAATTGCCTTGTCTGGTGAGGTTGAGCTGTGTGTGGCACTTGTGGTAGCCAGTGACAGAAGAGGTACCGGCGGTGTGCAGGCTGCTGGCATGTATGACTTGTCAGGGGAGAGAACAATGTGATACCTGCCTACATGCGTTGTGTGCCTGCTGCATGCTGGGCTCTGTGCATTCATTGTATCATTTAATTCTCTCAGCAGCTATGTGAGGTAGGTATTGTCATCCCTTTTTCCTGGTGGGGAAGAGAGATTTTCAACTTTTTTTTTTTTATTAGTTTTGCCAAACAATGACATGATATCACCATGGGTTTACATATGCTCCCCCTCCAGAACCCCCCTCCCTCCTCCCTCCCCCCAGGAAATCTCGTTGCACCAGCCCCGAGCATCAATCCTGGGCTGGCGATTGATTAGACATATGATAATTAACATGTTTCAACTTTTTGCCAGGATGACACGGAAGAGTCCTGCCTCCCCAACCCTGCTTTACCTTTTAGGGAATTCAGGAAGGGCAAGAGGGGAGATGCAGGAAGAGCAGAAAAGGAGGACTGTACTAATGGTTCAAGCTAGGACAGGCTCTCAAAGGGAAGTGGCGGTGAATGGAATAAAGCTGCTCTGTTTTGAGTCTCTAGGCTCTGACACACATGAGCATTTTCCCCCACCATGGGAAGAAGACAGGAGTGGTCCAGCCAAATTCTTGGAAATATCATGGAGGGTCTGCGTGGAGGAATGGGTCCTTGGGATGAGATCTCCTTGCATCCCTGCTGGCACTGTGGTGTGAAGATCCAGGAGTCTTTCATTAGTGTGAGGGGTGCTCTCCTGTTTTTTAAAGTCAGTCCTGTGGCTGTCTTCTTATTAACATTCAGATTTCCAGTATTTTTTATTTTTTTCCCCCACTTTTCTCAGCACAGGGAGCCAAACTTTGGGAGAAGTACTTCCTCTCCTCTGTTAGATCCACATGGCCCCCAGGGGTGAGGATGCTGCCACACGTGCTCCGCAGAGCTGTGGGATGAGGTCCCCGGACCCTGGTTCTTGAAAGTCGAGTCTCCGCAGTGGAATTCTCCACTGTGGCTCTGGGTTTACACGGCAGCTTGTCTCTCTTCTTTGAAACCAGGGTTATTTGCTAAGCAAAGGCAGCACAATCACATCTTGCTGACGCTCACAGCAAACATCAGTAGCAAATGATCCTCCGAAGCAAGTGCGCATGGCTGGAGGCAATGCTGGGGGCTAAATATATGGAGTGGACTCAGACCCAGACAACTGTTCAGGCTCAATGCCACTGCATCAGAGGACCCTTTCAGAATACAGATGTGAAAAAGGCACCTCGGAACCGCAGGCGGAGGGAATGGGAGGAGGGGCTTCTCTCCACAGGAGCAAACGGCTGTATCCTAGGGCACTGGGTCCATGACCTCAGCTCCTCTGCTTTGTCTTTCTGGCTGGAGAGAGGCTCAGCCACTGAGGCCGACCTGGATGAGGGCATCACAGGACTGGACCTGGGCTGGGTCATGAAGTGCCTTCTGCACACTTCGGCTCTGATAGCAGCAGGTGGCATTCCCATGAGTCCAAATGGACCATTTCCCATCCATTTCATTAGGTGGCAGAAGTCCCTGATACTTGAATCAGGGTTTAACTTGAATTAGGCTTAAGTCTTCTTTTTGATTTTGGAAGAGAAAATCCTTGGCCATTTTTCACATCATCACTTCTCAGTCTTACCATTCCTGTCATCAGTTTATTCTAAATCGAAGGAATTCCATTTCCTGATGGGAACCTGGGACAGGGCTCTTTGCCCAGAAAGGAAGTCAGGGAATGTTGGTGGCTGGTGGTGCTGGTTACTGTTCCCTGATTACCAGGTTACTAGTGTAACTTGTTACCAGGTTACTAGTGTAACAGGGGCATGTAGAAGTGGGACTGCATGGGCTTTCAAGCTCTCAGCCACAGTGCTATTTGTCTGTAGGGTGGATGTGCTTTCAGATGGCTGTTGGAAAGGCCCCTGGGATTTGATGTTTGTGTTTTTTTCTGGACCTCCATCTCAGTTCTTTCCTTCTTTGTTTGTTAGGGTTCTGTTTGCTTCCTAGGCTGTCTGATTTCCAGCCACTGTCTCCTCTCCCCAAGGCTGGATCTTCCTAAACACATTTGTAGTTTCAGCCCTGGGCTCAAGGACTAATTCCACTTGCAGGCAAGAGGGATTTAAGGAATTTCAGATTTGAACAGCCTTCACCTCATGCCCCAGTTGGGCCAGTCCTGAGACATCATCTCCCCCTGTGCCTTACGTCTAGTTCTCAGGACCTAATTGTTTTTGCCTCCATTGGCGAGTTTATTTTTTGTATTATTTGCCTGTTATAAATGATTGTTTCAACAGTCTTCCATTTATTTTGCTTTCTCCAGGATGGAGATTCTGCCCTTAGTAGATTCCTCTCCATTCTCTCTCCCCGAATACCTTCTATCTGCAGAAGGATCGCTCTGATGCTGCCTGCCTATCAAGGCTGCTGGGGTTCTCCTAGGTCCCTTATATTCCCAGATGAACTGCCTTTTTAGGTAGCATGCTCTCTTTTTTTGGACTCTGAGTCTGAATGCCCATTCATCCACCCAATCCACCCTCCTGTCCCTTTCATGAACTCATCTATTCACTCACCCATCTACCCATTCAGCCAGCCACCCATCCATCCATCTATCCATCCAGGTGTACCCACTGTGTGTCAGCCATCATGTTCTCTGATTGTACCCTTTAGAGGTGATATTGTGCCTGTCAGACTGTGTTTCTTCCCAGTGCTTATAACTGAATCTCTCATTTGACTCCACTGAGTGGATCCAGGTGTGGTCATCATCCTTGTTATCAGGCCCTTCCAGCTACTCTGTCTAGTTGTACTTTACTGAGATTCTCATTTGCCCTCATATGACAGAGGTTTCAAATTAGTTTTTATTCTTTCTTTCATGATTCTTATCACCATTATGAAAATACATAGTTTCAGATTTTTAATCCAATTACTATTAACTCCATAGTATAGTGCTTATTTATTAAGCACTATATGAACCTTATTTATTAAGACTCTGGGTCTGGTCAGAGTAAATATAATTCTAGTGTTTTAGATATGCTCACCTTCTTTGTAAGTTGTACAATTTGTTCATATTAATTCCACTCCCAGTTTTATCAGGATAAATTTTGATATGTCCTTTTGAGAAATTTAGTATCACTTTGTTACAATCTCTCATATTTTTAATACACTAATGGAAAACACAGAAAAACCAAGATGAAAAAAAATAAATATCTTGTACCACTCAGGCAACCTCAGAGAGAGAAAAGGCTAGGGAGAGAGCCATCCCATGCTTTTTTCAGACTCCTCAATGGAGTCAGCTTTGCAAATGAATTGTTTAAAGCTGTTTCCTTTGAAGTGACAGATTTGTTCTGCAAAACAGTAAAGTGGTAGAAATGAGTCAAAAAATTAAGAGGACATTATAAAATTATTAGGTTTAAGGGAATATGAAAAGAAATTTAATAGTCTGAAAATATGGTGCAGGAAAATACTTTTTAGCTTAAAAGTTAGTGGCATAGATCATAAGTGAGTCCAAAAGCAGGTGCTCAATGCAAATTAAGCGCTAAACTCAGTGAGTGGGTAGAATACATAAATATCCCAGGGAGAGGAGATTGGTCCTTTTGGAGGAAGACTGTTGGAATCTGAGTGACATTCTCAGGAAGGTCAAAGGCTCCAGGGTTGGGGTGGAGATATTTAAAGACAAGCAGAGCCCACTGGAATCCTGGACACTTTCATTTACACTTCCAGACAGTGTGTTCTGAACGAGCACTTGAATAGTACCTCTGGGCAAAGTCCTTAGATGTGGTGGCTGAAAGCCAGTCCTATTATTTTCACAGTCCTCCTCACTCTTAACTTTATAACAATTCGCTTGATTCCCAAATGAAATGTTGCTCGCCTGTCTATCTTTGATCCAGCGTGTCAGCGTCACATCAGATTGCGTCACCTGCTCCCTTCTTGCCTTGCTGTATCGTCTTACTCTGTTCCTTCTGAGCTGCATGTCCCTTCACATTTGGATGATTATGTTTGAAAACGCTGCCTCGACATTTTCCCTGTTGTATCAGGTGCCTCGTGCTCCCACTCTCTGCTGGAAATGAGAATGCACAGTTAAAAGAAACCCAAACATTTCAGTTAACAAGATAGGATGAAAACCTCCCGATGTGTACCATGCACTGGAGTATATCTGATGAGAACACTCTTTAAAAAAAGCACTCTTTTTTTTTTTTTAAAAAAAAAGCATTGCATAGAATTCACTTAAAGTAGTTAAAAGTTTAGCAAACTCTAAATTCCAACCAAACCAACCAAACTCTGGTTGGTTCATTTTCTCCCACATCTTTGGCAAATTGAGACCTACCTGCTGAGTTATTTGGTTCTCTCTGCTCTTTATTACAGCATGGTTCATATTATTTATTGTAGAATAGTATTATAGTATGTTATATGTTACTTAAATGTGATTACAATCATCTGGGCCCTCATAAAATTTATAACTATGATAGGCCTTACTTATTAAGCACTTCCTATAGGGAGTAGTGGTTTTCAAACATGAGTATTCCTATTGTAGGGTGTACCTAGGATCACCTAGGGAGACTTTAAAAATCATAAAGGTCAGGTCACACCTCCAGATCAACTAAAAGTGGGACCCAGTCATCAGTATTTTAAAAACTTTCTTGACAAGGTATAGCCAAGTTTGAGAACCAGTGATGTAAAACCTTGCTACTCAAAGCTTGGTCTGTTAACCCATAGCACTGATGTCACCTGAAAGATTGTTAGAAATCTCTCCCCAGACTTAGTGAATCTCAATCTGTATTTTGTCAGGATCCCAAGATGCTTCCTTATGCACTTTCATATTTGGGTAGCACTGATGTACACAAAAGGGCACTCTGCTAAGTATTTTAAGGCCATTCATTCACAAATAATTTATTATGTTGCCATAATATACTAGGCACTGGACAAGGCTTAAATTCATCACTACCTGGCAAAGTGGTACTTGAGCTTTATTCTATAAGGAAATTGAGGCTTGGCCAGATTAAATAACTCAGAAGACACTCAGCCAGAATTTGAATCCTGGCCTCTGTTACTCTAAAACATAGTGTTCTCCCCAGTACCAAGCGGCTTCTAAGTATAGTTCTTGGATATTTTCTACAGTAAATCAAATAATTGAAACTTCCTAAATCTTTATTAATAGCATCTTTAATCTGTTTATTAAGAACTGAAATAAAGGTAAGATCACCTGATGAAACATGTAGTTCCTGGCAGGGAAACAATAAGGTGAAAAAAAACAAAACAAACAATAAGGTGGTGAGTTGTTTGTTCGTCACCGATGCAGAAGGCCAAAGGAAGGACAGAAATATTCCCCTCTGGTTATTAGGGAGTCCCAGGGGACACGCTGAATATTCATTTTACAGATGAACTATCCTCATTTAGTTATGTTGGGGCTCTAGTGTGCCAGACTTCGGGTAACAGGTCTGGAAGAACCAAAATTGCCTGTGGGGCAGCTTCACGGAATTCGACATACATTCTTGTCATCTTGCTCCTTTGTTTGCCTCAAGGGCATCATTCTGGGGCTACTTGTTCGAAGATTTTGTGTAAGCAATTCACAGGGATTCTAGAAGCTAGCATATGAAGGATATTTGATATGACTGAAAATGTGCTCAGCGATGTATATTGTATGTACGAATATTATTTCAACTAAATAATAATAATGATCTGCCACCGTAGTTCTCTTCCACAGATCTAATTCTTGGTTATCTTGTGTCAGTTTCTCTCCCAAATTAGAGATGGTTTTAATGGGACATTTCTAAGATATATTAGATATAATAAAATGGAACAGGTAAAGTAAACCTACCTTTTCACTTAATCAGAAGTATTTTTCCTATTATTAAAAACCATAAACATGCAACTGATTTCAAAATTATTGTTTAATATTCTAATTTATTTGTTGTTGTTGTTTAGTTGCTAAATCATGTCTGACTCTTTTGTGACCCCATGGACTGTAGCCTGCCAGGTTCCCCTGTCCATGGGATTTCCTGGGCAAGAATAATGGAGTGGATTGCCATTTTCTTCTCCAGGGGAGCTTCCTGACCCAGGGATTGAAGTCTCCTTCATTGGAGGCAGATTCTTTACCACTGAGCTACCTGGAAAGCCCATTCTAATCTATGGATACATCATAATTTATTTCACCATCATCGTACTTTGGCCATCTTAATTTTTGTCTGTCTTAATAAACACTTTTCTCCATAAACTTCTATTTCACAACTTAGATCATTTCCTTAGAATGTGTTTCCTCAGTGAAGATGGTGAGTTAGAGAGCATGAACAGTAAAATTAGAGAGGGAAGGTATTCATTTACAACAAAAAAGGCAGTTATCAAAAGGAACACTCATCAACATATTCTTTTCTTGTCATAGGAAAGCACAAGCGTAAGCTCATGATCTGTATTATAAAGTTGCTTTCCAGTGTGTACGAGTGTGTGTCTGCACCAAAGAGTTGGCATTTGAATACCGACTGCCCTTGCAGGACTTGTGGCGGTGATCAGCACGGTGGAACAGCTATCAGGATGAGAACTGGTGCAATGGGGAGCTAACCCACTGGAGATGCATTGGAGACTTAAATTAGGTGGGGGCAGACTTTGTCTAGAGAATTCATTAAGCTTCTCCAGGAAAGTGATATTTCTACTGAAACCCAAAGGATGTGTTGGCTATAGGAATGATGGCAGAGGATCTTTCAGGCAGAGGGACTAGCTTATGGGAAACATAGGAAGGGCTGGGGTTGAGAAAGAGTGTGGTCCATTTAAAGAAGCCCAAATTGGCTGGGACACAGAAAACAAGGGTGGTTCAGGCCGTGACTGGCAGGGGAGTAAGGGCCGGATCAGGCGGGCCTTAGGGGCTGTGGTGGAGCATTTGGGTCTTTTCCTAAAGGCTAACCTTAAGGTTTAAGCAGCAGAAGGACATGATTATATTTGCATTTAAAAAGATCACCCTCGCTGAAGTGTGGCTAATGGAGATGAGCAAGACTGGGGAGCCTGGAGTCACCAGGAGCTACTACAGAGGTCCAGGCAAGACAGAGTAGTGTCTGAACCAGTAGAGTGAAGGTGGAAGGAGCAGAGGTATTGGAGACAGTAGGAGACAGAATTAATAGGATTTAGATGCAGGGGAAAGGGAGGAGAAAAGAATGCCTCTGCTAAAGGGCCATTTAGAATCCTTTGCACCTCTGAGGTGATATTCGATGAGCAGGGGCCAAGGTCACAGCAATTTGAATTTTTTTATTTCTTTAAAGAAACACACTTGGCTCTTGGGAGAAAAGGACAATCTTTAAATCCCAGGAGAAATCCTCAAAGCCAGGATAAAAATAAGCATAAGAAGGATAATAATTTTTTAATATTTTAGGCTTATTTATTTTCTTCTAAATGGCTTTAATAAGAGATATATGACATTCAGTAAACTGCACATATTTAAAGACTACAATTTGATAAGTTTTGACATATGACACCATCATCACAATCAAGATAGTAAACATAACCATCACCCCAAAATATTGACCAGTGCCACCCATCCCTAGGCAAATACTGACCTTTGTTTACTGTAGATTAGTTTGCATTTTTTGGAGTGTCATATAAATGAAATCATATAATGTACTCTCTTGAGGGGAAAGCTCTGGCATCTTTTACTCATGAAGCTCTTTTATATGCCTTATCTTATCTGATAATTTAAAAAATAACCCTTTATCTAAGGAACTGATACTCAGAGAGGCCAAGTCCCAAGTTCACCCAGTTGAACAGTGGTAGCCCTTGGTCTTGGAAGCCATGCATTCTCCATTGCCAACCACAGCCTGGCTAGGGCAACTCCTGCAATATGCATAGTTTCTGAGATGCTTCGTCTTCATGGCATGAGTCTAAGGGGGTGCTTAGCCCACATCTCATGGGTTTGGAGGTTGGAATCAGGAGGACCTGAAGAATCTGAAGATGAGCCCTTTACCTCCAGGACAGTGCACATGTGAAAAATTCCTGTGTCAGAGGAACAGACACGAATGACCTGAAGCTTTGTAGGATCTTCATTTGTGAAGGCCACAGGAAGGCTGGTGGAGATTGCAGGGATGAAAGGGTGGGATAGATGGTGTGGTCCCTTGGCTTTTAAACAGAACTCAGTGCAGATCGCGTTCAGCAGATGGGGGGAGGGCTCTGGCGGCCCCCCTTTGCCTCAGCCATGGCTGCTTTGTTCTACCTATTCCATATATTGTGCTTCTGGTGAAGATTTTTTCTGTTTGTGCCTATGCCGCGTACCAAATGGGATCTTAGTTCCTCGACCATGACTCAAACTCGTGCCCCCTGCAGTGGAAGCATGGAGTCTTGACCACCGGACCCCCAGGGAAGCCTCCAAGAATATATATATATTTTTTTTGACAAGAGAACTTCATCCTTCAAAAAATCTGAAAATCACTGATCTAGTTTTAATATTCAATCTAGAGATAAGGAAGCTGAGGTTTCTTCATCAGATTGCCAGATGAATAGCAGGAGGCCCAATCAAATTTGAATTTCAAATGAACAAAGACAAAATTTTTGGTATAAGTATATAAAAAATATTGTATGGGAAGACTTACATTAAAATTATTCATTTTTGCCGACTCTGACAATCCTAAGCCTATAGAGCATAATTTGCATGCCCTAGAGAGGGTCAGGGCTGGAGTGTAGGAGCCGGGTATGTGCCTGATGCAGATGAAAAGCCTCTTGTCCAGATGTGGACCTTGGTCAGACTATATAGTGTAAAAGTTCAGGTCTTCCCTTGTGGGAAGCCTAAAAGTTTGTTTTCAGTAGAGCCACACAGCTTTCGGGGCTGGAGAGAGGCAGGCTCGCGGAGGCAGAGCCCTGGGTGAGGCCAATGGCCCTGCTGGGATCCATCGTGCCAGGCTCCTCCCTATGTGTCTTACTGTCCTCCCTCCACTGTGTGCTCTGTGGTTTGGGGACAGAGCAGCCTGTACACCTGGGGTGGTGGTGAGCCACCTAGGGTCCAGCCCTGGCCCCGGCTGAAGGGGGCACGCTGGAGTCCTCGTGCAGAGAGCGCCCAGCTTCTCTCTGGAGCAGGGGGAAGGGTCGGGGTGGGGGCAGAGAAGAGGCTGAAAGTTAACTAGCAAAATCACTCAAATGATCTCCTGTCTTCCTCTTCCCTGACTCGGCCTCATTAACACGAGGAGGCTAATATTTGACTCGGGAGCGAAGGCAGGACTGACGCTCTCTCCAGGGGCTCTGTTAAATGTCATAAATTGTGAGAGCGCAGCTTGAGGAGTTTGTGAATGGCATCTGAGCCTGAGGCCATCTAGTAATATTTATACTGTGGAAGTTCAGCCTTTTCCCCCCTTTGGAAAAAGTTGCCGATTTGTTTCAGAGGATGTCCATCTTAATCACTGTTTCGGGCTCTCTAATGGGCAGGCTTCTCAGTTCCTCGCTGCCAGGGGAAGGGCCGGGGAAGAAGCAAGACTCAGCACTGCGGAGCATGCTCGCCCAGGCTCGGATTCCAGACTTTTATCCCACCCCATGCCTTCTTTCTCTTTGGGGTGCAGCTAGGAAACAGATCTCCATCTGTCGCGGGCCAAGAGACTCATACTTATATTTAGTCTCTAAAATCCAAAGAATGAATTAAATATTCCTGTTTAGTCATGTCCAAAGGGCGTGAAACTCTTCTGGGGGTGGAAGAATATCACCAGTAATAAGAAAATAATAACTTGTACTGAAAACTTATTACTTGCCAGGCCCCCTGTTTTAAGCTGTATGTTATTATATTATTTATGTTTATCATACTATGTATTAGGTATAAGCAGTCTGTGCTGTGTGTCCTCAGTCACTTCAGTCGTGTCTGACTCTTGGCTACATCATAGACTACGGCCCGCCAGGCTCCTCTGGCCATGAAATTCTCCAGGCAAGAATACTGGAGTGGATTGCCATTCCCTCCTCCAGGTGATCTTCCTGACCCAGGGACTGAACCCATGTCTCTTGCACTGCAGGTGGACTCTTTACCCACTGAGCCACTTGGGGAGCCCAATAAGCAGTATATATATATGTATACATATACTACAAATGTAATTTATCAGCTTAGATATATAAGCTATATAAATGTATATGTTTATTTTCCACACACACATATATATAACAATTCCATATATATATATGTATATATATATATGTTACTGTGAGGAGGTGGGTATTGTTCTATCCCCATTTAAAGGCTGAGAAACTGAGGCTGGCTCTTAACCACTAATCTCTCTTGCAGATCCAAGTAAAGGGTCACGCTAGCGGCTCACAGTTAGGTTGGCTTCTGAACCCCCAAAGTCTGGCCTTCTAGGCCCTTCACAGTTTGTCCCCAACTTGCCTTTTCAATCTTAGTTTGCACAACTCATCCTTGGATACAACTCAGATGTGGCCCTTCTGTCCCTGAGGTCACCAAGCACATTACTCCTCTGAGACTCTGGGTCTGCTGGGCATGTTGTGAATGTTGTCTGCCCATCTCTTCAAAAAGAAAAAAATTTCCATCCACACAATTCCGTCAGGTCCTACCTTCTACCCAGACATCCTCGCGGCCAATCCAGACCGTCGAGATTTCTCTCTTCCCCTGAATTATTGAAGTGCTCCTCAGTCGGGTAAGCTTGGACAGCCTTGAAGTTGCTTTGTGTGGCTGCTTAAGTCTGAGGCTGTTTCTTGATGACTCATCTCTCTGTCTTGTTCCGAAACTAGATTATAAACTTCAGGAGGGAAGAGGCTTTGAATAAGTGTAATGGCCCCTCAATCAGAGATACTGGAGAATAAGGGGTGAGTGCTTTGTTTTATACTTACTGACTCTTAAAAGAACCACGGAAGAGGTAAATGGTTCTCTTCTTTGGCAATTGGGATGCTCCTGGTGTCTTTTGGAATCGCTAAGGTCTGAGATTTAAGACTGAACGTAAGCAGACACTCATGCAATACTGGCCTTACCCAAATTCTATTTTCCTGAAATCATTCCATAAAAGCCACGATAAGATTGTAGCATTGCAGATAGTTTGTGTTCTTACAGGAACACAGAGTCACTGGTTACAAGCAGCAGGCCACTCTGAGCCGGGCTTTCCCTTTCTTCTTGGGTGACCACAGACTCAGGAGGCATTAGTCTGGGGTACGTCAGTGTCATTCGAGTCATTGTCCCATCAACTGTCAGGAGTTCCCACTAATTGTCTCCCCTTAAGTGCAAAGCAGTGACTCAGGGAAGGCCTGACGTCCGGCTGAGGATGCAGGGCTGAAGTCTAGCGATGCCAGCACCGACCTGGTGTCCAGTCACGGATGGTTCACTAGATTGAGCTTGTGCTTATTTTTGATGTAAAAATGAGCTAAGATGGGGGATTGGAAGGAAGAAAAATTATGCTGAAGTGTTTTTGACTTTCACAAAATTTGTTGAGTTTTGCAGAACTTTTTCTAATTGAACGCTTGGGTGTCTTAGGGAGTGTTTGCTTTTTGTGGGTGAGATAAACCAAAGATGAACTCTATCTGGAAACGTCCAAGCAGTTTGTGCCTATGCCCTTGGCGAGGTCTCCAAGCTTATACCCATGTTCTCTGGTCTCCACCTTTCCTCAGCTTTCTTCACTGCCCAGAGAGGGCTGTTTGTTCTCATGGTAAGGGGAAGAGAACTTCTGGGGACAGAGAATGACGACTGCTTTTCTTTTGTGTTCATCAAAAAGGTTGATAATCTGCATATAATTTCCATATTTGACCATAAGTAGGAGTAATTATAAAATAATAAATGTGTTAAGGGTGGTCAGGACTGTTAAAAGAGCAATTATGTAGCTAACTCCTCTGTGTTGCCTTCACTTTGAGTTGAAATAATTTGAAATAGAACATCAGCTTTCAGAATGAACATTTCAGAGCCTTCTTCTGTTACATGGTTTACCTGTGATAGAATTTCTTTTTTCTTCCTCAAAGCTTAATGAACAGATTCAGTCTTTGGACTTCCAACCAGGGCAGAGACAAAGAGAATTCAAGACTGTGCCATGGCTGGACCGTCCCCATTGCATTTGTTCATGCTTCTGTTAGAAGCTTGCCAGTCTTTCAGCATCTAGTTCAAATACCACCTTCTCTTGAACAAATTCTGTTATCTGAACTATCTTGAGTTCCTCCCTGATCATAGTACCCCCTACTTGTATAGTAGAACTCTGTAAAATCTGTCTTATTTTATGGCTTTTTGATGATAAACATAATAAAAGGCTTTCTATAGTGCTTTATAATTTATGAAGCATTTTCACATATCTCATTTTTATCCTCATAATAATCTTGTAAATACACACATTATTGCAGATTCATAACTTAAGAAACAAAAGCTGACATGACTCAAAACAAGACTTTTAAATTCAAATGCCCATAGGAGCTAAACAAATATAAATCTGTTCAGGTATGTATCAGTCAGCATAAACTGAAGTATGGACAGTAACAAAGTGATCCCCAAATCTTGGTGGCTTGTATCAACAAAGGGTTATTAATATTTCTCAATCAGGTTTCATGTTCATTGCAGATACACTGTGGTCCTGTTCCATATATCCTCATTCTGGAATTCAGGCTGACAAGCAGGGACGTTGCTGGAAATGAAGCAAGAGATGATATGGTACAGCCATGTGATGGCTTCTAAAGATTTTACCTGGAACTGGTGCACATCTCTTTGGCTCACTAATTAACACATGTACTTTTCCTCAAGTTTCTCTAGTATTAATAGGTCGTTTGAAAAAGACAGGACTTCCCAGCAAGTGCCAGTGGTAAAGAACCTGCCTGCCAGTGCAGGAAACATAAGAGATCCAGGTTCAATCCCTAGGTTGGAAAGATCCCCTGGAGGAGGGCATGGTAACTCACTTTGTATTCTTGCCTGGGGAATGGCATGGACAGAGGAGCCTGGTGGGCTACAGTCCATAGAGTCACAGTGAGTCAGACACGACTGAAGTGACTTAGCATGCACACACACACACACACACACATGAGCAAGACGTCCATCCTGCATTAGGGGTTGGCAAACTGACTCATGTTCATGAATTATTTTTGTGTGGCTTGTGAACTAGGAATGATGTTTAGGTTTTTAAAAGATTGAAAAAAAGTAAAAAAAAAAAATTTTTTGTGAGACGTGAACCTCACATGAAATTCAGATTGTAGTATTTTTGGAAATAAAGTTTTACTTAGATGAAGCCACTCACTTGTGTATAGCCTGTGGCCGCTGTAATGATGCAATGACAGAGATGAGCGGTGGCGGCAGACTTTATGGCTCACAAAGCCTGAAGTATTTGCTGCCTGTCTCTTTTACAGGAAGCTTGTTGTACCCTGTCTTGTATCATTGGTCAGAAATCAACGTGGTCAGGTAGGGGTTCAGACTCTCTCAGCTGCTTTTTTTTTTTTTTGGCCAGTCTTCGTGGACAAAGTGTTTGGAATCTAGGACCACTGTGAGGGGTGGGGGATGTGCGCTGTTCAAATCACTACCAGTATGACTGGAGCCCCTCAACTTGTGTGATGTGCTGCCTTGCTCACTCTAGTCGATGTTAGCTAGGGTCTATATGCAGAAAGTTTCTTATCTCTTACTTGGAACACTTTCAAAATGGCATATGAATTGCAACAAGTTTAATAAGTGATATTGTAAAGCAAATGTTAGGCCATTGAAAATCCTGGAAAGAAATACAGTAGACAAAAGATGGATATTTTTGATGTATAAAAAGCTCTTAACAATAAATAGGAAAAAGATAAATACCATAATATAAACAATGGATAAAAATTATAAATATTTAAGCAAATGTCCAAAAAGCATATGATGAAATGTGTAAGCTCATTTGTAAACAAAGAAATGCTGATTAAAATACCATGCTCTCAATTTCACCTATTAAATTTCTCAAAACTGGAAATGCCCTCTATTGGTAAAGGTACAAGAAATAGAGCATATTCTACAATTATATAAAACTTTTGATGGGCAACTTATTAATATAAAAATAAATCTTAAAAACATTTACACTTTCTAACTTTGTCTCCTTCAAGGAATTTATAAGGAACAAGTAATAGAGAGGCACAGAGTTTTATGCACAAATCTTTAACTATTGATGTTATTTGTAATGAAAATTAGAAACAATTTAAATAGCTCACAGCAAATATTATTTATAATACTATTGTGTTATAAGAGAAAAATTAGTGTCATCAGCTCAGTTTAGTTGCTCAGTTGTGTCCAACTCTTTGCAACCTCATGAACTGTAGCACGCAGGCTTCCCTGTCCATTACCAACTCCCAGAGTTTACTCAAATTCATGTCCATAGAGTTGATGATGTCATCCAATCATCTCATCCTCTGTCTTCCTCTTCTCTTCCTGCCTTCAGTCTTTCCCAGCATCAGGGTCTTTTTCAGTGAGTCAGTTCTTCCCATCAGGTGGCCAGAGTATTGGAGTTTCAGCTTCAGCATCAGTCCTTCCAATGAATATTCAGGACTGATTTCCTTTAGGAGCGACTGGCTAGATCTCCTTGCAGTCCAAGGGACTCTCAAGAGTCTTCTCCAACACCACAGTTCAAAAGCATCAATTCGTTGGTGCTCAGCTTTCTTTACCATCCAAGTCTCACATCCATACATGACTACTGGAAAAACCATAGCCTTGACTAGATGGACCTTTGTTGGCATAGTAATGTCTCTGCTTTTTAATATGTTATCTAGGTTGGTCATAGCTTTTCTTCCAAGGCACAAGTGTCTTTTAATTTCATGACTGTGGTCACCATCTGCAGTGATTTTGGAGACACCCAAAATAGAGTCTGTCACTGTTTCTGTTGTTTCCCCATCTATTTGCCATGAAGTGATGGGACCAGGTGCCATGATCTTTGTTTTTTGAATGTTGAGTTTTAATCCAGCTTTTTCACTCTCTTACACTTTCATCAAGAGGTGCTTTAGTTCTTCTTTAGTGTTATAAGAAATTATTTAAGTATATCATTAAGTGAAATAAGCAGGATACACATAGTCTATACAAAATGTTTCCATTTTTGTAAAAAACAAAAAAATAGGTGAGACAAATGAATATGCACAGAAAAAACACTGGGATATAATCACTAAAGTGTTAACAGTGGTTATCTCTGAGTTAGTAGATAATGACTGATTTAAAGTTTTACTTTTGTGCTTCTCTGTACTTTTCAAATTTTTTTTTTACCATAGATATATACTTGGTAATCAGAAAAATGGCTTTCCTGCTGGCTCAGACTGTAAAGAATCTGCCTGCAATGCAGGAAGACAAGGGTTTGATACCTGGGTTGGGAAGATCCCCAGGAAGAGGGCATGGCAAACCACTCCAGTGTTCTTGCCTGGAGGATCTCATGGACAGAGAGGCCTGGTGGGCTACAGTCCATGGGGTCACAAAGAGTTGGACACAATTGAGCGACTAACACTTCCTATTAAACCTATTTAGACTCAGGAAGCTTGGTACTTCCAGAATTCTCATGACTGTATCAAGGGCCATATAATCCTCTTCAACTTGGAAGAAATAATTTTGGAACCACTTTTTGGGTGAATCATGAGCTTTGTCTTCCTTGATACACTAGACATGTGAGTGTTGATCATGCTGGAAAAGTAACAGCCTGACTCAATTTCCTTTACCTGGGGATTAACGAGGAAATATTTTGCTTGTATCAGTTCCATTCTATTCAGCCGCTCAGTCATGTCCAACTCTTTGCAACCCCATGGACTGCATGCAGCATGCCAGGCCTCCCTGTCCATCACCAACTCCCAGAGTTTACTCAAACTCATGTCCATTGAGACAGTGATGTCAAACAACCATCTCATCCTCTGTCGTCCCCTTCTCCTACCTTCAATCTTTCCCAGCATCAAGGTCTTTTCCAATGAGTCAGCTCTTCGCATCAGGTGGCCAGAGTATTGGAGTTTCAGCTTCAGCATCAGCCCTTCCAATGAATATTCAGGACTGATTTCCTTTAGGATCGACTAGTTGGATCTCTTTGCAGTCCAAGGGACTCTCAAGAGTCTTCTCCAACATCACAGTTCAAAAGCATCAGTTCGTTGGTGCTCAGCTTTCTTTACAACTCTCACATCCATACATGACTCCTGGAAAAACCATAGCCTTGACTAGATGGACCTTTGTTGGCATAGTAATGTCTCTGCTTTTTATCTAGGTTGGTCGTAACTTTCCTTCCAAGGAGCACGTGTTTTAATTTCATGGCTGCAGTCACCATCTACAGTGATTTTGGAGCCCCTAAAATAAAGTCTATCACTGTTTCCAGTATTTCCCCATCTATTTGCCATGAAATGATGGGACCAGATTCCATAATCTTAGTTTTCTGAATGTTGAGCTTTAAGCCAACTTTTTCATGCTCCTCTTTCACTTTCATCAAGAGGCTCTTTAGTTCTTCTTCACTTTCTGCCATAAGGATGGTGTCATCTGCATATCTGAGGTTATTGATATTTCTCCCGGCGATCTTGATTCCAGCTTGTGCTTTATCCAGCCCAGCGTTTCTCATGATGTATTCTGCATATAAGTTAAATAAGCAGGGTGACAATATACAGATTTGATGTACTCCTTCCCTATTTGGAACCAGTCTGTTGTTCCATAATCAGTTCTAACTGTTACTTCCTGACCTGGATACAGATTTCTCAAGAGGCAGGTCAGGGTTCTGATGTATTTAGAGAATTGCTTCAGCTCAAGAGATCACTTTATTGCAACAGCTATGGCTGAGGCAGGACTTCCCAGGTGGCTCAGTGGTAAAGAATCCACCTACCAATGCTAGGAGACACTAGTTGAATCCAAGAGTGGGATGGCTAAGATAATCAGAAGCCAGAGTGCTTTTGGAGATGCAGTGATACAGCTTGGAACAGAAACACTCTTCTAAATTAGGGTAGGACCTTGCTGCCTGTGGTTTTCATTGAGAGTCTGTACACTTCTCCACCCCCTGAGATGAGTGGGCATCTGCTCTCCCAGCCTGGGCAGAGCACGCCTGAGCTCAGGGGGAGCAGCCTGATGGGGCCTGTCTTTGGAAAGGTTGCCATCTGCTTCTGAAGAAAATTGCTTTTGTTCTGAAATTCTCTTTTCTGCTAGTCTGGCCCTGGTTGTCTGTGGTAAATGAAATTCTAAGAAAAAGTTTGGAGAAAGTTTAATACCTTTCTTGGGTCTGCGGCTGGGCTTCCTTTGTGGCTCAGCTGGTAAAGAATCTGCCTGCAATGCGGGAAACCTGAGTTCAATCCCTGCATTGCAAAGATCCCCTGGAGAAGGGAAAGGCTACCCACTTCAGTATTCTGGCCTGGAGAATTTCATAGACTTCATAGTCCATGGGGTTGTAAAGAGTTGGACATGACTGAGCGACTTTCCCTTTCACTTTGGGTTTGAGGCTAGGGATCTAGAAAGTTCTGGGCAAAGCCTGTTCTTTGTTTTTTGGAAGTCAGCTTTTGCTCTGTCTCTTGGGCATAGTGTCATCACAAAATCTATTACCTGCCATCTCTGGTGTCCTGATATTTTCTGTCCTTTTTTTGGGGGGGAGCTTCACACTGCCCTGGATCAGTGGTTCACAGGCAGGTGGGGCAGATTGAGGGGCACCAGGAAGAGGCCAGGAGTGACCCTTGGTCAGCCTGTATGGGCCGAAGGAAGATTGGTCTGGCCAGAGCAGGAGAGATTACGGAGTAGGGACACAGCCTGGAAGAGCCAGCCATGCAGTCAGCAATAGGGATCAAGACAAGGAAATTGGGTGCCCCAGAAGAGAGACAGTTTCCAGCAGAAGGAGTTCATTAGTGATCTGAATACCCTTGAGCAGCCAATCAGTGGGTAGCAGGGCTCCAGGCACCAGCTGAGGGTTCAGAGACGCTGGATGCTCAGCATAAGACAGGGGTACGGTCCAGCACTGGCCATGTGGTATGGCTGAAGGGGCATAGGCTTTGGGGCCAGACAGACCTGGATTTAATTCTGGATTCACTACTGACTCACTATTGGTAAAAACTCAGGTGTCTCACCTTTGAGCAGGGCTAATGCCACCTAGTGCTGGCAGAGGGTGTTCAGAGAATTAAATAGGTGGGGATAAATTGTATAATGCATTCAAAACAGAGGGAGTGCACAAAGGGACCTTCTTAACCTTCTTGACCCAGCTCAGGGTTAAACCTGGGAGTGTCCCTGGGCTTGCAAATGAAGAACCAGTGGTCCCAGCCAGCGGACCTGTTGTGCTAGGCTGGAAGCCAGCCTGCATCTCTGTTGATGAGAATTTTGGGAAAATGTTCCCACTGGACTTTTCTACTTTCTTTCTTAATGGCTTCTCTTGGGAAATTCAAGGACTTTGATCTGATCTGATTAGCATCTGAGATGATTGGGAAAATGGGGGTGGTCTGAAAGCCACTGAATTTGGACCTGTAGAGAGAATTCCAAGATGCAGTGAGAAATTCTTGCAAAGAAATAAAATTATGAATGTCTGTGGAGAGAGACAATAATAACGTAAAGATCATTGTTCATCTGATATATTTCTTTCCAGTTTCAGTGAAAGGAAATGAATATGGACCTATTCTTATGACTTTAAACTCTTTGCAAATAATCTAAGAGGAGTTATTGAGGTCAATTGTTTTATTAGTTTGTAAGATTACTATCACTGTCACCGTTTAAGCACTGCGTTAGAAAATTCCAGCTTTTCTATAGTCATGACATAATGCTCATTATGACATTCAGTGAAAATAAAACAAAGATGCGAACTCCTTGAAACCTGTAGGAATGTGCCACATTCACCTCTGCCTCACTGCCTCAGTGGTTCCTGCCTTCTTCTTTGAGGGCTCTCAGTAAAGAGCTGTTGAGCTGAGCTGAATGAGAAAGCAGCACTTTATTTTATTTTACAGCTTTATGAAATATAATCACTTTGTCAACAAAGGTCCGTCTACTCAAGGCTTTGGTTTTGCCAGTAGTCATGTACGGATATGAGAGTTGGACTATAAAGAAAGCTGAGCACCAAAGAATTGATGCTTTTGAACTGTGGTGTAGAAGACTCTTGAGAGTCCCTTGGACTGCAAGGAGATCCAACCAGTCCATCCTAAAGGAGATGAGTCCTGGGTGTTCATTGGAAGGACTGATGTTGAAGCTGAAACTCCAATACTCTGAACACCTGATGGAAGGGCTGACTCATTTGAAAAGACCCTGATGCTGGGAAGAATTGAAGGCAGGGGAAGGGGATGACAGAGGATGAAATGGTTGGATGGTATCACCGACTCAATGGAAATGAGTTTGAATAAACTCTGGGAGTTGGTGATGGACAGGGAGGCCTGGCGTGCTGCGGTTCATGGAGTTGCAAAGAGTTGGACTCAACTGAGTGACTGAACTGAACTGATCAAGTATAATTGATATACAAGAAGCTGCATATATGTAAAGTATTCAGTTTGATAGTTTGAACATATGTATACACCTGTGATACCATCACCACAATCAAGGTAATACCCATACTCCTCACCTTCAAAAGCTTCCTAATAGACAACGTTTTTTAGTTGAATGTGAGGAGCCTGCTAGGCAACAGTCCAGGGAGTTGCAAAGAGTCAAATATGACTAAGCGAGTAAGCACAGCACAGCAGCTCCTCTCAAATAAACCCAAAACACATCAAGATTTACCAAACAAATACAGAAGATGATGATGGTTTGAAGGTGAGGGAAGTTAAACTTCATACAACAAATGGTTTCTTATTATACATTATTATTATTATTCGTAAAAATGAAAAGAGAAAGTTCCTTTGTTGAGTTAAAAATAAGATTCAACCCAGGGAAATTCATCTTTACATCACTTTCGGGGACATGTTTAGTTTTGTGAACTAAGGGACACAGATACTTATTTTTTCCTATTAAAACTATTTTTTTTTTAGATTTTCCTTGAGGTGTTGGAGCATATATGCTCTCTGACCCTGATAAGAAAAGGAACCTCCCCCATTCTCCTATGGACCTAAAACATGAATTCCAGGTTTTAGGTCCTAAGGGCTAAGATTCTAAGCCCTTCTCTAACTCACCTGTTGAAGCCTCTATCCCAAATCTGTGTCCTCGTCCTTGAACGTGTGGTAAAGCAACAGTCCTGGGGACAGAAAGTCTCTGGACAGGAGGTGCTGGTGAGTCAGGGTCCCTTGGCATCCCAGCACTGGTCACTTTTGGCATGGGAGTTCTCTGAGACAGCTCATTGTTCCCTGTGGGTGCTGGACTGTTGGGAGAAATTCTGATTCCAGAGCAGCCCAGGGGCAGAGGCATGATCTCAGTGTAAAGGTGATATACCCAGAGAAGACAATTCCTAACATATCCTAGAGATGAGATTCATCTCATGTGCATTGCCCTGAAGTATTTGTTTACCAATACTGAGAGTCACACCACTGACATATTTGAAGCCTCTTCTGTGGATCGTAAAGATCGACTGTAGTTCACCAGCAGGAGCATTTCACAATATAGGAGGCCACTTATAGACACAACTTTAGCCACAAAGGCAAAGTAGATTCAGTTCGAGCCTGCCTCTTGGTCAAGTCAAATAGCTTTCCATTGAGATAGAGTCAGGTTCTTTGTACAGGGATTGAATTATTTAAATGTCACCTGTATTTCTAAAATCATTTAAAATTGTCCATGTTACATATTGATCCTATCTCATGTTGATGTATAATCCAGCTCTCTCATACCTGCTCTACTGCATTTCTCCCTGTCCCACTCTGTGGATCCTGAAGTCCAGATTTGCTGAATTATTCACTATTCCCATGTACAGCCTGTGGTTATTTGTGACTGTGCCTTTGTTGAGCCTGTTTCTTCACCTGAAATTCCCTTGCCTCCCACAAGTCAAATGCTATCTTTCCTTTAAGACCTTGAAATGGACTGAATATTTGTGTCTCTCCAAAATTTGTATGTTGAAACCTAATGCCCAACATGACGGTATTAGAAGATGGGGCCTTTGGGAGGGGATTAGATCACAAAGGTGGATGGAATTAGTGCCTTTATAAAAGAGATATAGTCATTCCCATGTGAAGTTGCAGTGAGAAGATGGCTATTTATGAACCAGGAAGTGGGTTCTCACCAGACAACAAATCTGTGGAGAATCAGCCTTGATCTCAGACTTCTCAGCCTCTAGATCTATGAGAAGAAATGCTTGTTGTTTCTAAGCCACCCAGTTTATGGTATTTTTGTTATAGCAGCCCAAATGGACCAAGATAGACCCTGCTCAAGTACTGATTCTCCGTGAAGACTTCAGGAGTGTAGGCTAGGTGACCAGCCCCCCATTCTCTTGCCTCATCTGAAAGACCTGCAGCCTGGCCTTGTAGACAATGGAATTTATTCTGGAGAGTTTCCTCCTGTCACAGGCTGGGGTTTGAGCTGCCAGGAAAAGAGAATGAACGTCACAGGAGCTGCCTTCAAGCCTGAGAGGTGGGAATTGTGAGATAAACGCTGCAGCTTCCTCCTCCCTTCCTGTGGGGATTCTGAGATGTGTTCATGGCTCTTCCAGGGGCTCCTCAGGGAGGTGAGCCCCAGAGGCTTGTGGTGGTAACGTACTCACTAGAGTATCATTTTTGTTTTTCTCCCTTTTCTGCCTTCCATTCCCTGTACTTCCTGAGATCCCTTCCCCTCAAATATACTACTTGCACTCACATCTTTGTTTCAGGATCTGCTTTTGGGGAGACAAACTCCCAGACAGCTTCCTTGATATTCCAAATGCCCATAATGGGACTTCCCTGGTGCTCCAATGGTTAAGACAGCACTTCCAATGCAGGGGGCATGAGTCTGAATCCCTGGTTGGGAAACTTAGATCTCACATGACACAGTGCTGTCTGCATCGCCAACAAACAAAAACAAACACTCTGAATGGCAGCAGTGTCTTTCCTTTCCCTGGACACATGCTGCTCTTCTTGTCTCATTGCAAAAATCATATATTATCTTATCTTAAGGAAATTATATCCATGACTTATCTCCTCTACTAACTTTTTGAGGGCAGGATACTCTGGAGAGCTCTTCTTTTATTTTTCACATTGCCTAACACAGTACACAGTATCACAGAATAGAGATTCAATGGCTGTCTATTGAATCAGTGAGTAAGTGAATGATGAATGGATGGATGAATGAATGAATGAATGACAAAGCTCTTTCTCCCCTTGTGCTTTCTCAGTGCAGGTAGAGGCAAAACACATCCCAGGGCCTCTGCCTCCTCATTCTTTCCACATGGAAAGAACTCAAAGATGTTAGTGGTATGAAAACACATTTGACTGAAACAAAGTGATCCTTAGGAGGGGCCAGAGTCTTTTTACCAGCCCCGTGTTCAGTTCATGGTAGCAGGATCCAATGGTATTCAAGAAGCTTGCATGTTCTGCTGACTTTAGAGGCAGCCAAACCCAGTTTTCTGGGGCCTCACAGAAACAGCTAGAATGTTCTGTCAGTCTGGGCTCTGTCCCCATCTCTGTGAATGAGCCTCAGGACTGGCCGTTGGCGAGAGGGAGGCTTGCCTCCCTAACAGCTGTCAGCTGCCCATGGATGGTAGGAAACCAACTCAAGTGGCAGCCTATAAAATTCAGACTACTCTGAACCACTAAGGGGAGACCTTAAAACACTCAGAGAGTGCCCCAGGGCCTGATCTTGGCCTCAAGAAACCCCTGGGGGGCTGGGGCTTGGCAGGACTCCACTGGGGTGCATGGGAGGGGGAGCCCAGAAAATTCTTTGGGTTGTGGGAGTGTTGAAGAGACAGAAAGGCTTGGATTCAGATTCTCAGCTGTTGAAGTTTTCTCATGCCAGTGGACAGCATTGATACCCAGGGTTCGGGGTGGTAGGAGAGGTGACACCTGCTTCCTGTGTCAAGGGAATTGCTTAGTGTGTCAGGACAAGGCCTCACCAGTGGAACTAGCTGACCACCCAATGTAACTCCTTGCCAGGAGTGGACGCTGGGAGCTGAAATCTTTGAAGGATGGTAGAAAAAAGATAGACCCAGCTCTGATGCTTTTAAGGCGGGGGCTGTGTGCAAATCACATAAACACACTCAGCCCAAGTTGCCTTCGCTGTTACTGGGAACAATAACGATGACCTAGGACCATTGGGAGGATGGTGATGGACAGGGATGTAAAGTATCTGGTCCACTCAAAGTGCATGTCCTTTCTTTTTGAGCTCTCCTCTTTTCTCTTCCCCTTTCCCTATTTCTTCCTCATTTTCATTACACCTTGAAAGAGTAATAAACTGGAAAGTATTCTTGAAGCATCTAGTATTTTATCCTCATCACTAACAAACTGTCAATTGACCGCTCTGGTTTTTGAATGATTCAGAGACACATGCAGGAGCGCATATGTTCCGGTCACTTGTCAAGAGAAGCCCCAGGCAGGGAGCCCTTTATTTTAAATCTCCTCCCTGCCAGTCAAGGCCCAGCACTTTGGGTGCTGCCCTCTCCTCCCATCCCCATGCATTGGCTATGCTGATTCTGACCTGAGACCCCAAGCTTCTGCCTGAGAGATCTCCCAGGAAGCTGATGCTCTCAGGTACATCTGGGTCACCTGAGGCAGGAAGCTTCTGAGAGTGGAAGAACTGAGAAGCAATCTTGATGGAAATGGTCTTGTACATTCCCACCTCCTGAAAGGAAGCAGAGAGACATACTTCGTTAGAGAGAGAGAGAGAGAGGAAGGGTGGGGGGGGGGGGGGGGAGAGAGAGAGAGAGAGAATCCCCTGGGAGTATCCCACACAACTTAGAAAAGACCTTAAAGACTTCAGAATTTTCAGTATTAAAAAACTTTATAATTTAAATATCTATTTGATGACTGAGAAACTGAAATGTTGCATAGATAATGAACTTTAACACTTATGTTTTTGTTGGGAGATGGAGAACAATGAAAGGGAAAGGATTTGTCAGCCAAATCTACTTTGTTACAGACAGAAAACAAGCTTTTAAATATGTCTTCTTACAGATCAATGAGAACTCTCTTCTGTTACAGTTTTGTTTTTAACATTGGCAACTATACTTTCCATTAATTAATTAATTAATTAATTTCTTTACATCCTTTTTAAATGATTCATATTTCAACAGAGCAACAGAAGACTTCGCATGTTTCTACAGACCTCTGTCAGTTATGCTGAGGTAAAATATATTTTGATATAAAGATAGTGTTATAGCTCTCTATCTTGGAATACTTCTATTAATCCCATATGGGCTATATTTGTGTATTTTTAAAAATTTTACTTATTTATTCACTTTTGGCTGTGTTGGATCTTTGTTGCTGCAAGTAGACTTTTCTCTGGCTGCTATGAGCTGGGGCTACTCTCTAGTGGCAGTGCACGAGCTTCTCATTGTGGTGGCTTCTCTTGCTGCGGACCACTGGCTCGAGGGCAAGGGCTTTAGTAGTTGTGGCACGTGGGTTTGTTTGTCCACTGGCATGTGGGCTCTTCCCAGACCAGGGATTGAACCTATATCCTTTGTGTTGGCAGGCGGATTCTTTACCACTAGGCCATTAGGGAAGCCCAGGTTTGTGTATTTCATAGTCATAAAGTTCCAATGAGAATAGCTATGTTGAAATTCCAATAAGTCTCTGACTTTTGGACAATTGGATGACCTCAAGTGGGGGACAGAGAAGCCTTGCATGCTGTAGTCCATAGGGTTGCAGAGAGTTGGGCATGACTTGGCGACTAAACAACAATGGCCTCAAGACGCTTATGTAAAGGAAAGTGAGGCGTCCAGAAAAAAAACTGTTCTAACACATGTGAATTTAGTGACTGCTTATAGCTATCCACCATCTTGCCTGAAGATGGATGTCTGTACCTGTGGTTGCTGAAGGGGCTTCAGTTGTCCCTGGGGGGAGAGCATGAGGGGTTGGCGTGGGTGTACAGATGGGCAGGGGCAGGGGAAATGTTTCCATGAAGGTCATTAAAAGGTCAGGCCAAGATGAGGAAGCTTATGTCTCCATTGTTGTACAGAACCAAAGATCGGTGCAACCTCATGTAGGAGGAGGTGTAGGGGGGACAGGTTAGTCCAGTCTAATCGTATGGGTTCTTAAGAGTGGAGAATCTTTGTAGGCTATGGGCAGAGAATAATGTGACTACAGAGGAATGTTCAGAGAGAGGCAACACTGTTTGTTTTGAAAGATGAAGGAAGGGGCCACAAGCTAGGGAATGCAGGTGGCCTTTAGAAGCTGGAAAGGGCGAGGAAATGGGTTCATCTTCTAGAGTTTCTAGAAGGAACGCAGCCTTGCAGACATCTTGGTTTTAACCTAGTGAGACTCATGTCAGACTTCTGACCTTCAGCCCTGCAAGAGAATAAACTTGTGTTGTTTTAAGCCACCAGTTTGCAGTAGTTTGTTATAGCAGCAACAGGAAAATAATACAGTAGTAGAGAATAATAAGTACAGACCTCTCAGAGTGGGACCAGTTCTGGAATTCCTTAATCGAAACTCCTGCGTTATTAGACAGCTCGTCTATGTGAATAATGTCCTCATTAGCCTCCTATATTTCTAGACAATGTGACAGGATAAAATAAAGTCAAAACAAATAGACTTAATGAGTTGGCTTATCTTGATTTTATAAACATTTTCTCATTGATCAAAGGTAGTCTTTTTTCCCCAATTCTCTTCACTCAGAATGCGCCAAGTATTCAGGCTTGTCTGACTCTTTGCAACCTTGTGGAGTATAACCCACCAGGCTCCTCTGTCCATGGGATTTTCCAGGCAAGAATACTGGAGTGAGTTGCCATTTTCTATTTCAGGGGCTCTTCCTGACCCAGGGGTCAAACCTGTGTCTCTTGCATCTCCTGCATTGGAAGTGGATTCTTTACCCGCTGAGCCATCAAAGAAACCCTAGTCCCACCCAAGCACACTCAGAATAGTCCCATCCAAACAGGTTTCTTCTGAAATAAGTTCATATGCATATCCCCTACATATGGCCTGGGTTTTGTCCTTTAGGACCTTAGGAAATTAACTTTTACATTAACCTTTTAGATGCCAAGATGGCATCACTGACACCTTAACAGACACGATTTAACTAAAGATTAAATGAAAATGTACCAGTGTGCTACTGAGAGCAAACCAGTCCAGGCTGAAGAGTGCTCAGGACAGCTCTGATTCCTAGAGTCGGTTAGGGAGAGGAAAGAACTCAGGGACTGCAGAGCAGGGCATCATATTGATCCCTGTCTCACTATGCTGCAGACATCACAGATTGCTCTAGGAAGGACTTCCCCTTAAAAAGCAGCCATTAGGCAAAATACCCTAAAATAATTTTTAATTGAAGTGTGATTGATTTACAATGATGTATTAGTTTCAGGTGTATGGCAAAGTGATTCAGAAATATATATGCTGCTGCTAAGTTGCTTCAGTTGTGTCTGACTCTGTGCGACCCTATAGACGGCAGCCCACCAGGCTCTGCCATCCCTGGGATTCTCCAGGCAAGAATACTGGAGTGGGTTGCTATTTTCTTCTCCAGAAAAAAAAAATATATATATATATGTATATATATGCTGTGCTTAGTTGCTCAGTTGTGTCCGACTCTTTGTGACCCCGTGGACTATATAGCCCACCAGACTTCTCTTTCCATGGAATTCAGCAGACAAGAATACTAGAGTGGGTTGCCGTACCCTCCTCCAGGGGATCTTCCCAACCCAGGGATTGAACCCAGGTCTCCTGCATTACAGGCAGATTCTTTACTGTCTGAGCCACTAGGGAAGCCCAAGAATACTGAAGTGGGTAGCTTGTCCCTTTTCCACGGGATCTTCCCAACCCAGGGATTGAACTAGGGTCTCCTGCATTACAGGTGGATTCTTTACCAACTGAGCTACCAACGAAGTCTATTTGCCTATATGTGTATATATATATATATATATATAGGCAAATATATATATATATATATTCTTTTCTATTCTAGATAATTATAAGATATTGACTATAGTTCCCTGTGCTATACATAGATTCTTGTTGTTTATAAAGTTATTGGTTTTTAGGATTAAAATGAACATTTACAGTCAAAAGACTAAAAGATTTTGGAAAGATAGTGGATCTATCTTCTTTCTTCCCAGAGTGTTATTTCTGCCCTGTCTTGTAGCTCAGGAAGGAAGAGAAGGTGCAGACATGCAGAGGCATCTACTTTCCAAAGAGGTAAACAAATTAAATTTCTACTTTTCAACAGTAAGAGGGTCACAGTCACTGAATCACAAAGTTTTTTTTCAAATCATGGTTCCCTAGACCTCTTTTTAACCTCAAAACCTTCTGAAAGGTACATACCATTCCATTGTTTTATTCCATCTCACTGAATTAAATTCATGTTTATTGAGCACCTATTATCAGTCAGGTGTTGTATTAAAAATTGAGAAAACAGATCAATAAAATACAATGTTTATCCTCAAAGGACTCACTGTTAAGTGGGGAAACAGCAGAAAAATTTTCAGTTGAGAGGCTAGTGTTGTAACTGTTGTTGTTTAGTTTCTAAGTTATGTCTGACTCTTTGCAACCCTATGGACTATAGCCTGCCAGGCTCCTTTGTTCATGGGATTCTCCAGGCAAGGATACTGGAGTGGGTTGTCATTTTGCCTTAAATGATGTAAATTATGTAGCTGGTCTTCCTGACA
Source organism: Antilocapra americana (assembly GCA_007570785.1). Lineage (NCBI taxonomy): Eukaryota > Metazoa > Chordata > Mammalia > Artiodactyla > Antilocapridae > Antilocapra > Antilocapra americana. The sequence goes on from ML662442.1 coordinate 47,002,208, forward strand.
GGGTTGTCTCAAGGGCAACCTCTTCCTTCTGTGCTATAATCCTCTCTTGCTCAAGGACTGTAGGATCACACACCTTCTGGAGATCCTTGCTGGGGGAGAGACCAAGGCATCTCTTCCTATGGGTCCCAGATATTCCTGGTACAGTGCCAGGCAAAACCCGTTCATCCATCAGCTTGTCTGGCCCTGTTCTGGGGTATTCACAAAGGTGAATTTGGCATTGCCTCTCTTCAGGGGAGGGCTTCCCTGGTGGCTCACTGGTGAAGAACACACTTGCCAATGCAGGAGATGTGGGTTTGATCTCTGGGTTGGGAAGATCTCCTGGAGAAGGAAATGGCAGCCCACTCCAGTATTTTTGCCTGGGAAATCCTGTGGATGGTAGGAGCCTGGTGGGGTACAGTCCAAGAGGCTGCCAAGAGTTAGACATGACTTAGTAAACAGCAACTCTTCAGGGGAAGCTCATATTTTAGAGGGTGAAGACTATATATATTCACAAGCAACTGATGTGGCCAGTGCTAGAAGCAGGGCAATAGATGCTCTGGGAGGCCAGGGAAGGATGTGCAGGGATCATGGTGTGCATGGAACATTTATGACCTTTGTGTGTGGTTTCCTTGTCCTGGTTCTCTTGGCAGAGACATTTTCTTTCTCATGATTTTATTTTCATGAATGAGGGTCCAGAGAAGGGAAGATTTGGTCTTGTAGTTCTGAAGACTCAGAAAGTCACAAAACTTGGACTTATCTGAGCAGAGGCCATCTACCCCTGAGACTTCACAGCAGGTTCTAGACTCACCCCCCCACCCCCACCCCTGCCACCCCGGCCCCAGGCTGTGTGAATGGCTGTACGGAACTCTGCAGTCTGACAAAGTCATCAAGAGCTAACATACGGTTCTTCAACATGTTTTCTAACAACTTTTCCCTGGGTAATCTTATCTTATCCATATCTTTTACCTTCTCACTTGGAAATGTCTTGAATGTTATCTTTATTAGAGGTAGAAAGATTTTTAAAAAGGAATCTTCATCTGATGCTCTCAATTATAAAATATTTTCATTGGTCATTCAAAGAAAGGATCTAGGGGAGATTTAGGTTTTTTGTCTTCCTCTCTGATAAAAGAATGATTAATAAATGTCTAGACTGAAACGTGGCCCCAATAGAAAAACTGTTCTCTCTTGGTACCATGCTCTGTAGAGGCAGGGTTCCTGCCCTATCACTGTCTCCAGTGTACCTAGAACAATTCCAAACACCTGGTCAGGGCTCAATCAACAGCTGGTGTAAAAATGGAGTCAGAGTGAATGCTCTCTGGAACGCGAGTTTCCAAAAGCAATTTTTGAAAAGTATAATGGAGCTTCCACAGCTTAGGCTGCTGAAAATGAGCCAACTGTGGCAAGATCTTGGTCCCCTCAGGATTGTGGACTGTATCTACTTTGAACACCATGGTTATGCCTCTTTGATGCCGAGCGGTTGGATCATTGATTTGAGCTTTCCCTGAATCGGTCAGTTGCATGTTGTTTACTTGGAGAGAGTCGCAGAAACCTGAAGCTGAGCAGGACCCTGTGGCAGGGGTCCCTGACCCCAAGGGTCTAGACTGGCACTAGTCTGGGGTCTGTTAGGAACAGGGCTGCATGGCAGAAGATGAGTGACAGGTGAGTAAGTCTATGGAAAAATTGTCTTCCATGATACCAGTCTCTGGTGCCAAAATGATTGGGGGCCACTGCCCTTTGGGGCTTTCAGTGGCAGACCCCACCCCCCCACCTCCATAGCCTCTGCCTTAGCTCCTCTCTGAAGAATCTAGATAATAGTATCTCATGTATATTTCCAGAGCTTTTCAGATGCTAACAACCACCACCAAATGGAAGAAATTAACTACTTGATGATCAGGAGCATTTAGCCCCCAGGCCTTCTGATCCCTAAGGATTGATCACTTTACTTCAGCCAATCAGAGAACTGTGCACGAGTGGATTGTTTATCCTGTAGCCCCTCCTCCCTCACCAGGCCTTTCAAAATACTTTGCTGAAACCTTCTGGGGAGTTGGGGGTTTGGGGGTCAAGAGCCACCCATTTTCCTTGCATGGCCTGCAATAAGCTTTTCTCTGTTCCAAACCCCAACATTTCGGTACTATTGGGCCTCACTGTGCCATCAGGCACAAGGACTTGGTCTTTGGGAACAAGAGAAACAGAGGCCTGAGCCCCTTTCCAGAAGACTTCCCAGTTGAGACGATTCACTGTGGCATTAGTCCATGTAACCAAGTACCCTTTCCATGCAGAAGCAGCAGACCCAGAGTCAGAGCCAAGCACAAGCGCGTACGTCTTTCACGGAGCACCGCTCGCTCAGAGCTAAGTCTCACCTTGGAGGTTGATGATGCTCCGAAGTTACGGGAGCTGGAGCCCATCTCTACCGACAGCCATCTATCTGGCTTTTGGATTCCAGTCACATTCTCCATCAGCCGAGGCAAGTGCTCAAGGTGAGAAGGAGCTCTGAGGGGCTGAACTTCTGCCCCTTATTTCCTCATGAGAGGACCTAGGGCTTCTGATAAAATAACACCTAGTATTTTTTTCTTTTTTGCTTGATGAGGAGGGACAGAGGAAGCAAAACCAGGTAAAAGAGAATACATTTAAAATAGAATAGCTCTGTAGTTGAAAATTTGAGATCAGACTCTTGCCCTGGATGTCTTTCCCCTCCTCTGTGTGAGGAATAGCAATTTGCTGTTGATCGGATGACCACCACCATCATTATTATTATTATTATGATGCATCAGATTTGTGCAAAGGGACTTACTCTCATGTTTATGATTTATTAAAGAGGAGATAATTCTTTGAAGTGAATTGACTTTTCATTTGGGAAGTGTCTACTGAGCTCTGGTTCACTTAACTCAAGCAGCCAAACACATGGCTCATTTTCAGCCCTGAACTTGAGCAGTTTTGTACACAACCTCTGTGTTTTAGAATTTAATACTTTGGTGAAAAGTAAAAACTGGATACAGTTTTTGTGAAAACTTTTTAGCCCCCCTTTTTTAAAAAAAAAAAATCCCTTTGGGAGGACTTTTGTAATATTGGTAGTTAAAATGAAGTTAGATTAGAAAAAAGAGAAAATAGCTTACCTGAAGAAAAGAATGACTTGAGTTGGAAGCAAATGTTGTCCCCTGCACTGTGTGATCCTAACGCTGGCGCTTAGATTAGCTTATCTCCCCGTCCCCAGTCCGTCCTCCACAGTGATGGGCTCATAGGGGTGAGCATGTCCTCTCTTGCTTGAACTTGTTGATGGTTTTGCATTGCTTGCTACCCAGAGTCTGACACACAATAGACAGAAAGAACACACAAGTTGAATTTGTTTGTTGAGATTCCCATTTACGATACTGCTAGGCCTTAGGGAAGGAGGAGAGAAAGAGAGATTTTTGACTGATTACTATTAAAGAGGGATGCTTTCCCTGTGCTTGTTGAACTTCTCTGTGTGTAAATTTTCTGTATGTATCCTTTGTCTACTTTTCTGATGTGGTGGGTATGCTTTTCTTTTTTTTGGTTTCAACATATATTGTTTAGACATTTTCTGGTAAAATGGGATGGGCCAGCTCTTTGCTCTCTTGGCCATGAATATGCATGTGTACACACACAAACACACACAACTCTTCTGTGACCTCTGCTGTGGGCCATCATTTGGTAAATTGCACTTAAGCTGCTTCACCAAAGAAGTCCGAAAATGGTTAAGAATTTAAGGAAATGCTTTAGGTAATAAGCGCAATAGAAATCAAAGAAAGGTGAGATCCTTGGGAACTAAAAGGATGGGGAAATATTGCCAGAGAAAACAGGACTTGACTTGGAATTTGAAGAGTGGCTAGTTTGAATTGCAGAGATCCTCCAGGTGAAAAGAGAGAGTCTGAAATGGGGTTTCTGTTGCAGAGATAGGAAAGTAGATGGATTCATTGGGCAGGTTTGGTTATCATGCGGTCTGGGGACCAGGTAAAGCCTGGGCTCTGGGCTGAAGACCTGCTGGGGACTTCTGAGCTGGTAGGAGGATGACAGCAGGCAACAGGGTGTTAATGAGAGAGGAGGAAAGAACCCGGACAGTGGGAAAACCTTCGCCTGTGCCCACTAGTTCGCCTGGAGGAGGGCTTCATCTGAGCAGACAGCCTTGGCCAGATATGGGATCTAAGAGCTGATTGTGCATCAGTCAAGTTTAAGACCTGACTCTTTTGTGGGGTCCCTGGCAGTGGTGTGTAGGGTGGGAGGGAACTCTGGGTCTAGTCTTTGGTGAAAGAACCAAAGGGCTGGTTCAGTGGTAAAGCTTGAAGGATGCGCTCTGGTTCTCTGAATGTCGGCGCCCCTGTCTCTCAGTCGCTCTCCTGCCGTCGTGGTCACCCAGCTTTGTACGGCTCTTTGGTGCTGCCCTGGGCTGTAGGAGGCTTCATGAGGCCATCAGAGGGCCTGTGACTTGCCTGCCACTCCTGACGCTGAGTCGTCCCACTGCTTCCACGCTTTCCTGGGAACTGGGGTGTGTGTGATAAAGTACTTATCAGCCTAGACATGACGTGTGGCTCTTTCCTCTGGGGGTGCAGGGAACTCTGTGTGCTCTGCTGCCCTCTCACTCTGCTGTTTCCAGAGCTCTGTTCAGGAAGGGCCTAGGCAATGGCACCCCACTCCAGTACTCTTGCCTGGAAAATCCCATGGACGGAGGAGCCTGGTAGGCTGCAGTCCATGGTGTCGCTAAGAGTCTGACCCGACTGAGCGTCTTCACTTTCACTTTTCCCTTTCATGCATTGGAGAAGGAAATGGCAACCCACTCCTGGGTTCTTGCCTGGAGAATCCCAGGGATGGCGGAGCCTGGTGGGCTGCCGTCTATGGGGTCACACAGAGTTGGACACAACTGAAGCGACTTAGCAGCAGCAGGTTCCCTTTGCTCTCCACATTTCCCAGCCTGTCATCATACTTCATGCTCTCCCCTAACACACACACACACACACACACACACACACACACACACACACACACACCCCATATGAATACAGTAGGACCTCTTTACTTCTCTGCATCTCCTTCAGCTCTTCCTTCGTCTGGGGAAGAGGTTCTTTATCTAACCCTGGGGTAGGTTAGAGCTTCCCCAGTGGCTCAGTGGTAAAGAATCCACCTGCCAATGCAGGTGACGCGAGTTCGATCCCTGGGTCCAGAAGAACCCCTGGAAGAGGGCATGGCAACCCACTCCAGTATTGTTGTCTGGGAAATCTCATGGACAGAGGGGCCTGACAGGCTACAGTCCATAGGATCACAAAGAGTCAGACACAACTGAAGTGACAGAACACGTATGGGGTGGGGTAAGTGTTGGGCTTGGCTCTTCTTCACATCACGTCTCTCTAATTGTTTCACCTAAGATAAGGCAGAGGCATTTGAATCAAGAACTGACCCCTGTGTTTTCCACTTTTTACTACCTCATCTCTTCCCTGAAGTAATTAATACCATAACAAGAGGTGTAGGAATAATAAAAAATATTAGGAAAAAATTCAGTATATGAAGCAGATTTGGTGATGAGAGCGTATCCTGCTATTTTACTTAAAATTGTGTTTTTGTTATTTTCCTGTCTCATTAAATATTTTCCTAAAACATGATTTTTTAATAGCTGCTTTATTTATTTAACTACCTTTCCATTGTTAGGATTCATTGTGTCATAGCCTGTTAAGGCTCCTTTCACAAAATACCGTAGAAAAGGTGCCCTATAGATAGCAGAAGTGTTTTGCTCACAGTTCTGGAGGCTGGCAGTCTGAAGTAGGGGTACCAGTATGGTTGGAGAAGAGCCTTCTTCTGGGTTTCAAACTTCACTTTGTATCCTGACCTGGTAGAAGGAGGCCAGGGATCTCTCTGAAGCCTCTTGTATAAGAGCACTAATCTTAATTCATGAGAGTTCCACTTTCATGACATATTCACTTCCCAAAGGCCCACCTACTAACATTATAGGGTTAGAATTTCAGCTTATGAAGTTTAGGGAGAAACAACATTCAGATGATAGTACTCTTTTTATCCAAAAAAATTTTTTTTCAATTTCAAGTAATTTAGTGATGGAAAACATTGCATGTAAGACTTTGGCTATGTTTCTCTTTATTTCCTTAACATGGATTCCTAAAGAGGAATTACAGAGTCAAAGCACATAAACATTTGAAGGACTCTTGATGAGTGTGTCCAAATTGCCCTCCAGCTATGTGGCTTCAAATCCTCCAAACCACAGCACCTATTTATTCACACTGTCAGCAGCCTTATTATACTGAGTGTCATCAGTTCTTAGAATCATCTCCATTTGGAGATTTGATCTTTCTATGTAGTTTTAAGTGGAATGTCTTTATCTGTAGTGAGGTTGATATTCCAAAAGTATTGGGAAGCTCTCTGGAGAAGTGTGGGTTTGGATTTTTAAGAGAAAAGGGGAAGCACTTGATAGACTTGAGAAGGGATTTCCATGGGTGCCCAGGAAGGCAGATGAGAATGGGGGTGAGAAACAGGGAGGAGGGGCAGAGTCAGGACATCCAGGTGCCACCTAGACCTTCAATTGCTTGTGAATCTCAATGTGGTCACACTCACTTTTATTTTGCAGCCACAATACAAAAAAAAAAAAAAAACCTCTTTTTTTTTTTTCTAAGTAAATGAGAAGACAGGAAAACTCTGAGGCTGACATACAGCACATTCCAAGTGGGACCCATTTGCTGGCTAAGCAGTAGATCAGCACAAATTATGAACATTTAGACACATGTTAACCCCCTAATTGAGGGTAGGGGGACACTAGAGGGTGCCTTCTCCCTAGATGCCCTTGATCTTTCCCCTCCTGACTCCTAAAACACCAATTAACACTCTCAGTCAATACTAGAAAACATATGGTGAGGATAAACACCACCCCATAAAGAATCTCACCCCTGCTTGTCACAGGACATTAACTGACCCAAACTGGCACCCCTGGGGGAGGCAACAGCTAACTGTAATAGAAAAGTTACTATCTTCCTATTTAACTTTGTATTTGAGAAAAAGATCCTTTGGATGCCTAAGAGCACATAAGAAAGATTTGTGTGTGTGTGTGTGTTGGGTCTTTGTATTATTGATTTGATATAAGGGCTGCCTAACTGCAAAGGTGGAAGAGGGGTGAGTAGGTGGTGTATTTTGAGAGTCATCCAAATAATTTCCTAAGTGAAGTCTGCATCGTTTCCCTGTGTCAAGTGGTGCCCCTTCCCCCAGGAGTGCCTGTGTCATGGGAAGACTTGAGGAGTCCCTTTGCATGGATACATTCACCCTTCTCACTCTTTCCTCAAAGGAGAAGCTGCCTTAGAGGAAGGCTGCTCTCATGACCTCCCTGGGATGCGTGGCAGCACTGGCTCTTTGGCTGAGGGCTCTCTGTAGACAGTGTTGTCTAGTTTGGGCCTTCCATTTTCCATCCCAAACCACTGGTTCCCGAGAATTGGCAACTTTGCTCCCCTGTTCTGCCTGCCTGTGGGCAGAATGATGGCTGCAAAGCTGTCCATGTCCTGAGCCCTGGAACCCATCAATGTGTTAGGTTACATGGCAAAGAGAATTAAGGTTGCAGGTGGAATTAAGTTTGCTAATTAGCTGACTTTGAATTGGGAAGAGTACACTGAATGAGCTAGGCTCAATATAATCACAAGAGCTCTTAATAGTGGAAGAGGAAGACAGAAGAGAGAGGACCAGGGTGAAGGAAGAGTGAGAAGGGGTGAAACCGACGTTGTTGGCTTTGAAGATGCAGAAGTAGGACCATGAGCCAAGGATGCAGGTGGCTTCTGGGAGCTGGGGAAAGCAAAAGAATGGATAATCCCTTAGATTCTCCATAAAGAACGTACCCCCGATGATACCTTGGTATTAGCCTTGTGAGACCCATTTTAAATCTCTAAGATCCAGAACCTTAAGATAATAAATATGTGGTAATTGTTACAGGAGTAGCAGGAAATGAATACAATGTCCAAGATGTCCATTCATAGCCTGGGACCCTAGTAGGGATAGTAACTGAGTCCTCAATGCCATAGCCCTTCTAAGGTTGTACTGAATCTCTTGGCTGGTATGTGTTGATTGTTTGGTAGAAGCTTATAATGTCCAAGAATGGGACACCTGGGAAGATACTGCAGAGTATTTCTAAACTGTGCAAACTGGGTGAGTGAGGAGATGGGAAAAATACAAGGTGATACTTTGAGACCTGAAGCATTTTTCAACTCATCAGTGGTACTTCTGTGGTTCCTGTTTTAAGTCATTCGTATCTACTGTACACTTGAAATCCTTCTTGTGTTCCCTTCAGCCTAGGCAGTTACTCCAGAAGGTCCATGCTATTCAGAACACGAAGAATCATGAAAAGAAGGTTTTTGTCTTCAAAGCAGTGGGATGACTAGAAACATGTATTCATTTATTCAAAGTACATTAACTTAAAAGATTTTGGTATAGAAGCTGGCATGAGGATATATATCTCCTGTTCAGGGAAGGAAAATGTGTGGGAATGTCCACCTCAAGGACATGGGATCTACCCTTGAAATACTTATCACCTAGTCAAGGGACCAAGACAGATTGAAAAAAAAAAAAAATAAACCACCACACACTTTGACTCCCAGTTTAAGGAGACTGTGACCGAGTTCCTGAGAAAGGTATCAGCAAGGGGCAATGTGTGTTCAGATGGTCAAAGGTATGTGGGGACACTGGAACCAGTCTTTAAAGAGGGACAGATCATTTATTGCAAAGGTTCATCTGACTCTGAAAGGAATTAAGTATTCAGGGCCAGTTTGTTTTGAGAGACAAAATTTTCACTGTAGCCACAGGAGCAAACCAGCATTTACCCTGAGGGCCAGAAGAGTTAAACGTATTTTTAGAATGGGTTTACTTTTTTTCAGGTTTCATGATAATGATGCATGTGTATAATAGCAGGGTACTGTTCTTGAACAGAAGATCGGGACTTTAGATTGGGACTTTAAATCTAGACGGTCAGAGTGTAACAGTGTCCTAAGGATGTGGACCGCCGGAGGGCAACTCCAGAGCACTCACAATTGTGTTGCCTTGCTGTCTAAGCTCGAGTAATGAGCCAAGCAAGTATCTGTGAGTCATCCTACTTCTGTTTCCAAAACAGACTCACTGACCTGATTTAAGAGGCATTAAAAGGGACAAAGTTGACATTTGCAAATATATTTAACTTATTTGTCTTGCAGGCAGAGAACATGTTGGGACAACTTTCAACTGCATTATGTGTGGTCCAGGAGCTTTGATCTCTTTATGATGTTGCAAAAAAGCTTTGAAGTATTCTGCAGTAATGAATATAGTAGACGCTTGTTGTAATGGGTTGCTATGAAATTGATTTGACTCTACCAAGGGTCAACTCCTGTCTCCGGATGAAACCCTCACATGCCGTAAAAGCCTTTGGTCCCCCAGGAACCTAAGAGAAGAGTGTTAGTCATGCTTCCGCGTTTCAGCTCATGGTATAGGGGTGGGGGAGGTGTTTTCCATTTGAGTTCCTCCTTCAGGTCTTTGATTACATAGGGTACCTGTGCCAGAATGGCTATCACACTGGGCATCACGAGTGGAGGTGGCTTGATTCCCATGCATCCACCTCGAGGTGATTTTTTTTTTTCAGTTGTAAATGAGCTTTTTGAGCAAAGCTGGTGATTTTGACATGAAGCATTTGCTTATGACCATTCCATTGATCAGGGAAACTAAAGCAAAACCTAAAAATAGTCTCTTGGATTTGTATTATCCATGGATTACAGATGGGTTTAGTTTGATTTTACTTGCCCCTTCAGAGCACATTAAAAATAAATCTCGTGTTTGATCAGCTGAGCAACCCTTTCTGAGCTCTTTGCCCAGGCTTTCCAAATTGGATCAAAGAATTGGGAGCTCTGAGGTCCCACCTTTGCTGGGCCCTGGGACTCGGAACCAAGAGTTTCCAAAGCGGGTGGCATGCACTTGTACTCGTTGCTGTGACTCCCCCGCCATTCTTCAGGAGATGGAAAAGTCTGGAGAGTGTGTTTGTGTGCTTCTGCTACGCAACAAGAATTTTCCTTTTTCTCCTTCTTTCCTGCCTCCTTCTGCATCCTGGTCCCTTCATGTTCTCAAGCTTCTGGCTCTGTGGCATTGCCTGCTCAGAAGTAGAGAGGGGTATCTGGGAACCGAGCCCTTGTGGCTCAGATTCCTGTCCCCATCTGCACTGAGGTGGTCTGGTGTGGCATACAGCATTCTGCACTGGTTTTGCCAAACCCTTGTGAGACCTCTTGAGAAACGCTTATCCAATGGGATGGGTCATATGTGCCCACTGATTTTACATCTTCTGAGTGAGGCTAATCCTCTACAGATGGTGCTGTGTTGAGAAGACGGTAGGTAGGGGGCCAAGTGATGGTCCTAGGTAACAAGTGTCTCCCCTGCGGTGGAGGGCAGGAAGTCTTTTTATGATTTAGGGAGTGTGCTTATAGACGTGAATGGTGAAGACTAGAATTCCAACAATAAGACACTGGTCTCCAAGAAACTCCAAATCATCTCCTCTCACCGGATTGACTTCCACTTCAGGAAGATCAGTTTGTGGCCTGAAATCCATTCACAGTGCTCATTTAATGAGAAAAATAGTGACCTGGGATGAGGAGGCCTGTTTCAAGCACAAATAGCTATTATTACAATTTCAGATAACCCAGTCTAACAGAAGGCCATGTGATTGAAAGGACAGATGATAAAATCTAAATATGAGCAGAGCCTGAGAATGCCTTCTTTCTTCTAGTGCTGACTGTCTAGTTGTGTTTGTTATCTAACCCTGTAATTAGGATGGCATTCAGAACATAGGAGGAAAGTTGGTATTCTTTTCATAACCCCCAAATCTTTGCATTGCTGCATGAAACTTTTGGCTTCAGCTTTTCCCTGTTCATTAACCATGCCAAAATTTTTAATCTAACACCACTGTTAAAGAGTGGCAGGCTTCCAGGGAAATATATCAGCCAGGCTTATTAATTTCATGCCAAGTGCTGGAGGCGTGAATGTAGAGAACGCTGTTTGACTTTGGATAATAGGAATCAGGCAGCTTAAAGGCAGGGGATAAAGATCAGGAGCCCTGTGTCTCAGGAGGAGGAGCAGGTGCAGGCTTCAAGCAAGGCCTTCAGGCCCAAAGGGGCAGCCCATGCTTAAAACAATCTGCAGTGCATTTTTTTTTTTTTTAATTTGGCGTGTGCCTCTCACAGCTTAACAGACCGCTGCTCCACAAAGAGGGGTAAACAGAGAAAGGGAAATTAAAAAGGGAAGTCCCAAGGTAGACAAAAACAAATTAGGGCAAACAAATTACACAGAGTCAACAAATAAACAAGGGAACATCTGTGAATATATTTCTTGGATTTTCTGATTCTGAATGCAACCTGAGAAATGGTAGCAGGAGGTGAGGAGTTTAATCTAGAGCAAAGTCCTTTTTGGAGGGAATGAGTGAGCTGATCACAAAAAGAGGAAGAGGTAACTGGGAGTCTGATTCCTGACAGGATAGTGGGTTGGAGACTCTCGGGGAGAGGGAGAACAAGCAGGCCAAAGCAGTAACCCTGGGGTGAGCTGGTGTTCTACCTCCCTGCTAACTCTCTGTCTCCCTTGGAGGATGGTTGATACTGTAGTTTCTGCTGAACTTCACACAGGAAAGGGCTGTAGGAAAAAGGAGGTTGCAGTCCAGTCACATCAGCAAGACAAAATAAAGCAAGCCCAATAGCAGATATGTGTCCCCTAATCCATTTTCCTCATCTATTCCCAGTGGGCACACTTACCCTTGTGTGTGTGTGTGTGTGCGTGCTCAGTCACTCAGTTGTCTCTGATTCTTTGTGACCCAGTGGACTATAGCTGGCCAGGCTCTTCTGTCCATGGATTCTCCAGGCAAGAACACTGGAGCGGGTTGCCATGCCCTCCTCCAAGGGATCTTCCTGACCCAGGGATCAAACCAGAGTCTCCCACATCTCCTGCATTGATAGGTGGATTCTTTACTACTGAGCCACACTTACCTCTACCAACCTTTAGACATTTGCTAGATGTTGGCTGGATATTGGGATGCATTTGAGCTGCTCCTTCTGGCAGTTTCAGTCAGTTTAGTTCAGTTGCTCAGTCATGTCCAACTCTTTGTAACCCCATGGACAGCAACACGCCAGGCCTCCCTGTCCATCACCAAACTCCCAGAGTCTACTCAAACTCATTTCCATTGAGTTGGTGATGCCATCCAACCCTCTCATCCCCTGTTGTCCTCCCTCACTCCCTCACTCCCTCAATCTTTCCCAGCATCAGAGTCTTTTCCAATGAGTCAGTTCTTCGCATCAAGTGGCCAAAATATTGGGAGTTTCAGCTTTAGCATCAGTCTTCCCAATGAATATTCAGAACTGATTTCTTTTAGGATGGAATGGTTGGATCTCCTTGCAGTCCAAGGGACTCTCAAGAGTCTTCTCCAACACCACAGTTTAAAAGCATCAATTCTTCAGTGCTCAGCTTTCTTTATAGTCCAACTCTCATATCCATACATGACTACTGGAAAAACCATAGCTTTGACTAGATAGACCTTTGTTGGCAAAGTAATGGCTCTGCTTTTTAATATGCTGTCTAGGTTGGTCATAGCTTTTCTTCCAAGGAGTAAGTGTCTTTTAATTTCATGGCTGCAGTCACTATCTACAGTGATTTTGGAGCCCCCAAAATAAATCTATCACTGTTTCCACTGTTTCCCCATTTATTTGCCATGAAATGATGGGACCAGATTCCGTAATTTTAGTTTTCTGAAAGTGGAGCTTTAAGCCAACTTTTTCACTCTCCTCTTTCACTTTCATCAAGAAGCTCTTTAGTTCCTCTTCGCTTTCTGCCATAAGGGTGGTGTCATCTACGTATCTGAGGTTATTGATATTTCTCCCCGCAATCTTGATTCCAGCTTATGCATCATCCAGCCCAGTGTTTCTCATGATGTACTCTGCATATAAGTTAAATAAGCAGGGTGACAATATACAGATTTGATGTACTCCTTCCCTATTTGGAACCAGTCTGTTGTTTCATGTCCAATTCTAACTGTTGCTTCCTGACCTACACACAGATTTCTGAAGAGGCAATTTGGTGGCTCCCAGCACAATTTCCCTTTTATCCCAAGACTGGTGAGATGGGTTCAAGGTTATAATGGAAGTTCAGCATATTGCATGCTGTTAACCAGTGGAAACAGCATTACTGAATTTATAGACTTATATGTCTTTATCTAAAAAGTAGGAATTGGTTTACACCATCAACCATGGATCTTCTCATTGTATATAACAGATAGTTATAATACAAGAGTCAAGAAGTGATAAATATTTGATTTATTCATTGCAGAACTCAAATGATACTCATGTAGTTTCTAAAACTTCTCCATTTAGATTTTTTAAGCTTTGTGAAGCGTGTGGTTGTTTGGGATCTGAACTACTCTTTTTTAACTTTGTGTGTGCTGTGTGTTAAGTTGCTTCAGTTGTGTCTGACTCTTTGCGACCCCATGGATTGTAGCCTGTCAGGTTCTTTTGTCCATGGGATTCTCCAGGCAAGAATACTGGAGTGGGTTGCCATGCCCTCTTCTGGGGGATCTTCTTGACCCAGGGATCGAACCCATATCTTTTATGTCTCCCACACTGACAGGCGAGTTCTCTACCACTAGTGTCACTTGGGAAGCTCTTTTTAACCTTACTGTGCTAAAAGCCCTATTTACCTATCCTATCTTTTACCTTCATTTGCAGGTGATAATAACCTACTAGAAACATACAATAGGTGGCAAATTTTTTTGGTAAATGCAAGAAGGAAATGAGTGTCCAATTTGCCCTTTCTTCCCCACTTATATAATTTTGCTTTATTGCTTATTCATAAATGGGACAAAATAGATGTTAGCTGTGCTTTAAAAAATACCAGTATGGTCCATTTGCAGACATAAGAATGGTATCACTATGTTAGAAACAGTCTGGTAGTTAGGATTTGGTCTATAGTAGGAGTAACAGTAAGCAGAAAATTAACACTAGTCAATAACTTATTTGACAGGTACTGGGGACACCCAGGTACTTGCCCTAGCTGAGGTGGGCATTTTATGTGACCTTTGTTGAAGTATTTGATTTCTGTGCTATAAAATGGACATCACCATATTTCTTTCTTCCTAGTCTTTCAAGAAAAGGTAAGAAGTCCAGCCAGTCTCTATGAGATACTTTCAATTCTGGGCAGAAATTGGCTATAAAAATGCCAGCCTCCATTTATTATTAATTCTCAAGTCACAGGGCTGCATGGGGCCTTATGAGGTCAACCTATTCTCACCCAGCTTGTGGTGCTTGTTATTGGGAATCTTGGAGAAGCGTGATGATGGATTATTCCAAATTCCCTTGTGTCAAGGTATTAAGATGAGGTACCCAATTACTATCAAAGCCCCACTAAAAACTCATCGTAGGATGCAAGAAATCAATATCATCAAATATTTATTGGGTGTCTATTGGGTGCTTTGTGTTTCATTTGTAACTATTTGCTATGATTTAGAGCTCAGGTCCACAGGCTCTTATTGCTTATTTAGTAATTTTTCTCCCCATTGAGGTTTTTGGTTATTTTTGATCTTCAGATTTTTTTTTTATAAGCTGAATATATTTCTCTGGAAAGAATTTGTAAGAAGTCCAGGTTTCATGCCAATTCTGGAGAGAAGGGATGGAAAAAGCTACAACTTTACAGGAAAGAAGACCACTTGAAGGCTACTGCTGCGGTGACCTCCAAAGGATAAACAGAGTCTGGTTTTTAATACTGTCATAGCATTACTTACGTGAGGAGACCAGTTCCGAATTACATTGCAGTGTTTTTTGTCCTATAAATCTTATGGAAAATTATTTCACTCTAACAAGGATGTTTCATTTTATTGTGCTTTGCTCTACCAAGCTTCTCAGATGTTGTGTTTCTTTTACAGATTGAAGGTTTGTGGCCACCCTGCTTTGTCAGAGGGTGGTTAGAATTTTTTAGTGATAAAGTTTTGTTTTTTTTTCAATTAAGCTGTGTATATTTTAAAAGGACATAGTTCAGTCGGTAAAGAATCTGCTTGCAATGCAGGAGACCCGGGGTTCGATTCCTAGGTTGGGAAGATCCCCTGGAGAAGGAAATGGCAACCCACTCCAGTACTCTTGCCTGGAAAATCCCAGGGACAGAGGAGCCTGGTGGGCTACAGTCCATGGGGTTGCAAGAGTCGGACACGCCTTAGTGACTAAACCACCAATGTTATTGCACACAGTAGACTACAGTATAGTGTAAACATAACCTAAACATTTTTATTTACTTATTTGACTGTACTGGGTCTTAGTTGTGGCATGGTGGATCTAGTTCCCAGACTAGGGTTCAAACCCGGGCCCCCTGCTTTGGGAGCTTGGAGTCTGAGCCACTGGACCACCACGGAAGTCCCACACAACTCTTTTTTTTTTTTTTATTATTGTTTTTGCCGTACATTGTCATGATATCACCATGGGTTTACATATGCTTCCCCTCCGGGTCCCCCCTCCCTCCTCCCTCCCCCCCGGGAAATCTCGCTGCACCAGTCCCGAGCATCAATCCTGGGCTGGCGATTGATTAGACACATGACAATTAACATGCTTCAATGCCCTTCTCCCATATCATCCCACCCTTACCCTCATCCACAAAGTCCACAAGTCTATTCTATACATCTGCGTTCCTTTTGTTGTCTCCCATGTTGGGTTCTCATTACTGTCTTTCTAAATTCCATATATATGTGTTAATATATTGTATTGTTGTTTTTGCTTCTGGCTTACTTCACTCTGGATAGTGGGCTCCAGTTTCGTCCATCTGAGTAGAATTGCTTCAAATGAATTTTTTTTTAATGCTGAGTAATATTCCATTGTGTATATGTACCACAGCTTTCTTATCCATTCATCAGTTGGTGGGCATCTAGGTTGTTTCCATGTCCTGGCTATTGTAAACAATGCAGCGATGAACATTGGGGTGCACGTGGCTCTTTCAATTCTGGTTTCCTCGGTGTATATGCCCAGCAGTGGGATTGCCGGGTCATATGGCAGGTCTATTTGCAGCTTTTTAAGGAACCTCCACACTGTTTTCCATAGTGGCTGTACTAGTTTGCATTCCCACCAACAGTGTAAGAGGGTTCCCTTTTCTCCACATCCTCTCCAGCATTTATTGCTTGTAGACTTTTGGATGGCAGCCATTCTGACTGGTGTAAAGTGGTACCTCATTGTGGTTTTGATTTGCATTTCTCTGATAATGAGTGATGTTGAGCATCTTTTCATGTGTTTGTTAGCCATTTTTATATCTTCCTTGGAGAAATGTCTGTTAAGTTCTTTGGCCCACTTTTTAATTGGGTTGTTTATTTTTCTAGAATGGAGCTGCAGGAGTTGTTTGTAAATTTTTGAGATTAATTGTTTGTCTGTTGCTTCATTGGCTATTATTTTCTCCCATTCTGAAGGCTGTCTTTTCACCTTGCTTATAGTTTCCTTTGTTGTGCAAAAGCTTTTAATTTTAATTAGGTCCCATTTGTTTATTCGTGTTTTTATTTCCAATATTCTGGGAGGTGGGTCATGGAGTATCCCGCTTTGGATTATAGCAGAGAGTGTTTTGCCTATGTTATCCTCTAGGAGTTTTATAGTTTCTGGTCTTATGCTTAGATCTTTGATCCATTTTGAGTTTATCTTTGTGTATGGTGTTAGAAAGTGATCTAGTTTCATTCTTTTACAAGTGGCTGTCCAGTTTTCCCAGCACCACTTGTTAAAGAGGTTGTCTTTTCTCCATTGTATATTCTTGCCTCCTTTGTCAAAGATAAGGTGTCCATAGATGTGTGGATTTATCTCTGGGCTTTCTATTCTGTTCCATTGATCTATGTTTCTGTCTTTGTGCCAGTACCATACTGTCTTAATGACTGTGGATTTGTAGTATAGCCTAAAGTCAGGTAGGTTGATTCCTCCAGTTCCATTCTTCTTTCTCAAGATTGCTTTGGCTATACGAGGTTTTTTTGTATTTCCATACAAATTGTGAAATTATTTGTTCTAATTCTTTGAAGAAGACCTCTGGTAGCTTGATAGGAATTGCATTGAATCTATAGATTGCTTTAGGTAGTATACTCATTTTCACTATATTGATTCTTCCAATCCACGAACACGGTACATTTCTCCATCTGTCTGTGTCCTCCTTGATTTCTTTCATCAGTGTTCTATAGTTTTCTATATACAAGTCTTTTGATTCTTTAGGTAGAAATACTCCTAAGTATTTTATTCTTTTTGTTTCCATGGTGAATGGAATTGTTTCCTTAATTTCTCTTTCTGATTTCTCACTGTTAGTGTATAGGAATGCCAGGGATTTCTGCCACACAACTCTTCTTTGCACTGGGAACCACCCATCCCCACCAAAAACATTTTTCTCTGATTCACTTTATTGTGATACTCACTCTATTGTGATGGTCTGGAATAGAACCAGCATTATCTTTCAGGTTTGCCTGTAATTATATTTTTAAAAACATATTTGAGTAGCCTTGATGCAACCTATTTACTTGGCTTGATGAAGTATCCAAACCAACACTTAGTACCAGCTACATACATTCCATATTCCTTTTGGTCACTAGAGGTTATGGAGAGTAACAGGCTTAATATGAATCATGGTGTACTTGAGGGAAGTCTACTTGCTAGGATTTTAAAGCACTTTGATGATTTTGGCAGTTAGCATGTTAGTACAGTTTTTATCTAATTTCTCGGGATAACTATGTACCTGGGAACTCAAGTTATTTTCTTTCATTACTCCGTTTTAAGTTTACAAATTAGAGCTAGAGGGAACTAGTAATGGTCCTTTGTTAATGTGTGGAAGTACTTTGAAATCCTTGGAAGAATAGTGCTGTGGAAATTCAAGGTAGTTATTAGTCTAATTAGCCAAATAATTTAATGAATCCAATTAGTTCTTAAATTTGTATTGCTTATAGCCTATTAAAAAGTAATTACTACTTGTGCTTTCAATTAAGATGGAGTAGCTAGTATCAGACTAACCTTCCTGCTAAGTACAACAATAAAACAGATGTTTGAAGGCAAACAAAGGGAAATCAAGGCAGGCAGGACTTGACAGATCAAAGTTACAATGAGGAGAAAAATGCACTGAAGCAAGTCTTATATTCACTATCAATTTTTCTGTATGGAGCACTGCCAATTATAGCTCAGGGCACAAAGTCTAGACAAAAACCTTGTACCAAGTGGGTTCATTAGGCTGGAAGTCAGATATTGGTGTTCAAGATTCCTAAGGCAGCCAAGACTTGAGGAGTGAGATCTTAGAGGGAAGAGTACTGTAGGATATTGATCCCAGTATCCTGCCTGTAGTTTTTCCTTGAGTCATTTGTCACATCCTAAGAAGTATATGCTTGGAATGAGATGCTGATAAAATAAGCATAAAGTAGATGTAAGAGTCTAAAAAGCTAAGCCGAGAGGGTGATGTCACAGTGTTAAGGAGACTGAAATTGGAATTCAGGAAGGTATGTGTGTGGGGGGAGCTGTAATGAGCTGTAGCTTTCACTTGGGACTCCTAGAGGACCAAGCACTGGGACAAGGGGAAACCAGAAATAGATTCATCTTACCTGGATCAGAATGATCTCTCAGTTCTCTGTCTTCCAGGAAAAAAAAATTCTCTGTGGAATTATACACAGACAGGATTTCTCACACATTAAAATATGAGATTATTAGGCATAATAGGAAACAGGATCAAAGGACTGAAAACAAAACAAAATAACAAACAAACAAAACCCCCAAACAACAACAAAGAACAAGAAATAAAACCCAAGGAAAATCTGTAGAAGAGACAGACTCATAGGTGATTCAGATATTGCAGTTCTCAGACACAGGCATAGTTTAAAACAACTGTGATTAATGTGCTTAATAAAATAGAGGAAACAATGGAAAATTTCACCAGAGAACAAGAACCTATATAAATTAATCAAATAGGAGTTTTATAACTGCAATTACAAAACTTAATTTAATAAGTCAAAGGTGAGTTTAATAACAAGTTAGAACTCATGTAAAAGAGGATTTTTGAACTGGAAGACAGGTTAGTAGAAAATATCCAGATTGATGCACAGAGGGAGAAAATATGCAATATAAGATATATGTATATAGAAATGATGAAAAGCTAATGTATGTACCTAAATGTATGTATGTACCTTAATGTATGTACCTGAAGTCCTAGAAAACAAAAAGAGAGAGAAAATGGGTCTGAAGTAATATTTGAAAATATATTGGCTGATAGCATTGAAACATGTTTATTGCTATAGGTGAAATAGATCGCCAGTCCAGGTTTGATGCATGAGACAGGGTGCTCAGGGCTGGTGCACAGGGATGACCCTGAGGGATGGGATGGGGAGGGTCAGGATGGGGAACACATGTACACCCATGGCTGATTCATGTGAATGTATGACAAAAGCCACCACAATATTGTAAAATAATTAGCCTCCAATTAAAATAAATAGAAAAAAAAGAAAACATATTGGTTGACAGTTTCTATAAATCCATGTCACAGACACAGAAGTTCAATGTGTTATAATTAGGATAAATGCAAAGAAAACCCATACTTAGACATATCATAATAAACTAAAGAAAAGACAAAATCAAAAATAAAATTTTAAAAGGAGTCAGAAAGAAAAGAAACATGCCCAGGAGCAAAAATATGAGTAACACCTGACTTTTGTGAGAACTAAGATAAGCTAAATAAAAATAGAATAGCATCTGTTAAATGGCAGAAGAAAGTGACTGTCAACCTCGAATTTTCTACCAAGAAAACATTGTTTAAAATGAAGGTAAAATAAAACATGACATTTTGAGATAAACAAAAGCTGATGAAATTAATCTCTAGAATATGAACACCAAAAGGAATAATAAAGAGAATTATTCAGGCAAAAAATGATCCCACATGAATATTAAATTAATATCAGATAAAGTAGATTTTAAGGCAAGAAGTGATACTATAAAACTGGCTTTGGTTACTCAGTTCTTCAGCACTACTGAACTTTGGACTAGATAATTCTTTGTTGGAGGCAGAGGAGGGCTGTCCTGTGCACTGGAGGATGCACATCATCAAGCATCCCTGGTTCCTACTCACGAGACATCAATAGCACCCACCACCCCAGATTGTGGCAATCAAAGTTATCTCTAGACCTTACCCAATGGCCCCAGCTAAGAAGCACTGTTACAGATAAAAAGACATTTCATCATGTTAAAATAGCCAACTTAAAAGGGAAATAAAAACAATAAAAAAATTTAAGCTTTACTCTTCTTCCAAGATAAACATTAAAGTTATAAATTTTTTCCAAGCTCTGTTTTACCTAAGTTTTATTATGAATATTTCTGATTCATGGATTAATTAGTATTATATTGCTTAATTTCCAAACATTTGGTGATTTTATAATTATTTTTTTGCTACTGAGTTTCAGACAACAAAATGTAGGTAAGCGCATAAAAAATGTGAACAGCATGATCTACAAAGTTTACCTAACTGCATATATGGACTCTTGTATTGAATGCCTGCAGGTATACACTTTCTTTTCAAGTGATTGCGGAATATTTATCAAAACAGAACATATGCTGGGTCAAAAAATATGTCTCAACGAGTTTGAAAAAACCAAAATCATTCAGAGTATATTCTCTGATCATAGTGGAATTAAGCAGAAATTTTAACAGAGTGAAGGAGGAAAAAAAAAGATCACCTCAATGAATTAAGAAACCACATTTGATAAAATTCAATACCAGCTTATAAAAAAGTCCTTAGCAAGCTAGGATTAAAAAGTAATCTTCTTAATTACAAAAGGAATCAAAGTTCCCTCCCTACCAGATCAACAGCAAACTTGATTCTTAATGATTAAATAGTGAAAGTATTTCCCCTGATATCAGGAATGAGACAAGGATGTCTGTTACCACTACTTTTAATCATTATTATATTGAGATTCCTAGCCAGTGCAATGAGATAAGAAAATGAAACAACATATATAAGTATTATATAGGAAGAAATAAAATTTTTTGTTTGCACATGATATAATTGTGTATACAGAGGTTCCAAAACATCTACAAATGAACTATTAGAATTAATAATGGTTAGTTTAGTCAGGCTATTGTATACAATAAAGTCAACATACAAATATCAATTGTATTTACTTATATCAGCCACACCAGATTAGATAGTAAAGTTTTTAAAAGATGCCATTTATACTAGCATCAGATATATTAAATGGCAACCCACTCCAGTATTCTTGCCTGGAGAATCCTGTGGACAGAGGAGCCTGGTGGGCTGCTGTCCATAGGGTCGCATAGAGTCGGACACGACTGAAGCGACTTAGCATGCATGCATGCATTGGAGAGGGAAATAGCAACCCACTCCAATATTCTTGCCTGGAGAATCCCAGGGATGGAGAAGCCTGGTGGGCTGCCATCTATGGGGTTGCACAGAGTCAGACACGACTGAAATGACTTAGCAGAAGCAGCAAATATGTTAAATAGTCAGGGAATATGTAACAAATATAAGGCCACTATATAGAAAACTATAAAATATTATTGACAGAAATTAAAGACTTAGGTAAATGGAGGACTGTAACATGCTCTGGATTAGAAGCTCAATATGAAAAAGATGCCAGTTCTCCCCAGACTGAGCTATTGATCTAATGACATGTTAATAAAATTCCAACAGTTTTTTAAAAGTGGAAAATGAAAAATTGATTCTAAAATTTATGTGTAAATTCAAGAGTTAAAAGCAGTGAAGACAATCTTGAATGAAATTGGAGGCTGTAGACTTTCAGATACCAAAACTTCTTAGAAAGCCATCATAATTAACACTGTTGGCCCAAGGACAGACAAATTGACTAAAGGAATAGAATAGAAAGTCCAAAAACAGACTCATATATATCCCTGGCCACTGGATTTATGACAAATGTGCCACGGTAGTACAGTGCCAATGGCTGTTTTCTTTCTTCGATAAATTGTACTAGATCAATTGGATATAAATATGGGAAAAAAAGGACTTTGGCCCTTATCTCAGGCTGTACACAAAAATCAATTCTTGGTGGATCATATTCCTCAATGTGAAATAAATATTGTAGAAGATAACATTGGAGAATATATAAAGATTCTTTAAATAAGACACAAAAAGAACTAACTGTGAAGTAAAACATTGATAAACGGACTTCTTTAAAATCAATAATCTTTTCTTACCATGAAGGAAAGTAAAACAACAAGCAACAGAGACATATTTATGTTAGACAGGAAGAGATAATTACATCACAAATATTAGACAAAGGATTAGCCCCTAGACTTTATTTTTAAAATTTCTCCAAATCAGTAGGTAAAGAATATCCAAGTAAAAATGGACAAAAAGTTGAAATAATCTTCTTCAAAAGGGAATATCTCAATAGTCCATAAGCATAAAAAAAATCTTCCACATCAATAGCCATTAGAGAAATAAAAGATAATACTTTCATGAGCTAATCCCAATTATCAGGAGAATGCTTAAAATTTTACAAATTGACAATACTGTGTTGTAGAGAATGTGGTGGACTGGAACTCATGTATTTAACTATTTAGACTGATCAGTTGAGTCTGGTTGTTTAAACACAGTGTTGCTTAAAGCATCTTGAGGAAAAAAACACATTTGAAAGTGCAAATTCTTTTTACTACCTTCTCCCTAGAACCAGATGCTGAGACTGAATTGATAAGGCTTTTCTTATGCTTGGATTTTAAATCAAAGGAAAATTACTCCCAGTCTGGTGTCTTTCAGGGCAAACAAAAGGAGACATGTGGGTGAGGCTAAGGGTGGTAATTGTGGGACCCTGCGTGGGGGATTGAGAAGGTCCAAGAAAGCAGGATTCAGAGAAGGAAGGAGGGAGGGAAAGGGAATGTCAGAGACCAAGAGTTAAGAGGCAGCAAAGGAACCTGGAGTGAATTGGTATTTGTTCATTTGGATATGTAAAGCACCTAAGGGAGAGGGAAACAGGTGCGATATGAATGCATTAGTGAAATGAAAAATGAGGCTTGACCTATGAATAAATATTCGGAATAAAAGCGTTTTAAAATGTATCTTGGTTTTAGGGCACTTACTCTGTCTGGCAACTAATTCAAAGTTTTCATGGTTACACACACTCACATACATGGTTTGTTAGCTTCCTGTCTGCCTGAGACAAACTTGTGAGATTCCCAGGATCTGTGCTCCTCCTTCTGCTTGCTTTGTTGTTCAGTTTTGTTTCTCTTATCAACAGAGTCTGTCAAAATTGTGTAAAACAAGATTCCTAATTATATAGACTCAGGTGGTCAAATTACGAGACCAAAAATCATGACTTGGACCTAATGCCTAACAGCAATCCTGGAGGCTGGTTGGTTGGTCTGTTTGCTCCAGAAGAGCCTTTGATGTCACCTGCCACCTGGGAAGCCCTGACAGTAATGGCCTGACGCCATGCTAGGGGTGAGGAAGATCATGGGTTAATGGGGCTGTTAGAAACAAGAGAAACTGCTACTCCTCATCAGAAGAGTGAGGCTAAGTGCAATCATGTAGGTAAAGTGAGTCTAAGCAGAGACTGCTCGAAAGGCTCAAAAATAGGCAGGGTTTCCTAGGGCTTCCCTGGTGGCTCAGTGGCAAATAATCCACCTGCCAATGCAGGAGACTTTGGTTTGGTTCCATTTCTTTGAGGCCGGTTCTCTGAATCATGGCATCTTATGTCAAGGCTACAGTCTGGTGGCGATGTTGTGAACTTCTTACCTGGTGAGCATTTCAGAACCTCTAAGACAGCTCTCACAGGATATGGCTCAGAATATGTTCTATAGCCCTTGAGAAGGAAATAAAGGTCTATGCTTCCTGACCAGACTATTATTATTTAGTCTCTTTTGACTGTATTGCTTTGTTTCTGCATTTCTTCATTTCTCTGATTAAACTTATTCTTTGGCTTAAGTTTTTCTACAGACAAAAGGCAGGAAAAGGGCCATAGGGTCTTTCTCTCAGTTTCACTGTCTGCTGTTTCAGTTGCTTGAAGTCAACTGTGGCCCCAAAATATTAAGCATAAAAATCCAGAATGTCTAAATTGTGTGTTGTTCTAATTAGCACAATGAAATCTCATTCTGTCCCACTGGGTCCTGCCTGGGATCCCCAACTACTGACATTTTTTGCTCCTGACATCCAAGCATCAACATCATTGTGGCTCAGGGATGCAGGATCACTGGAGCCAATGATTCTCCTTCTGACATAAGATCAGAAGATCAATAGTAACCTAACGCTCTATCCTGATGCCTACATCATTCACCTCTCTAGGCAGGCTTTTTATCATCTCACATATCACAAGAAGGGTGAGTACAGACCAAGATGTTTAGAGAGAGAGAGAAATCACATTCACATCACTTTTACTATATTGTTATAATTCTTCTATTTTATTGTTAGTTCTTGTCAATCTTTTACCGTGCATAATTTATAAATTAAACTTTGTCATAGGGGTGTATGTCTAGGAGGAAAACATAATGTATATACAGCCTATATATATAGGGTTTGGTACTGTGTGCAGTTTCAGGCTTCTCCTGGGGGTTCTTGGAATGTATCCCCTGCAGATACAGGGGGAACTGCTGTAGTATTCAAGACTTCTGCATGCCACACAGATCTTGGCAACAAGCTGTCTTCAGGTTAAGTGATGGATGATATTATGTGTTCTGTGCTCTCTCTTTCCTTCCTCTTCTTTTTTCTTCCTTCCCCTCCCTTCCCCTCTTGTTCTCTCTTTCTCCCTGTCTTTGTCACTTTCATTCTATCTAATTTAATGGTAGCTTAAGAAGGAACGGTAAGCTAGACCCCATATTAACAAATACATTTCAACTGTTTCAACCATAAGACACCTTACCTATTTCTTCTGTGCCTTGGCATTTGGATAAAATGATTTTCTGATTAAAAAAAGTTTTTGTTTTTGCTGTTATAATCTCATTTCCCCAAATAAGCATCGATCACAGTGTTCCTGGACTCTCATTGCTGGCTGTACATTCTTGAGCCTCTCAGTGTCTCTTACTTCCCCATTTAGACTACCACTGAACTAGATACTCAGAAGATACTCAGAAGCAGTGTGAGAAGAATGGGCTGAGGTAGTGCTGAGTTCAGTGGAGATGTGGCAATTTAGACAGAAGAAAAACGTATGCAATGGGAGAAAGATGGGAAGAACACAGTGCATGTGAAGAGTTTTGTTGTTCTTATTTGAAATTTTAAGATTGCTTTACTAAATTCAATGATGAAAGCCATCAGAAGAATATCCTCCTGAAAGTTATTTTTTCTTAAAAAAAAGAAAGGAAAAGTCACACCCTCTTCATATAGCCATGGATGGCAGTCAAGCATCTCTGCAGATGCGGATAGTCCATTAGTTAGTCAAGTCACGCTCCAGGTCAGAGGGTGGTAATTGATTGATGAAGCTTAGTTCTAAGAATCTGGATTTTATTATTAGACTTCCCTGGTGGCTCAGCTGGTAAAGAATCCACTTGTAATGTGGGAGACCTGGGTTTGATCCCTGGGTTGGGAAGATCCCCCGGAGAAGGGAATGGCTACCCACTCCATTCCCTGGAGAATTCCATGGATTGTACAGTCCATGGGGTTGCAAAAAGTCAGACCCAACTGAGTGACTTTCACTTTTACTTTCTTTCATTACTTACTCTACATGTGAACTTTTACAGGTCACTGAAACACACTTCATTTTTCTCACCTACAAAATGAGGACACTAAGAGTAGCTAGTTCCTATGATGGTTGTACAGATTAAATGATGTAATACATGCATGCTAAGTAGTACAGAGTAAATGTTCAATAACTGTTAGGTTCGGTTACTGCTGTTATTACCATTATGTTTAATTATGACTTAAAATACAGTTGGAGTTGGTGTGGTCAGAGGAAGATTCATGGTCAGAGCTGTTCGTTTTGGTGTATGAGAAACCACCAAAAAGAACAGGGACAGTGACATGACCAGATTCGTGTTAAGATGTTTGTCTGCTGTGCTTTGAAGAACAACTTGAGTCCAGAGACAAGAGGCTGGGCTATGGTGTGCTCCGGGGGTATGTATGAGCTGTGAGAGCCAATTGTTAGGTTTTCAGGAATTTTCTGAGTAGGTTATTGAATATGAATATTGTTAGATATTAAATTATATACAGTTACTATTAAGTTATATTAAAAACAAAGACAAAAGCATATCACTTCTAATTATCTTACCACATTTTGCCGTTCAAATGGCAACCCACGCCAGTACTCTTGCCTGGAGAATCCCATGGACAGAGAAGCCTGGTAGGCTACAGTCCATGGGGTCGCAAAGAGTCGGACATGACTGAGCAACTTCACTTAAGCTCTTGAGGTTATCTATGTATATACTATATCGGCATGGTGGAAACGGTGTATAACCCTGTGTACTGAGCTTCTCTCTCCAGCACTGTCATCAGGAATGTGACTTTGGTAGCTTGAAATGAGCCAGGGTGGGAGTATTTATACCATGTAGTTCAGCAAATTCTACAAATCAGGGCTGTACCTGCCCCCTAGAGAGTCAGTTGTTAAACTTTTACTAGCCCCCCTACTGGGTCAGAGAGACCCATTAAAAAGCTGTTGAGACAGTTCTGTAGAGAGGTGCTGAGTACTTGACTTTTAGCATTTAGAGTGGAGGGAGACAGACTTGAGAGACACTTGAGTGTTAGAATGAGTAAGGCAGGGTGACTGACTGAATGCATGGGAAAAGAAGATGAAGATTGAAGCCTGAATATGTGTGACTCTCCCTTGCTGTCTGATGAAGCAAGTTGCCATATTGTGATCCCACTTATAGAGAGGCCCACCTGGAACTGCAGGAGATTTCTGGCAGATGAGCCAGCGAGGAGCTGGGACCCTCAGTCCAACAGCCTGCAAGGTGCTAAATCTCGCGAACAACCACGTGAGCTTTGGGGTGGATCCTTCCCCAGTTGAGCCCTCAGATAAGACTCCAGCTTTGGCTGACACCTGATGCCAATCTGTTGAGGGAGAGGACCCAGCCAAGCTGTGCCCGAATTCCTGACCCACCCAAACTATGCGATAGTAAATGTGAGGTGCTCTGAGCTACTAAGTTTGTGGTCATTTGTTCTGCAGCGATAGATAATAAATTCAAGGTCTTTACCTACTTAGCTCTGGGAATTGAATACTTATTTTTTCATGCTGTACTCTGCTTTTCCTGTATGTACCGAGTGAAGCCTTCAGGCATCTGGAAAGTGGTCAGCAGTGCCCCATTGGGCAAATCTGGATACGGGTGAGAGCTGACTCGAGCCCTGTCCTGAGTGACAGGCAGAGCCACTCACTGATGTAGCATTGGCCACGAAGAATCCCTCTCTGGTGATAGAGTCATCATCCGCCCTCTTTGGATGACCTCTGGGGTGGCCAGAATTCACATGGGAAGATCTGTTCAGTTTCCAGAGGTGGGAAGGGCCCTGAAGAGAAACAGGGGTAATTTTTAACATTCACTGTTTAACTTGGGAAAGACCACATGCTATCAGATACCTCTCTCTCTCTCTCTCTCTCTCTTTTTTGCTTTTCAACAGAGAGGACTTAAAAATTTTTCATGAAGACTTTGTTTATTTAAATCATGCATAGAAAAAAATAGAGGGCATGCATTTTAAAATGATGCTCATCGTAAAGGGATCTTATGAAAAGGATTTGGAAACTAACTGGCAAAAGTGTGGGTCAGCATCTTGCTCCTGATCCCCGAGGCTGAAGAGAAGTCGTGTTTTGACTTTGTGCCCCGGATGCAGATTTAAGAAGGACCATGGTCGAGACAGGAGTCTACTAAAGTGACATCTTCCCAGACTCCCATTTTAAAACCAGAAGTCTAATTGCCTATGGGGAATTTAAATAATAAAAAATGTAATTTATTTTAAAAACTAATTGCCAATGTTTAAAAGGCTGCTTCTGTAGGATGTCAAGCTGAACCCCTCATTTAAACTGACCTCTTAATAACACACCCAATAAATTTTTTTTTGCCTGAACAGACTAATTTTAAGAAAGTATTTTAAAAGTTAAGATTCACTTATTTATTCAATAAATATTTACTGTATGGTTACTTGGTGGGAGGCACTGTTCTAGGCACTGTTTTTATTCTAGTGAAAAAGAAAAGCAATAAGTAACAACATATGATATAATATGATGCTATAGTGATATTTTATCAATAAAATATAAGTAACATATACATTATGGTATTAATTTTGAATAAGGTATATTTATGACATGGAGTAAAATTAATCAACATATTGGCAACAACTTTAACAGATTAACAATAAATATAGTAGTTAAATAACAGTGTCAGGTAGTGATATTAATAAATTTATAAACACACAAAATCTAAAAATTTGCTTGTTTGTGGTATCATGCTGAAATAGAAAAAAGGATAATTCTTCAGTAAAATAAAGGCTTTTAAATAAAGGCTCTTTCTCAAAGTGGGAGAAGGATGAGAAACTTGTAAAGATAGCTCTGGAAAGACATTTGGTGACCCTGTATGTTAATTAGGCATGCTTTCTCCTGCACATGACAGTAAACTCAGTTCACAGTGGCTCACATAACAAAGGTCCAGAGAGTCAGGCAGTGGCTAGAGTTGCTTCAACAGCTAGATGATGTCACCATAAGCATTCCATTGTACTTGCTGCCTTATAGCCACGAAATGGCTGCTCCAGCGTTGGCTATTGTACTCACCTTCAAAGCAGAAAGATGGGGGATTGGGCAAGGCCAGCAATATTGGCCTCTCTTATCAGGAACCCAAAACTTTCCCAGGACTATTCTCACCTTGGCAGACTTCTTCTACATCTTATTGGGCAGACCTATATTGTATGGCTACCCCTACTTGTAGAAAGGCCTAGAAAACTGCATACTTACTCATTGCATGTTCTATAATGGAAAGGACCAAAGAAGCAAGAAACTGGGTATGGATGTTGCATCAGCCAGTCAGGAGAGGTTGCTACAGAAGTCTCTGAGTTAGGGCCAAAAAATGCATTGATTTGTTCTTACTTTCCTTGTAGCCCATTCTTACCTTCTGATTTGGAGAAAGGCAGGAGAAGTTTGGTAACAACACTCTGAGGATGAACTATATACTTATTGTGGTTAAGGGGTTTTGGGGAAATGGATGTATTATAATGATAAATAAAATGAGAGCTTTTGGGTTAGAATGACTAACATAGCAGGGAATTGACAATAATGGCCTGTGTGTGCTCAGTCTCTCAGTCTTGTCTGACTCTTTGCAACCCCATGGACTTAGCCTGCCAGGCTCCTCTGTCCATAAGATTTTCCAGGCAAGAATACGGGAGTGGATTGATCTTCCAAACCCAGGAATTGAAGCCACATCTCTTGTGTCTCCTGCATTGGCAGGTGGATTCTTTACCACTGTGCCACCTTGGAAGCCCTGACAATAATGGCCTGGCTCCATGCTAGAGGTGAGGAAGATCGTGGATTAATGGGATTATAAGAAACAAGACAAACTGCTACTCTTTGTCAGGAAAAGTGGAAGGAGGGATCATCTACTTTTAAGGCTGTGTGATATGATACAGCAGAGGTAGTCCAAAGACTACAAAATGTTGTGGGTGATCTAGAAAGATGTGATTTAGATAAGAGAACCTAATGTTGGATGAACCAGGTTGAAAGAGTTCTGATGTTGGGTTGAAGTGGGGACTGTGTGGATACTGAGGGGTAGTTGAAGTAAAGAGGGAGAGATGCCACCTTTTTTTAGGTCATGGGGAGAACACTTGCTTGGGTATCAGGCCAGGAAGCAAATATGGAAAGCCAAAAGCCAAAAGCATCAGAAGATGTATGGTTCACACCCTCTCTGCCTTTAGAAACAAAGTAAGTGGAACAAATCCTATTATCATTATCCCAACATGCTCATTGAACTAGTTTAAAACAAACCTGGGTAAATGGCAAGTTCTAGCATGTGGGAATGACTCCCCAGTGTTGGCATGTAGGATGATCTTTTTTATTAAGTGACCCTTTACCAATGAGCTGAGGAAGCAATTTGTCATATTGAAGGAACCCCATTAAAACTCTAGAGAGAGGTTTTCCTGCTGACATATAATAACAGTGGCCATCCATCCCTGACTGGCATGCACAGACACCATACTTGGAAAGTAGGCCCTTCCTCTGGAGAGGTTATAGGCATTTTGGCTCAGCTGATGAAGGTTGAAATAACCACCATTAGAAAATTTAATCTCCTAGTTTCAGAAGTAGAATTTTAGGGCACTCTTATAGGGCTATTTGAAAGAATAAGCCTTTTGAGGTTTCAGAACAACATTGGCTAGACTACTGAATATGACAGGAACCTGTGTGACTTGCTTTGTACTTTAAGAAACAGTCCAGCAACCATCCGTCAGTTCAGTCACTCAGTTCAGTCACTTCAGCCTGGATTGCAGCAGGCCAGGCTTCCCTGTCCATCACCAACTCCTGGAGCTTACTCAAACTCACGTCCATCATGTCAGTAATGCCACCCAACCATCTCATCCTCTGTCGTCCCCTTCTTCTCCTGCCTTCAGTCTTTCCCAGCATCAAGGTCTTTTCAAATGAGTCAGTTCTTTGCATCAGGTGGCTACTGAAGTTTCAGCTTCAGCATCAGCCCTTCCAATGAATATTCAGGACTGATCTCCTTTAGGATTGACTGAGTGGATCTCTTTGCAGTCCAAGGGACTCTTAGGAATCTTCTCCAACACCACAGTTCAAAAGCATTGATTCTTTGGCACTGAGCTTTCTTTATAGTCCAACTCTCACACCCATTCATGACTACTGGAAAAATCACAGCTTTGACTAGCTGGACTTTTGTTGGCAGAGTAATGTCTCTGCTTTTTAATATACTGTCTAGATTGGTTATAACTTTTCTTCCAAGGAGCAAGTGTCTTTTAATTTCAAGGCTGCAATCACCATCTGCTGTGATTTTGGAGTCCCCCAAAATAAAGTCTGTCACTGTTTCCACTGTTTCCCCATCTATTTGCCATGAAATGATGGGACCAGATGCCATAACCTTTGTTTTCAGAATGTTGAGTTTTAAGCCAACTTTTTCACTCTCCTCTTTCACTTTCATCAAGAAGCTCTTTAGTTCTTCTTCACTTTCTGCCATAAGGGTGGTGTCATCTGCGCATCTGAGGTTATTGCTATTTTTCCCAGAAATCTTGATTCCAGTGTGTGCTTCATCCAGCAACCATATGCAAAAGTAATTTCAATCTTTGCTTGTATCTCTTGAAGGACTAAAGAGAGATTGCATTTATTATTCAGAATATTACTTATTAAGATTTCCTTGAAAATTTCTAAATCTCTCAGTTTCTAAATCTCTCTCTCTATCATGACTTTCTTCAACATTCAGGACGTGTTGTTGTCTAGTTCTTCAGCATACACTGGGTACATAAACTTAAGCTCTTTGTTTTGTTTTCTTCCCTCTTTCCTAATCTACCTGCACTATTTATCTAGATTTTCCGAAACCTAGGAAAGGCAAAGAACTGATCTAAGTATGTTTACATCCTCACGTCTTGAAATTTGGGATATTTGAGTTTATTTCAGCTTATAAACCTTGAGGAAGGTGAGACACTCAGAAACATTGCCTTGAGGCAGTGTATTTTGATGATTTTATATGTCAGAAAATTGGACCAGAGCCTTAAAACTAGATGTTCTGGCTTTGTCTGAATCTCCTGGCAGAAGGGACAATGTCTTTAAGCCAGGGGAGGAGGGAAAAGGGTGGGGAAGGAGAGCAGAGGTCAGTAGCATCAAGTTCAAGGCAACAAAAAAGCACTTTACATAAACAAAGAAAGCTTAATATAAAGAATTACTGATTTTAATAGGAAGTTGGGACAATAAGGAATTAGCTAACCAGTGTAAAGAGAATCTGAAGCAATAGGGGCGCAGAAACCAGAACGATTATCACCCTTCTTGTAGGGCTGAGAGACCAACTCAGGAAGAACCCCTCCCACTTCACCCCTCTGCTGGGAGTGGGGGGCGGTGCTGAGTTCAAGACTCCTCGGTGAGGGCTAAGTGGATGCAGAGCCGGTGCTGAGGTATGTCGTCCGAAAGTGTTGGAAATCCTTTCGGAATTCAAGAGAAAGGATCCACAACGAGGTGCAGCACTTCAAGACTCACTCTGAAGCCCACCAAGGGGCCACTAGGGGCTGGGCAGGAGTCCTGCACCAGAGAAGCCACATGCACCGCCCCTTGTTTTATTTTTCTGCCAAGAAAGTGCACTAGGTATGAACTCAGTGGTTTATAAATCTCAATTTCTCCCTTGTTGAATGATCAAGCATCTACTTTCTGTCAGGTAACTTTTGAGTCTGTAGAGAAAGAGCCAAAAAAAAAAAAAAATCGCAAACTATTTTCCTATGTTCACATTCAGAGGAGTTTCCCTTTGGCTTGAGACTTTGGACTTTGTTAAAATGCAAATGCCCTATAGAAGAAATGGCATTTTAAAGCTGTTATCAATCATTTATACCTTAGTGTTCATGAAGGTCCTGTCTCCTTGCCAGATAGCAGGGTTTGATGTGATAGGTGGGGGTGGGAGGGAGATAAAATGATCCTGGACTTTGGAAAGAGGTGGTCCCAGTTGTAACTGGACCCTAGGGTACCAGCCATGACTGAGCCTGCTGCACAGTGTCTGGGACTTCTGTCCTGACTGAGTTCCATCCACACATCCAATGCAAAATCCACTTTCTTTGTAGAACATTTCCCTTATGTTCTCTCTCTTTTCTTACTTGCTTCGGGGAGGTTTATGGCTTGAAAAATTAAAGTGCGGATCTATTTTCATTACCAAAGGATTTGCAGAACTGAGCTGGGCCTGTCTGAGCTCACATTTGCATTTGCCATCCCGTAAGCTGATTTTCAATGCTGAGCAGCTATTTTAAATGTTTTCAAGAGCCTCCTTTTTAACTCTTTTTCTTACTTATGTTATCTAGTTCTGCAGTTTAAAAAATTCCATTGCTGATTCTGGGTGGAAAATCCCCATACGAAATGCCAAAGGAATGACTGGGCAGTTGGAGCAGACACCCAAGGGGTGGCTGAGCCCAAAAAGCCTGACTGGGGGTGTGAGTGGCAGCAGACCTGGAGTCGGATTCAGATGACTCCAAAGTATTTTTATGGCTTGAGCAGTGATTGGCCTAGAGTTGGGACTCAGATAATAATTTGTTGACATGAATGGGATAAAGGAGAAAAAAAAAAGAGAAAGAATGGCTAGGGAAATGAAGAAATTATCTATTGTTCAATAAAGTGAGGTGAATGGCTTACTGGCTTTCCATTTCCTACAGGATAGACCAATGAAATCCTCTGAGGGCATGACCCTTCACAATGCGGCTCTTGCTTGCCTATCCAGCCAAATCTTCCGCCTCCCTACGTCGTGTTTTGTTCTGTCACCTGAATGCTGCCCAGGCTTCTTGGTGAGGCCTTCCCTGATCTCTAGGGTGCGGCTCTTCTTAGCTTTCACACACCTTGTACCTTCTCCACTAAAATAATGGTCAGGGATTTCCCTGGTGGTCCAGTGGCTAAGACTCTGTGCTCCTAGTGCCCTGGTCAGGGAACTAGATCCCACATGTCACAGCTGAAGGTGCTACCTGCTGCAACTAAGACCCAGTACAGCCAAATAAATAAAATAATGGTCATCCTGTTTTTACAGACTATAAGCTAAATATAAATCTTGCTTATCTGTCTTCCTGTGGGACTAAACATGTGTTGCTTCTGGACATCATGGTTCTATGTTTGAGCCCTTCCTTATGTGTTTGTTGAATGAATAATTGTACTAGCAACTATAAACTACAAGCAGATTAGCAGAGCTGCATCTAAGTAGCCAGGATGCCTATGGCTTTGGAGTTGGCTCCTGGGGCACTTGATGGGGAGCCCTCGTTCATGGTAGTGAAGATCCAGTCAAGGAGAATCATATACCAGAAGGCTAGCCCACTGCTGATTCCAGGACCAATTGCTAGTGCCAGTCTAAGTGTCTGTAAGAAAATAATTATGGCTGACTTTTCGTACTTATTTTGTGCCATTACTTATGGAAGTTCATTTATTTTTAAAATTTATTTTTCTTGGGGACTTACCTGGTAGTCCAGTGGCTAAGCTCCATGCTCCCAATGTAGGCGGTCTGAGTTCAATCACTGATCAGGGAACTAGATTCATATGCTGCAATTAAAGAGTTCACGTGCCACAATTAAAAAAAAAAACAACTCCAGTACTTTGGCCACCAAATGTGAAATGCCGGCTCATTGGAAAAGACCCTGATGCTGGGAAAGATTGAAGGTAGGAGGAGAAGGGAACGACAGAGGATGAGATGGTTGGATGGCATCATCGACTTGATGGACATGAGTTTGAGGAAGCTCTGGGAGATGGTGATGGATAGGGAAGCCTGGCATGCTGCAGTCCATGGGATTGGAAAGAGGTGGACACAGCTGAGTGGCAATCAACAATAATTAAAAAAACAAAAGACCCCACAACAAAGATGGAAGATCCTGCATGCCACAGCTAAGACCAGATGCAGCCAAATACATAAAAAAAGAAATTAACATAAACATTAAAAATTTTATTTTTCCTTTTTGGTTAGTAGCAGAAAATGTTATTTATATGAACCTGTACTTGTGAACCCAACTCTAAGAGAGAAAAAAGGGACGGTCTCTGGGCATAGCAGGGCAGAGTGCGTAGAACTTCCGAAACTTGTCCCCCTTCACTTTCGTGTGGAAGAGACTCTCAAATTTAAAATGAGCACAATTTGAAAATCACTGATTTGGATTAAGGAATAAAGTGAACACAGGGGAATAAATCTTTTCCTGGTATGTTAAGTAGAAACCCTTTGGCAACCAGGTTATATATTTACAAAGCCTTTCATACGACTCAAAACTCTAACTCCAAGTCAGTTTTTACAGCTTAAAAATTGGTATTGAAATAGTTACTTAGGTTTAATTTTAGAAAACTCAGGTCAATCAATATGTATGACTTTTAAGTTTAATCCTTCCTTTGGGGATCACGAAGCTCCTTCCGGCTCCAGTGCTCTTTGATTTTCTGATTGTGAAGGGCAAGGTGGGAAAGAAATAAACAAGGTGACTAGGTTTCAAGGGCTAGCTTTCTTGGCATGAATGAATAATTGGAAAGCCAGCATAATCAAAGTAATTTCATCCATCATGTACTGAAAGGGAAATAGAATTCAGGTTATTAAGGTTGCATGAAACTGCTTTTTGAATGTATGTACATATTTCTTCCTAGGGGCTAGATAACGTTTCCCATTTTTATTTCTAAAAGGAGTTATGGAAAAAGACAACTGAAAATAAAACAGAGCTGCGGTCTCAGAGCAAAACTAGAATAATTCATTAAGGAAAAGAAAAGGGTTTTCTGTTTCTCTTTTAAAAGAACAAGCTCGCAAACCAGAATACCTGCTTCTAGTCCCGGAAGGACCCCTAGGCCATGAGTCAGCAATGTCATTTGTGACTCCTGCCCAGGGTGGGAGCCCGTCCTGAGTGGCAAACAAGAACCTTAGTTCCTAGTTTCTCAGAACCTTGGTCTGGAGGAAAAAAATCACATAATTGACTTATGGGTTTCACAGTTGCCTAGGTGTATGAGCTTTGGAGTTTGAGGAAACTGAGGAAAAGAAAACTATCCCAGGTGAGAGAGATGGAGAAGGAGCTGCAGAAGGCCAGTTCCAGAGAGCAGAAGAGAGATTGCTAACTATTAGTAGAAGCACAAGGAGGGGTGTTCCTGAAAAAGAACGAGCAGATGAAGGCTACATATTGACACTCATTGTCAGAGAGGTGGCCTATGGCATAGATTAAAAAAAGAAAACCTAGTTTGAACTTTCACTAACCCAAGGGGAGTTGGACCTAAGCTATATTCAAAGCTTTGTTCATCTCATTCTGTTTAAAAATCACAAAATGGAGAATTTTTTTCCCTATTGGCACAAGAGCTCAAAATTATAGAAATTTTATTTCTTTCATTCACAGCTGTGTCTCTAGTACCTAAAGCAGTCATAGTTGCTCAATAAAAAATTCTCAAATAAACAAATGAATGAATAAAATGAACTTTTTCCCCTGGTAATTTTCCCTCTTTTAACTTTTTTTCCTTTTTTCCTTCTTAAAAAGGAGATTAGGGTCAGTAAAGTACATTCTAGGAGCCATGATGGATGCATTCAGGGGTAATTTGGGTGGAGTGGATGGGGAGAGTATGGTTGTCTTTTCCCAGCATTAAATGGGCTTGCATTGGTAAGCCTTCAGTGTTCTGCTTCATCCACTGTTATTCGTAGCTGCCACTCTCTGGTACCAGCCTGTCTAATTACAGCAGCCTCCCCACTATTTTCCTATTTAATATTTCAAATTTGCTTTTTTCCCCAAATCTAGGAAGAACTGAAGATTTCCTAAAGAACATGCCACTAAATTTGTTAAATCATCAACTTCATTTTATATACATTTTGAGCTCATGGCCATGGACAAAAAGTTTCCCTTTTTTAATTAATAAAGAAAAATAAAAGGAGGGAAAAAGAAAACCATAGAGGTCATTTTGAGTACATGTAATTCTATGTATGAGTGCCCATTCTTCTTGTTGCATAACCACCTGAGCCTAGTTCTGGTAGCATCCTTCAGAACCCATGCATGAATTCCATGAAGTCTTTCCAGTTATTCTCATTTTAATTTTCCTTTTTTGAACAGCTATGACATTAATTTATTACTTAATCATGAATTATGGCATACAGTCCCCTAATTGATGTTTGTGGACTTTTTTCCCCAGCTATATTTTAATTTCCTTGAGAACAGAATTCTGGCTCACTTAGTGTTAAAATATCTATCTCCCTTGGCTCCCCAAACAATATGCTGTGTATAGAGGGTACATGTGGATTTGCCAATTTGTTCATCACACTAAATGCCCAGGGAGAGCTTCTACAAAATTTATACCAAGCCAGGAAAGGACAGTCTCGCTTCTCTGGCTGCCAAAACCCAGTGTGTACCCTGGCTACCACAGCTTCCTGTCTATGGTGGTAGTGGTCTAGTCGTTAGGTTGTATCTGACTCTTTGGGACCCCATGGACTAGAGCCCACTAGGCTCCTCTGTTCATGGGATTTCCCAGGCAAGAATACTGCAGTGGGTTGCCTTTTCCTCCTCCATCCTAAGTCTTTAAGTCTTTCAATTTGTTCCTGATGAGAAAGGAGAGTAGGGAAGACTTCTCCTTGACAAAGGCAAAAAGCATTTGCAGAATCATTTGAACATCCAGCTTGGAGGTAAACATTTGGTCCCAGGAGATTTTCAAGTTACAATGACTTAGCATAAAAAAAAAAAGCCACATCTCTGGTATCTAATAATACAAGGACTTCTATTGTAGTTATTTAATCGTTGCTATTAATAGTTATATATTTTGCATCTGTTTCCTGGGGCTCCAATGAACCCTGGACATCTTAATTACATATAATGTCACTCTCGCTAACCAGTTTCATTCCACAGGGTAACTAAACTCTATGTAATGAGACTATCTCTGGCTTCTACATGTTTCTTGTTTCATCCTCATATTATATCTGGGCTTGCAAAGGCAGAAAACTTAAACAGCACCAAAGAGAGTCTTGGTATTATTTCTAAAGACTGACAAGCTTTTTGTGAAATTCTATTTTTCCACCAAGAGTTTCAGTTTCCCTTTGACTTTATTATTGATACCCTGAGGGCACATGCATGATAATAGAAAGATGATGTAGCCAAAATATAATTGTATTTAAAACTTTTTAGCTTAGTTCTTCACTTTTCTAAACTGTAAACCTCAAAATTATGAAAAAATACCATGAATTTAACTTCTCTTCTTAATTTTTTTTTCTGTTCAGCTATAAGATTAAAGTCTAATGTAGAACATTTGGGATTTTCTTTTTCATTGAATTTGGACTACAGTATTTATGGGGAAATTGTCTTTTATTAATTTGATGTAAGACACACTGAAAACAATATGCTATTAAAGCTATAAGAGGTTTTGGCTGCATGTCAGAGTTACCCAGAAAGGTTTCAAAAAATATGGAGATTCTATCCCACTAGATCTGTGGTGGGGCCCAGAAATCTGGAATTCTAATACAACTGGTCTGCCTATAGTTTGGAAACACTGGTTTAGATTTTATTTTGTGGGATTCCAAAAACCAGAACAAGATACTGATCAGAAAGACCCAGGTTTTTTCCCTCCGAGGTCTAAGCTACCTCTTAGTTTTAGCATCAACACTTTTGGGGCTTGCATTAATGACATACAACAAATAACATACACTCCGAGTGAACAAAAGCACTCCTGCCTATTATTAAAAACCATCACAGCTCCTGAAGATGTTTTTTATATGCAACCATAGGTAGGTAGCCATTAGACTAGGAGAATCATATTCAGATTTTCTTCTTGTTTTTCAACAAAAGTAATCAATTCATTCTAGATAAAGCATACCTGGTTTTGCCAATGAGGTAAGTGTGAATTGTTCTGGCTTTTCAAAAACCTTGATATTTTAATAAATGTTCCAAGGGCTCGAGAAAGGACACCTTGCAGAGACTGATTTTTCTCAGAATAGCTGAGCTTCCCAGGTCACTGTGGGCTACTCAAGACAGCTACCACCTCATTCCTGCTCCTTTATGTTTCTGTGCCTGGCATATTGCTGGGAACATAGCTGCTCCTCAAGAAATGACATCTAAAGAATAAATGGATCAGACCATAATTCTCCTCTTATTGTTACTGTATATTATGAATGTCTCTGCCTTTTAGACTTTAGCAAGTATAATTTAACTTTTTTTAACGATGGCTTATACCATCATGCTGAGCTCCAGTGCCCTCCAGGATTTGTTGTAGTATGTGGAATGTTTTTATTCTGCACTAAATGATCCTAAACTGCTGTGAGTTTTACTTCTTTTGTTTGCTTTCTATAGTTATTTTCTCCCCTGTTTCCACTCATGCTGTTAAGCCATCAGCCGTCACTTGTTACTGTTATCGATGTGTCTCTTCCAGTCTTCTTTTAATTTGCTGGTCTTATTGGGCTGCTTATTTGGGGACCATATCACCAAGCCTGTTAGAATTTCCAAATAGGAAAAGTAGGCCTCGAGTAAGAACCCTAGGAAATCCTTTCTGATAAAGCTGGCTAATGAGGGTGGGTTCTGTATGTAGACGGTGGCTGTAAGAGGTCTATTTTGTTTGTACCTTGGTTCTCAGCTGTTTTCCAATAAAGCAA
Source organism: Antilocapra americana (assembly GCA_007570785.1). Taxonomy (NCBI): domain Eukaryota; kingdom Metazoa; phylum Chordata; class Mammalia; order Artiodactyla; family Antilocapridae; genus Antilocapra; species Antilocapra americana. The sequence goes on from ML662442.1 coordinate 47,041,297, forward strand.
GTGCTGAGTAAACAAATAGGCATTGTGTCTTTAAAGGAGAGTGAGGTTTCCTCTCCTCAGTACGCTTAATGGCCTATATGGGAAGAGAATCTAAAGAGGAGTGGGTATATGGTTATGTAGAGCTGATTCAGGTTGCTGTATATCTGAAACTAACACATCACTGTAAGTCTACTATACTCTAGTGCAAGTTAAAAAAATAATAAAGAGAAGTGAAGTTCCTTTTGTCTACATTTCGACCTCTTGTACTTGTTGGCAATTAGAGATGGTCCATAAGCATATATGTCTCCATGTCTCTCCTTTCAGAAAGGAATTAGCTTGAACCTGGCAGAGCAGTTCAGGACAGTTTGAAGTTGAGATCCAGTCTCCTCAGGCTGGAGGAGGTGGGAAGGACTGGCTCCTTTACATTTAAGCCTTAATGAGCCAGAATGGAAGGGCGGGGAGAATGTCTAACCCTGTGAGGGAGGCCCGACAGGTATTTTACTCATTTTACAGATGATGAGAGTAAAAAGCTAGCCATAGAGTGGCCACTGGGATTCAAATTTAAACCTCTGCTCACATTAAATTTCATTCATATTGTTTCCTCTTGGGTGTCCTTAGTCCTCCTCTTGTATGGTGGCTTTCAAGACTGGTGAGCATGGCCAATAGGATCTTTCCCCTTTCCTGTCCCCCCCACCCCAGGAAAAGCTGTTTCTCCTCCTCTATCCCTGGCCCCTCCTTCTCAGTCTCATGGCTAACTCCCCACCCCCTTCCTGTCATCTGAACATCAATGCATTTGAGAGCCTCATCTTTAGTCTTCTTTCCTTTCTCCTTACATGTGCCCTGGTGATCACACTCTAACCACGGTCCTGCCTGATTTGATTTGTTTCTTAAAAGTGAAGATGACAGCAACATAGAACAAGACCCCCTGGAGCAGTCACATGAGTACATGGAGTCCCTGAGAGACCTGCAGGTGGCTTCCTCTGGCCCCTTCCACCTGCCTGCTCCCAGCCTTCATGTTCGTTGGTCATCATGGTTACTCCGCTTCCTTTGCCTCCAGACTTTGGCTCCCACCCTTCAGACATGGTCTATTTACCAGGCTTAACCCTTGGCTTTCCTTTGGCATTAGGCCCTTTTATACAACTGAATTCTAGACCTGGCTATCTGAATGCCCTATAGCAAGTTATTGAAAGCTCAACATGTCCAAAATAAAACTGGTTACCTACCATCCCAGTTAGCAACTTCCGAGTTATTCTTTCATTCATATCTGCTCACACTCTACTTCCTCTCAGGTCTTTCTTCTGAATATACTACTTATTTGCCTCCTGCTTTCTATGTCTGTACTTTTTTTCATATTGCTGCACATGATTGCCACATGTTTAGAAGATTAAAACAATAAAGACTACACACATAGTTTATATGGGTCAGGATTTCATCTTGCTGCCTCCTATCTCCTAGAGGCTCCTCCAGATCCTCACCATGTGATCCTCTCATAGGCCTGCTCAGAACAGAGTGGCTTGTTTCCTCAAGGCCAGCAAGTGGATATCTTTGATGGTTGCAGTCTCTGACTTCTAAATGCTCTTTTGAGGGCTTACCTGATTAGATTGGGTCCCTGCAGGCCAGTGTCTCCTTTGATTGACTCACAGTCAACTGATTAGGGACTTCAATCACATCTGTACAATTCTTTCACCTTTAGCATATCACAAAAGTTATACTCATCATATTTTTAGTCCTCCTTCACACTCAAGGGAAGGGGATTTCACGGGTACCTTTGGGTAGCAGTCCTGGGGCCATCTCTGTAGTCTGTCTGCTACAGTATCTCATGACCTCCTGCCTGAAAGTTAGAGCCTCTTCCAGATAGACCTTCCTGACTCTTTTTATTTTAGTCTTGTTGTTATTTAGTCACTCAGTCATATCTGACTCTTTGCAACCTCGTGGACTGCAGCATGCCAGGCTTCCCTATCCTTCCCTATCTCCTGGAGTTTGCTCAAACTCATGTCCATTGAGTCAGTGATGTCATCCAACCATCTCATCCTCTGTCACCCTCTTCTCCTGCCCCTAGTCTTTCCCAGCATCAAGATCTTTTCCAATGAATTAGCTCTTTACATCAGGTGGTCAAAGTATTGTAGTTTCAGCTAGCATCTATACCATCTTCTACACTATTAACACAGTGATCTTTCCACTGGGTAAATATGATCAAATAATTATCCACCTCAGTTCTTCAAAGATTTTCCAAAAAAAAAAAAAAAAAAAGACCCAGAAAAACCCAAAAGAGGATAAAACAGATTCTTTCAGGTAGCATATAAAACTCTGTGATCAAACCCTTCTTGATTTCCAGGTTCATCTCTTGCTTCTTTCCCCCTAACACCAAATATTGTACTTCAGCAAGCAAGCATGTATTTTTTTTTTCATCCACACTATACTTTGTTCAGTCCTCTAAGCCTTTGAATTGGTTATTCCTTTACTTTCCTGAGATTCCATCCTCCAATGTGCACAATGATGTGTCTGTGATCTGTTGGGAGAGACCCCATAGAAATGTGCTGCCATCAAGGCTAAGGAAACTTTTGGGAAAAGAAGTCACAGTCTGTCCTTTTTCAAGATTCAGGCAGGTCTGGTGATGTTTGCACAGCCAGAGGTGGCCTGGCTCAAGGCCTTCCAACGAGGTCAAGGAGCCTCTTGGAGGCTTGGATTTGTCTCCTGGCCAACTCACATTGGCTCCCTTCTGACGGATCTGAATCCTACAAGTCTGCAAGTGCTACTTCACTAAATTCTGTAAAAATTTTTTAGGGTCTATGATATGATGAAACACAAGCAGGAGTGGGTTGTATCTTCTTAATCTGTAAGACTATGGGCCAGCCTTGACCAAGGAGACTTTGGAAAAGGGAAGACTGGCCAAGGTGATGACAGTATGGAGGAGCAGTGTGCTCTGCTTTGGCCACAGAATTGGCTCTGGCAGAGTGGCAGGGGACATCGCTGTCCCGCTGGGGAGGTGGCAACAGCAGCTGTGTCTGATGGGAGAGGAAATGTTTGGAGGCTCAGTGTAGGGAGTCTCACTATTGAAGCAGACAGACGGTTAAACCAGCAGGAATTTTGTTACATACTCTTGTTTTGAACCATAATTGTTATCACCCTTTTTTCCTCTTCACTAGATAGTTTCTGTTTTTGATGATAGACACTGAATTTCCACTGCTTGATGTTTCAGAAATTTAATATGCAATGAATGAAGAATGAAAAAATGAATGACTCTTTTCATCCTATGGATCTGAGCTCTTTTCACTCTTAGGAACCCTATATGTGTAGAACTTTGAAAACAGATTGGGCATGGGTATTTGGTCTCAGGTGAAAACCTTTGGGAGGTCTACTTTGATTGTCTATTGCAAATATTAAAAATTGTCCTACAGAAGTATGTGTTCATGGGTTTCTGATGTAAAATAATAATTTTATTACTGGAAATAGTAATAATAATATTTTATTATCTGTTTCAGAGAGATGTAGCCTCACTTGTCTGGCAGCTTATCCATGGAGACTTCCTTTTCTCTGGTTCCCTGTGGAGTGCATATTAAGCCACTGGAGTCAGAAGAGTGGACAAATGTGGTGAGTAGTTTCAAAGTGGCTCTAGTTGATTTGAAAACTACCAGCACAGATGATCTGCAGGGCCCCCTTTCTGCTTCATATGTCGCTGGCAGCTGTATCAAATTGATCCTGTTTGACCATGAAACATGGAGTACTTGAAATCACCAGCCTCTTCCATTCCTACCCAGAGGGAGAAAAAACAGAAAGGAAAAAGATTTCTCTTATTGGACTCAAAGTTTGGCAAGATTACAGATATGATCAGGAGCTCAGTACTGGATGTACAGAGATGTTAGTCAGCTAAATTGTATATGATCAAATAGCTGGTTCCAATGTAATTCCATTAACCTCATTTTTTTTTGGTAGAAACAATTAAAAAATTCAAATGCTGTATTCATAAATTGCATTTGGGACTTAATGGTGGTATTTTCCCCCCAACTGAAATGCCTCTGTGAATTGCCCTCTAATTCCCATTTATTTTTCCTTTATGCTTGAGCCTAATTCTCATGTGGGTCAGAATAAAAGCACTCTGTGCAATCTTTTAACTGTTAAGTTTGCCATCCATAGAGGTCTTGGGGTCCCGATAGACTGCCACTCTTTTGACTGCTAATGTTAAAAAAAAGCTCTCAGGAAATGTGGAAAAATGGCTAATATTTTAATAGCTGTTCTTTTAAATTATATATGTATATTTCAGTTATAGTCATCTTGCTATTGACTTAGACTATTTATTTTTTGATCTTGAATGGAATCTTCCAGTGGTTGGTTGAAGCAAATAATCATATTTATTGTGTATGTTTATATTAAAATAGCATTATTTTCTAAATCAGGTGAGCTAGATACAAAAACACAGAAATTTATTTATAAAGAACAAGATGCAGAAGATGTAGTTGGGGATTTGAAGGTAGAATCATTTTCCCCTTATGCTCCTGCAGAGTCAACAAATAAAGTGTCTTTTGTTTGGTCAATCAAGTCATTAGAACTCTCCATATGTAAGAACAATGTTTTTATTTATTTATTTACCATATTTCTTTGTTAGAAGAACTGAGTTGGTTGTAGATGTTTGTTAGATTCTTGTTGATTTTGTTTCAGGAATAGGTACTAATAGCTGCTCTCGTGTGGAATTGGTCCTGGTCAACCTGGATTGGTTGAATCCTTTTGGCTCAACCAGGGAAATTTTCCAGAAATTAGGTCCAGCCAGGGTAAATATCCTAGTGGTAAAGAACCTGCCTGCTGATGCAAGAGACTTAAGAGATGTGGGCTAGACCACTGGGTTGAGATGATCGCATGGAGGGAGGGCAGGGCTCCCCACTCAAGTATTGCCTGGAGAATCCCATGGACAGAGGAGCCTAGAGGGCTAATGTCCATAGGGTCACACAGAGTCAGTCACGACTGAAGTGACTTAGCACTCATACACACACACACACACATATATTCCTAGTTTTGTGATAGTGTCATGTACCTTAAGTAACTTAGCACACACAAGGGTAAATATCATGTGAAATGACCAAAAAGAAATAGCAGATAAAGCCTAAATGATTAAGACTGGCATTTGTTTTGAATTATATTTCTATAAAGGAATATTCCAGTGACTAAGTATTTGTTTAGAATTCATAGCGTGTCAGGTACTAAGGGTATACATAACTTCCTCCCTCAGGAATCCATACGTCTCACAAGGCTATTTACTGTATATGATATGGCACATATGTGACATATATAAATCAATGAAAAGAATATGGTCCTTGGAATTAAATAGTGATTTCAAATTTTGACTTGGCTGCTTATTTTGATTACCTTTGTTAAGTCATTCAACCAACATGAGACACTTTTTCCTTCTGAATTATATCTGGAGGACAATAAATACCTTCTTGATTGTTGTAAGTGTTAGAGATAATGTATATGTTTCGCATGTGGCACGGTGGTAAAGATCTGCCAACCAAGGCAGGAGACACAAGAGATGTTGGTTTGATCCGTCGGTCGGGAAGATCACCTGGAGTAGGAAAGTAGAACCCACTCCAGTATTCTTGCCTGGAAAATTCCATGGACAGAGGAACCTGGTGGGCTACAGTCCATGGGGTCACAAAGAGTCAGGCACAACTGAGCACACGTGTGCAGTGCACTGCCTAGGGCCTGACCTGTGCAGAGACTTGGTGACTGAAGATCACATATGAGTACACTTGAAGTGGAGTTTTGTGATTTCAAATAGGCAGAGAACACAGATCGACACTATATATGACTGCTGGTATTGTCAGAGCCCTTCTTTCAATCACACATCCGTGATGAAAATTGTCAGCAACAGCATTCTTTTTTTTTTAATTAATTTATTATTATTGTTTTTGCCATACAATGCCATGATATCACCATGGGTTTACATATGCTCCCCCTCCAGAACCTCCCTCCCTCCTCCCCCCCTTCTCCCTCCCCCGGGGAAATCTCGATGCACCAGCCCCGAGCATCACTCCTGGGCTGGCGATTGATTAGACATATGATAATTGACGAGCAACAGCATTCTTAAAAAAGGAGTCACACCCTAGAAGCTGGAGAAGTCCTTGTTAGACATTCCTCCATGTCTTAAAAGACTAGTTGTGGCTCCTCCCGGTGGCAAACATTAACTTACTTTTTTTGTTTGTTTGTTTTCTGAGAATGTGTTCTCTGTACAACTGGAAGTCTCTGCACACCTGCCTTGCTGGAGAGAAAGCAGTAAGGCTGTTCTCTGGGAGGGTGGGCTGGCTGAGTCTCACCAAAGGCATGTCTTCCTTGGGAAAGAGCAGAGGACATTTCGTTTCCCCAATCCTTTTTGTCAACACAGTGGGAGTTATCTGAATTTCATTTGGGTGTGAAGTGCCACGTGAGTTGAGTTTCTATCTGTCAGAGGAGCTGCTGTTATTGGATTAAAACCACAGTTGTTGGGAAGCACCGAAGACTCCATGGGGAATTTCTCTATCAAACAGCAGGGTCAGAGTTTTGGGTTTTCTCTTTTCTAGTAACCCCACTCACCAGAGATTCCTGTTTTCGAGGTAACAGTATCACTTAGCTGAAGACCAAGGGGACGCTGCAGAATTTCTTATTACCAGGGTGCTAGAACAATCAGCCTGGAAATTATCCAAAGCTTGATTTGGCTCTCCGCTGAGGGGTGGGACCACAGCCTGTTAGGGGACACAGACTTCAGCTGGAGGGGAGAATTTCGTAAGTAAGCAACGACCTCCAGGTAAAGCCACACATTCTTCTATTGGGTGAAAAGGCCATCTTATGAATATTAACTCATTCCCAGATTCACCTGTGGTTTACGGTCACTGTGGACTTTATCCTTCAAGACAGCCCCTGGCAGCCTTGGCATTTACCAGAGTGACGTTCTCCTTTAGGTAAAAGCTGGAGGCCAATGCCAGAACCACTGGGACGTGCAGGGTGACAGCCGCCTGCCCACTGAGCTGAGAAACCAAAAGCCTGGGTTCTAACCCTGAACCCCGTCTGCCAGTGCTCAGCCAACAAACCTATCCAGTAAGGAGAAACACATTCAGATGCCTTGAAAGTTTAGCATCTGCTTCTCGTTGGCTCCTGCTGCTTCAGAAAAACATTCGGAAGTTTCTATTGGATTTGGAAGAGATGGAGATGGCGTATTTTCCACATCTCCAGAAGCCTACACCCCACTTGGGGAGCTTCATTTATATGCACATCAGATGCCGTCTGACTGCTTCGGACTGCACCTTTGAGCAGATCCGATGGGATCCCCACACGCATGTCAATGAGGCTCCCTTAGCCCGAGTCTTGCTCCAAAGAGGCAAAGAGCAGTCTTTTCTTGAAACTTGTTACCACGACAATCTCAAACAAGACACCACAATACAGAATTTTTTTTCCTTGCTTGTGTGTATGCCAGGAGGACTCCACGTAACTTGGTTTTCCAGACTGAGGTAATTTATTTAAACATGGATTATTTGAAAAACGGGAAGGGATACAGGGCTTGATTTTAATCCCTGCTAACACAGAGAAAAGAATGCTCGTGTCACAACTCAGTGAGTGTAAAAATTAAAAAAGGCTGAGACTATTGTTTGAAAACAGGCAAAATAATTAAAATTATTATGGAATAATCACATATCACACAACAGCCTCTCACTCTTCTGAGCAACAATCCAAAACGGCTCCTCCAAAGCAGGCCCAAGGGCAGAGGTTCCGTATATCATTCAAAGACCATCTGTCGTGCAATTCCTGTAGCGCCTTTGCACTATTCTGAGGGTAGGCTGAAATTTAGTCCTGGCAGTTCTCTCTCCATTTGCTAACAAACAGCAGTGATGGCAGATAAATATGGCAAACAATAGGCGTTTGAAATGAACTGGAAAGGGATGGGGAGTTTTGGATCCAGCCTCAAAATCAGAAGTTCTGGGTCCTAGGCTGGGCTCCGGAGACCCCCACGCCGGATCCTGCCATGTGGCAGTGCGGACAGACATCTGTGGGCTGAGCGAGGCTTCCGTGCGTCCAGCCAACCTGCTCAGGGCCTGATTTAAATACAGTTCTTTTTTCATAAAAAAAATTAATAATCACAAAGACTCAAAGCTAGGGGTTTTTTTTTTTTTTTCCTGTTGTTGTTGGTCCAGGAAAGTCAAACATGGCAAAAGTCGACATTTTAGTTTGCGATCTGTTCTTTTATATGGAGGCCATACCACCTTCCTACAACTCCGCTCACTCATGCTTTCTTGTGCGTGCTGTGCCTGCTGGGTTGCTTCAGTGGTGCCCGACTCTTTGAGACCCTATGGACCTACAGGCTCCTCTGTCCATGGGATTTCCCAGGCAATAATATTGGAGTGCATTGCCATGCCCTCTCCAGGGGATCTGTTTGACCCAGGGATTGAACCATGTCTCCTGTGGCTCCTGTATTGCAGGGAGATTCTTTACCACTGAGCCACTGGGTAAGCGCCTGTGTGTTCTTGTATCCTGTCTCATTCTCATAGCTGGTTGGAGCATAATCTGGATCATTATGTACTATGTGGTGGCTACATTCATCTTTTTCAGTAGTATCAGTTTGAGATTTGTTTGATGTTGAATCAGGAAGGTCCGGATATTGTTACATCAACCTTCAATAATTACAGTTTTAAATCACTAATTAATAGTACCTGAGAAACTCTAGTTCAAGGCTCTGGGTTTGAATGTTCAGAGCAAGCTAGAATTCTGACCCACATCCTCTCTGAACATCATTTATTGGCCACTTTTCTGTGACTGTATCTATATACACATAGACTCACAGGCTCATATACCTAGCTCTTCCCATCCTATTTCTACCTGCTTTCCAATCCCCAACAACTGAATCTCTGTCTGTATGTCTCTCTCTCACACACATATACACAAAATTCATTAGACAGAAGTTTCTGGAAAACTTCACAGCAGTTTTAAGAAAGGATCATGTATTGAGTGGGACAGTGTTATTTGCAATATGTACAGGATATTTAACAATTTTAATTCTTAGTTGGAGTAACAAAATGTTGTCCCAGCTAATCTTATAAAATCAGCATGTCATGCCACAGAAGACTGTTGTCTGCACTGATAAAGAGCCCACGTGGACCCTAAGTAGCAAGGAAGCCCTAGACAGGTGAAGTGGACTCTGGAGAGGCATTGGATTTGTATGGTCTGCGGTTCAGGCCACTAATAGGAGCTGCAGTAGGTGGGTGTAATGTTCAGAGACAAATCTAAGTTCTCTATTACTGAAATTATTAAAAGGCAAGGAGCTGATATGGAGAGCTCTTCCTGCACCGTCCCTGACTTGGGTTCTCACAGTTGTGTCAAAATGGTGTGCTCATATCCAGTGCCAAAGCCCTAAGGACACTTGGGTTGTAGTTCAAGCAGGTTTTTAGTGTCCACCACTACTTTGCAGTGAGCATAGTTTCAGACTCAACAGAAAAAATTCCATTTGGAAGCCGAGGATCTTAGAGCTGTAAGGAACTTTAGGGAATTATTTATAGATTTGGCCAAATGGAATTTAGAAAAGTTAACATGATCTTCCCAAAGTCATGCAATGAGTAACAGAGACCATATTTGGGTCTCTCCAGCTTTTCAGCCCAGGTCAGTGCTTTTTTGTCATACCACACTGTCCCTTTAGGTCTTGGTAGCATAGGTGCCTGAATCATATGGTGCTTGGTGAGATAAACTGGTGTACGAGTGGAATTTGTGGAATCACGGGATTGGAAGACTCTGACCTTTCGGCCAATCCATGCCAATGTTATGGTGGTATGGTGGATGACTGAGGCATCTCTTCAGTCTTTGTGAACTAATCGCCAGGGACATTTTACATGTCCAGTCCATTGTGTCATTTTTTAGTTGGTTCTGTGTGTAACAAATCTGTTTACCTATCTGGCTGTTTGCAAATAACTATAGTTCAGGTTATCTGACTCTTGAACAGTTTTTTCCTCACTCCATCATTTTTCCTGTGGGTGGGGAAGAGCCGGACACGCTTCCCACCTGTGGTTTCTTCCCTGTGGTGGTGGTGTCACACTTGAGAGCCACTTTCATCAGGAATTTTGCAAGTCAGTTGTTAAACTGCCGGCAGCTTTGAACTGACCACAGCAGATTGTTTACATCACAGACATTGGAAAATATGGCAAGTCAGGCCACCTCCCACATCCCACCCCCGCCCCCAGAGAGCTGGTTGCTCAACATTTACCAGCATGTGATGGCGCCTGTCCTTACCTTCCTATCTTTCCTAAAGCTTAAAACTCAGTACTTCTACAGCTGGGACTGTCCAGTGAGACAAATGTAAACAACTCTATAGCAAATCTCTACTAACCAAACAGAAGTCTGACACCACTATTGTTTTCATTACTGGTACCTGTAGCAGTGACTTAATTGGAGATACATAGAAATACTTATTTCTAGATCTTTCTAGAACTGTTTCCCTGCTAATATAGATGATATTTCACAATACATATATCTATGTATGCTGCCAGAAAGGAATTCATTCAGACTCCTGAATAAATTCACCACATCTCCATTTATGTCTGTGGATTCTTACCCTCTCCTTCTTTCAGACGAGGAAATGAAGGCCCTGGGTTATGCTAGCTCTTACAAAGACTAATATCCAAACTGAATGTGTCATTAAAATTCAGCCAATTCAAAATACACTTATCAAGGGCCTGTTAAGGCACGGGACAATAAGAGCTCAACTAAATGAACAACATTAAGAAGAGCCCCTTGTCCTCTAATTGTTTTCAAATTCAAAATAAATTCATGTACATTCATTTCCTCCATCTGAAGGGCTGCTTCCGTAAGCTCCCAGTTACAACGTTGGGTCTCCCCTCTTCCCTTTTCTTCAAAATCCTCACAATGAATGAGAGAGGAAAGGGTCTGTGCTCTTAGGCCGGACTCGAGGGGATTTAACAGCAGTAGGTGGCAGCTGGTCTGTTTACCAGGCAGTCCTAAAGTGGAGATGTTCCTAAAAAGAGAATGGTCGTTTCCATGCTGTCCTGGGAACAGGCTCGGGCTTCCAGGGCAAATGCAGACTTCCTCTCTGCCAGGACGAGTTGAACTGGAACGTGTGGTGAAGGCAGATGCTACCAAAAATTAAATAGGGAATCAAGTTCCTCCAGAACCTCCTGGATGGTGGAGTCAAAACAGCGAAGAAAGAGTTTAAAGATCAATGCCAGGCCGACTACTAAGTCACCCAACCTGGTTAATAAATTAGCTGTTCTGTGAAAACCGACGTGCACATCTCTGGATCCTATTTTTGTCTCTTGAGGCTTCCTCTTCTGTCTCCCCATTTGAACATAGGTGACTACAGTGAGCTACCTGAGCACCACTTTTCCTTAAAGAGATCAAAAGTGAAATGTCTTTCTCTGTCGAAAACAGTGAAGATCCTAACGGCTGGCAATGTTTTGCACTGGAAAGCATAGAATGGAGCAGAACTGAATTTTAGTTCTAGTCTGTTAGTGCTGAACAAGCCCCATGACACTGGGCCAATAACTGAATCACTTAGAGTCTCTGTCTGTGTGAGCTCATCCCTGAATGAGATTAAAATTGCTGGATCTGTATATATTTATATCTATCATATATATATATGACAGCAGGCTGGTAATTCTTTAATATAATCATTTGGGATTCCCCTCTTTCCATCATCAACATTTCCTTCATATAACTCACTTATTTTTATATCTCCCATACCTCTTTTTAAAATTCTAAATGGAATTCTTTTTCTTTATAGGCATGATTCTTAAAGAATGCTCTCCAGATCAGCAAGGCCAATATCACTTGGGGATTTGTTAGACATGCAATTCTCAGGTTTGACCCTGGATCTGCTCATTCAGAAACTCCTTAGGTGGGGGCCTAGTGATCTGTATTTTGATAAACTTTCCAGGTGATTTTGGTAGACAGTTTTAGGGTATCAGATTGAGGGGTGAATCGGAGGATCAGGATAATATATGTGGGGAGCAGCTGTCCAAATCCCTTTGGCGATCAAGGCCCAATTGTTCTCTAAACCCAGGCACTGGCATTCAGTTTGCAAAAAGCATGCCAGGCAGGTACCACCTTGCAAAAGTGAAGAGTTTGAGGTTATTGTTGTTAGTTGTAAAAGCAGTAATAGTGTGAGTGTAGTGCTTTTTATATTTCCATATTTCTACTTCATTTTCTTATTTGAGGCTTGGAGCTAGAACAGTGATGATGAGAGGCTTTGATACTTTGAGTGGGGGCCCAGCATCTTAACAGGCTGGTTTCCACTCAATGAGGCACGTGGTCCTAGCTCCCAGGCCACAGTCCCTGGAGTGTGTATGTGTGTGCTCATCACATCCAGCCCTTTGGTACCCTATGGACCGTAGCTCGCCAGGCTTCTCTGTCCATGGGATTCTCCAGACAAGAATAGTGGAGTGGGTTGCTATGCCCTCCTCTAGGGGATCTTCCCAACCCAGGGATGAAATCCACATCTCTTCATCTCCTGCCCTGGCAAGCAGATTCTTTATCCCTAGCACCACCAATGGGCAAATTACCACAAATGCCACACAAATTCTGCTCCTCTCTCAGATTTGGATCAACGATCTTTTCTGGGGAATTGTGGATCTAGCAGACCAATAATCACATATCTCAACCAATGACAGATACCACAAGGGAAATAATTTTCACATTTAAGTCACCCAAGTCCATGACTAAACAAGTTACAAGTGTAGATGGAAAAACTCTGGTTTCTGCAGTTCTTGGGTTTTACTTACTGGGAATTACTTATACCGTGAGTCAGAAGGGGCTGCAGAATCGGGTGACATATGGCCCTTGGGCCTCTCACTCTTATGATTGGCAGGTCACACTCTCTGGTTTTTTTGACTAAGGCCTGTCACAGTTGAAAAGACAGCTAGTGAAATGGTTTTCACTTCACTGAGGGTGATGCCACAGGTCAGCCATCCCAACAGTGAAAGGCTGCGGTGCCTCTCTGTTAAGGACCCTGCTCAGAGCAGTTTCACACTGCTGTGTGTTGCTGCTGGATGAAATGGTGGCCAGATGGACTAATGGAAAAAAGAGGAAACATTTTAACCTACACATATTTGCTAAAGCTGACAAGACAATGTATCATTTATTAACAGGCTTACAGGGAAGTTAGAATCACAACTGAGCAAACAGAAGAAGGAGGTGTGTCCAAATTAGCTTGCTTTGGACAAGAATTAGAAAATACATAAGAAAACACCACATCCACAATTTGCTGGAGTAGGAATTTCTAAGGAAGATCTAGAAAAATCAAGACTGTCTTTGCAGGCATAAATTTGATCTGATTTGATAGTATATTTGGTGGCAAACCTCTGCAGTTTCCCTGGCTTGTACGCATCACACAACAGCACATATTCATTAATGCAAATGCATATTTAATTGTCCTTAAAATGAAATTATATAGCATTTAGAAATGAATAAATGCATAGCCGTTGGGATTGTTCATGGTGACATCTCTCATTTGTTTCATGTGTGTGAGAGAGAGAGGGGTGGGGGAGAGGGACCTTTTTGTCATCAGTGACAGCCTCCTATGATTTCAGAGAAGGATGCGGATTGTTCTGGTAAATATTTCCATGTTACTGTTCGATAGAATTTGAAATGGTAGGGAGGCTGGACCCTCTGTGAATTTTTCTTAAGCAACACTTTCCTTCTCTCTTTCTGTTTTTCTTTCTTTCTTTTATTTTTTGGCTATGATTTAGGCTTTTATTTTCCTATTTTTCTTTAATAAAAGTTTTTTTTTAAATCTTGAATTGGTGCTCAAACTCATCATGGGATATGATTAGAAAAGCATAAAATAACATCAATCTGATAACATGGGTGAAACATACCTTTAAAGGGATTAGAAAACAATCTAAAACCACATGAATGTACAAATCTAGCTTTCACATCTTCACTGAACCCTTTTTCAGAGGACACATTGGTTTTTGAGTGTTGTCCTTGGCGCAGCTGTCGAGATCAGGAGATACTGCACAGTTTGCTCATCGCAGGAAGGGTGTTTCCCAGGATGGTTAAAGAGCAAATTGCACTGATGGAAGTATATATTCAGTCAAAATGAAACAGTTCTCTGGAAATGAAGATTTCTCCCATTGTCTTGCCGTGTGTGTGTGTTTTTAAACAATTTTCAACTCTTTCTTTTATTTTTCTTTTTTGTAACAACTGCCAGAAAAAAAATTTAAACCTTGACTTTGATGTTTTGAACTTTCTGAGTAAGTTGATGTATATATACATCATGACTAAAGACCAAACACTGGCTAATACCTACCTGGTAAAAACCAATGGTAAATTAATTAAACAGAGTGCATTTTATTCTATATAAAAGCTGGTTATTTCTGTTATTATGACTCTGGTGAAAATAATTTGAAACCCATTGATAGGTTTAAATTTAATTTCTATTATAGTTGACAATAAGGAACTAGGCTCATTCAGTGGTTATTTTTTCTTTCTTTCTGTTTTTTTTATAGTGAGATTTTTTTTTAAACTTTAAGTAACAAATGATTATCTTTCATAGTAAATGTTTGAACAATATCTGCCATTTGTGAATGATTGTTTTCTAACATGGATGTTATGATGAGTGTTACTGTAGTGGCTTTGCATATGCTTCTTTGTCTGATAATATCTGTTCATTTAAAGGATTTATCACCATCTGAAATCCACCCTCTTCCTTTTAGCCAGTTGGTGGTCTTTATTCAGAATGCCCTTTGCTTGCTCTTTGCCCAGCCTGGTCCATTAGTAGCTGTCTTTTCTGGTGTTCATTCTAAGTTTCATTTTGGTCTTGGCTGTGTGCATGTGAGGTCAAATAACAAAAAAGTGAAAAATCCTTCCATCACGTAAGCAAATGCCTCAGCTGTTCTTCCTTTAACAAACTGAATTCTATAGAAGTAGTTGTGCACAGCACAGACTGACTGTAGGCCATCAGAATGAAGATGTGTCCATACTTCTAAGAGATCTATTTCACCTTGATCTTGAGTTCAAAGATCATTCAAGTTGTGGCTCCCTGTTTCCTTCAGCAAACCTACGTGATCCAAAAAGTAGATAGACTGGGATAGGTGGAGAATTCCATCATCTGCCCTTTTGGCTTTCATTCAATTAGCAACCAGGCCACTTTTGCTCATTCCTGTCACAGAGTTCGCAGGGCAGATTAGATATTCACTTTGAAGGGTGTTAGAGTTATGTACATGACACTCTAGTTTTTTTCACCCTCTCAGGACATCTTTCATTCTGAATTTCTAAGCAAATTGGAAAAAGTTGAAGCAGCTTTTGTCTAGTGTGTAGTATTAAATGAAAATTATTAGCAATTCCTGACTTATATCGATTTCAAATATTGAAAGCACTGGACACCTTTACTTTTTGGTTATATGTAATCACTCTTATCTGTTTTGGTGAATAGTGTACCAGTCTTCCAAATTCTGACCTAGTTCCTAAGATAGCTAATGATGGTTTTTTTTTTTTTCCCTCTTGGAAGATCTTTTTGAAGAAGAATGTATGCATCTTAAAATATTTTTCTTACTACAGAATTAAAGTTTATTGTAGAGAATATAGATTATGAAAAAAGAAGACAATAAGCATCACCTTCAATTTTACCTTCTACAGATAAGCACTCCATGAACACATACAGGCTAAGTCACTTCAGTTCTTTTCGACTCTTTGTGACCCCATGAACTGTAGCCTACCAGGCTCCTCCTCTGTCCGTGGGATTCTCCAGGCAAGAATACTGGACTGGGGTTGACATGCTCTCCTCCAGGGAAGCACTCCATAATTTGAGATATTTACTTTTAGAAATTTTCCACTATGCATATATATATAAAAAAAACGAATGTTATTTCCTTATCAGGGCTTAAGGGGTTAAAAGGGAAAGAGGATTATTTCACTTCTTGCTTACATTTTCAGCTCCCTCAAGGTCCCCTCTTTAACAGACTGTCTCTGGAGTGATTCAGGATGCTGAGGCAGTTGATCACTGAATAAATCTTCCCTGACTCTGAAAATGTTACAGTATTATGCAGTGCACACAACGCAGGTTGCAGCTGAGCTGCTCTGTGGCCAGAGATGATCTCTGGGTAAAGAAACTACTTGGAATTACCCTGGGGAGTTTGCATTTCTGTAGCGAAACAGTGAGCACAGAAATGGAATTGAGTGACTTGCTCAAGATTTTGGTCATATAAACACTGAACACGGGCTGGGGGAGCATAAGATAAAAGAAATTTCAGTATTTTTTGATTCAGGGAAGAGAAGGACACCTTATAAATGTCATTCATTAGACAGCCCAGAAACAGGCGTTTCAAATACATCATCAGATGGCTGGCAGGATGGAATGTCCTGGAAGCCCCATTTCTCCTGGTGTCACTGTGAACAAGAAAGCCATGTAGCATGAGGTAATGTCTGCTTCAGAGAACCATGGAGCTTCAGATGTCGGCCTGTCCTCTGTGTCGACGTCGGGGTGTGGGAGATGGGGTGGGGGGAGGTGGCAGATGGGAGTGGTGGGGGGGGAGACACTTCAAAATAGGTTCTCTGAGAGATCTGTATCCTCAGCCTTTGGACAGTGAGAAATCAGTTCTTGCACTTGGGTTTAAAGGAATATTTTCATGCCATTGTGACTATCAGAATCACTCTGAAATCTAGCCCTCCAAACTGTGAGCCTCTTGTCTTCTTCAATTTTTGTGTTTCCAGTGTTGAGACAGGTGCCTGAAGTGTATTAGATCCCCAGTAAAAACTTACTGAATGAAGAAATGAATGAATGTGAGTAGTTATCAATGATTTAGAATTAGCTGCAACAAGTGAAGGGCATGGGCATATACAGCAGCAGATCCTTTTCGTGTACACCATCTCTGCTTCATGTACCAAGGAGAGTAAACCTTCAGATACGGGCACTATGGTATAGTCCATGGAGGATGCAAGCTGTCAGCTTCAGTTCAGGACACAGACTTGTTTTCTAGGGGTGAGAAGCGAGGGAGGGGTGGCAGAGGTGGCTCAGAGTACTACAAATATTCTTAATGTAAATGCCTTTGGAAGAAATACCTACTAGATACACAACTGCTTTGGTTAAAGGACATGGTCCTATACACAAATTTATTTGCTTTGCTTGTGGAGGCATTTGAACTTGACAGCCTTGGTGTGGTGAAAAGCTCTGTAGACCAAATATGCTGAATGTACCTACTCTCTGGGGGTGGGAGTGGGGGATCAAGGATTTATAATTTCAAAAGCTCTCCCCTATGATGTGGATACAGGTGGCCTGCACCCAGGCATTTAGGAACCAGTGGTGTAGAGGAAGGCGTAATGTGACTTTTCCATTTTTTCTATAATTTATGTGAACCATTTAGTCTTAATGTCCAATTACGAGGCGGTGCCATAACAATCACCACATGTATGTTGTTAAATGTGTGCCTGATTAACTTTATTACAGGTTGTATCTGAAATGGCAGTAACTATACCTACACGGGGTCTTGGTCTTCGGAGATTTTTATGAGTAGGATATTGGAAACATAAAGGGAGCACAGTTGAGGGTCAGACTTTGTGAGTTTTTACAGGTATCTCTGTGAGGAAAGTTAAGCTGTAACTAGTTTGTTATCATTTTTAAAAATTAGTTTTTAATCTGTAGAATATTGTTATTGTCTCTTTCATGATACGTGGACTTTCGTTTCCTTTGTGATGAATTTGGGAGAAAGGAAAAAACTGATCTAAAAGTACACAGAACAAGGGAAATTCTGTTGTGATGACTGTTTCCCCTCTACCACGAGGTTGCTCTGATATCAGACTGTACATTGGTGTCCACCCCACCTACCTGGTGACAGTGAGGCATGGCCAAGAAAGCTTGAACCAGAAGCCACATTGAATTCACAGATCCATTCCAAGGAAAGAAAGAACATTCTGCTCAGGACAGACTCTGTAAATGACCAATGTGCTCTGCATTCTACTGCACAGCTCTATTACTCCAGAAATTGCAAGACACTACTTGTTTACAGCACCCGTGACACCAGATACAACCTTTTGGACAGTGGTCTTGCAGTCAGATTCCAGCCAGTTGCCATCATCTTGTCCCATTCCATCACTGGTGGCTCAGACAGAGAAGAATTTGCCTTCAATGTAGGAGATCCGAGTTTGATCCCTGGGTCCAGAAGGTCCCCTGGAGAAGGTAATGTCTACCCACACCAGTATTCTTACCTAGAGAATTCTATGGACAGAGAAGCCTGGCAGGCTACAGTCCATGGGGTCGCAAAGAATTGGATATGACTGAGCAACTAATGCCTTCACTTTGTCCCGTCCCAGTACAAAAAGGGAAATGAGAAAAAGGCAAGTTGAAAGAATTATATAAGTATACCAAAAAATTATATTTGCGGAGATGACTCATTATCTTGTACGACTACTGAAGTTGGTAAATGGGCCAGAAATGTCCGTCCCAAGTGCCACAGGGGACTGAACAATGACGTAGGTCTCACCTTCAAGACTTCACAGCTTGTCAGACCTTCTCTGGGTCCAGCTATCACTGGAATCAGCAGGAATCTCCATTCCTAAATCACTCAGCCACTCACTGACACCAGTCCCCTTCAGTTTTAGTGGAGAGCCAAGCTTCGACATAAAGGGGCTGCCCCAGCTGCCTTTCCACCTTGAGCGGTTCCTGGGGAGGTCGTGATGCTTGGGCAGAGCCTGGGCTTTGGTGCTCAGGGCCACCTGACCTCACGTTCCAGCCTTCTGGTGCAACATGGGGCTGATTACTCTAGCCCTGAGAGACTTCTTTTTTTCAGTTTGTATTTTTAAATTATTTTTAAGATTGGAGGATAATTGCTTTACAACGTTGTGTCATTTCTGTGATACGATGAAATGACTCAGCTATATACATATATCTCCTCCCTCTTTGAACCTCCCTTCCACCCCCTGCCCCATCCCACCCCTCCAGGTCATCACAGAGTACCGAGCTGAGCTCCCTGTGCTGCACAGCAGCTTCCCACTAGCTGTCTATTTTACACATGGTAGTGGATATATCCAAGAGCCTGGTTTCTGTAGGTGGTAAACAAAGAGGATGAGATTCACCGTGCAGTGTTGCTTTGGGGATCAAGTGAGCTTGTATAG
The DNA here is from genome assembly GCA_007570785.1 of Antilocapra americana. Lineage (NCBI taxonomy): Eukaryota > Metazoa > Chordata > Mammalia > Artiodactyla > Antilocapridae > Antilocapra > Antilocapra americana. Next base: position 47,060,344 of record ML662442.1, read on the forward strand.
ACACAGGGTCTGTCACATGGTCAGGTATCACCAAAGGTCCCAGTTTCCCTTGTGAGGGGCTGTGGAGTTGGCCCAGGGGACCCAGACACCACAGTGGAGGTTCCATAGGTTCCTCTTTGCCAGGGCAGAGGGACCAAAGTGGCTTTCCAAGGGAGGGGACCTCCTGCAAATCAAGCCTCTCCCCCAGCCCCCAAGGGTAACTGAACAGTTGTCTATAACCAGGAACACTAATTTGGATCTGAGCACTAAATTGTACCAGAAAACATGCTACCAGTTGCACAGTTCTATGCTCTGTTAATACACAGAGGCCCGACTGGTGCCTAATGGGGCCACGAGGGCACTGCTTTCTGTGCATGCAAGGGAGGAGGGGTGACAAGAAGGCCAGAGACCGCTAGGGGTCAAGGTTAGGAGTTGCTTTATGGGTCTGTTAAGAACCTGCAATTGTTTACAGCAGTGAATTTAAGGGATAAAGCAGATTCATCAAAGATCTTTTTATGGCAACAGGGGTGCCTTTTGAAGGTCTGCTTTCCCCACCTTTCTTATTCCTGCTCCCTCTCACCCTGGCATCCCTTTGTGACCAAGGCTCTTGCTCCCAAACTGTACCCCTGCCCCTCCTCCCGGGGAAACTTGCAGAAAACCACAACTAGCTAGATCCTCCGTTCTGTTCACAGCACAAGAATCAGAGAATCTAACCACAAGAAAGCTGGTGCAAGCTGGGTTCAGCTTCAAAAGCGGGACAGAGGTTGCCCTGCAGCCCATTACCATCTCACTGTAATAGTAAGATCTCTGCCTGCCATGCCATGATGGTTTGACCCACTCCTGACCCAGATGCCAAAGGACCGTACAAGGGCAGAAAAGAGGTGGCACTCTGGTTTCGGGAAGGACACTGCCTATTCCCAGAAATCCAATATATTTGCCTCCCTTTCATTAACCTTGCCTTTAACACCTTGCCTTAATTGCACCCTGGCTGAGAACTTGATTTTCTGAACTAAGTTCCCGCTTCTCTATGCTCTGGTCCTTGAATAAATCTTGCCCTGCTTGATCTCAGCTTTGGTTTCATTTTTTGGCTGCTTGACTCAGAAGGTTGAAAAGGATCTCCCTGGCTGAAAAAGAGGGTCTCTGTCCAGGCTAGGGCCCCAATGAGGGTTCATATGACCCAGCTGGTGTCACCTTCAGGGTTTAATAGCACCTAAGGCAAGCTCCCCCTTGGCTGAAGGGCATTTCTGATGCACCCTGTCTTCATTTGGTCTTCTTCTTTAGCTAATTCTGTGACACTTTGTCCTACCTGTGCTTCGTTGTGATATTTTGCAATGTTTACTCATTATTTAGCATGTTTACTTCTTATTTCCTTTAAGGATTGTAAGCTTCAGGAAGGCAGAGAAGAATTTTCCATTTTTTGATCATTCTTTCAGATCCTAGTCAGGGGCTGTGCATGCTGGTAAGTGTGGCAATAAATATCAGTCGGGTAAACAAGTGTTCCTGTTTCTAAAATGCTATTGGGTTTGGTCAGTGAATTCTTAGTATAAGAAGGCCTGCGATTCATTGTGGGGGGCATGATTGCTTTATTAACTCTCCTGGTCACCTTAACTTAATGCAAAACATTCAATATGGTTGGATCTTCACTCAGTAATCAAGGAAGCATGCCCGGAATGATGGGCATCACGGAGAGGAAATTATTCCTGGTTTTACTTCTAAGAAGAGGTGTAACTTTTTAGACAAGTCACTCTAGCATACACTGCTTCGGCTTCTTCATCTGTGAAATGAGTGTTGAGTAGACACACTGTAAGTTTCTGGTATTGTCAAAGATTTTACTCTCTCTAAGTATTTTTAAGATTTCTTTTATAATTATGACTGCTCATTATATATCCCATAACTGTCTTGGAAAGTGTAGAAGTTGAATTATTCAACCTTTTAAAAAATTACTAGAATGCCTTTCTCATATTTTTTTATGAAATAATATTTTATAGCATTTTTCTGTTTTAAAATTTTGCATTTAATTTAAAAACTCAAAGCTCAGTGCAATACAGATGTGAAAAGTATAGAAACTGAAAAAAATCTAATATCTAGAATAAATATATTTTTTTCTGGTAAAATTATAGACAGTATTATGAATGTTCTGCCTGATTAACTTCCGATTACAACATTCTAATTGGAAAAGTCCTTCAGGTAAAATAGGACAAGCTGTAGTCTAATAACAGGCTGAGAAGCATGGCTTCATGGACACAGTCAGGCATTGAGTATTTAAGCTGATCCCTAGGGTGCTGAGTTCTGGGCTGGAGACTTATAGGGATACAATACATTTTGGTAGATTCTGTCCACAGGGCATAGCTTCTGTAGGACTTGTATTTCCTACACAGTACATAACTATGTCTGTATTTACCTCTTTATGTCTATTGACTGAGTAAATAAATCCACCCAACCAAACCCTTATTTAAAAAAACCCAAAACATAAAGCAGTAGTCTTGCAGTTTCTCTTCCAACATAGTTTTCAAAATTCTTCTTACTCTGAAATTTTTAACTTAGCTGTCTGTCCTTGAACCCCAGTGACTGACATTCTGATAACTCCTGGCCTGCCCAGATTCATTTTCTTAGCTGAAAGCACAGCATTTGCCTGAAGACAACATCTTTGTGTTTATTCCATGAATATGAATTCCTTTAATAACCAGTTGGAAGAAAAACACAAAAAAAGACACGAATGAATTATTTGGATTTCTTTTAGGACCTATACCCGAGTTTATTTTCAGGCCCATCTCAAAATTTTGTATTTATTTATGCATGGACTGCTTTGTTCCAAAAGAGGCGAAGGTTACTCTATGCTCTCTATTTTTCTCCCGTGGAACTAATTTGAGCAAATCAACCAGATAGTACAAAGTGGATCCTATGCTGGAGCTGTGGCTTACACGCAACTGTCACTGAAAAACTGGAAGGGTGCTGAAAAGCCTTGTGAAGCCAGGATATTTCCACCCGCCTTGACCTTCCCATGATCAGATTTCATTAGAACCACTTCTTAGGCATTTTAACTGGGTTAAGATGTTACCTGGGAGAGATGCCAAATAAACTAATCTGTGTTAATGTGTTATATATCTGATTAATTCATGGTCGCAAACACAATGCCTCAGGGGCCAGGCCAGTAGCTTGTGAGTGGACTGCTGACTGGGGAGGGCTGGATGGGAGCAGGTACCCAGCTGCGGCTTGGCACCTGTGAATGCGTAGGCCTGGGGTCCAGGAGCCATTTGCCTTCCTTTTAAGAAAGATTAATGGTGGCTCAGAAAGTAAAGAATCTGTCTGCAGTGCAGGAGACAGGTTTGATCCCTGGGTCGGGAAGATACCCTGGAGAAGGGAATGGCTACACACTCCAGTATTCTTGCCTGGAGAATTCCATGGACAAAGGAGCCTGGCAGGCTACAGTCCATGGGGTAGCAAAGAGTCGGACATGACTGAGCGACTATCACTATTCACATTCAATGTCTGAAATATCCCAATTTTTAAAATGTTGATCATTGTTTCAGAATTTCTGGAAACACGGCATGGCCTTATAAAATCTTTCTGGCCAACCAGATGTGGCCAGGCTCATTGGCCTCTAGTTTGTACCTCAGGATTTGCTCCTTCCTGGTGTATCCTGGAGGCGGGTCTGGAAGCAGGTGACTGTTTTAAATGTTCTGTGAGACCTGAGGGGAGAAGGGGCCTGTGGATAACACCCAGTCATCGGGCACGGGATGTGGGGGTGCTGGGGCAGGACTCAATCCCTCAGACCTGACTGGAGTCGAGTCTAAAGGAGGATGAAGGCGGAGAAGGGTTGGCTGGGGGCCATAGCCTCATTTCTTCTGCTTGGGATGAGACTTTGAGTGACTCGGAGGCTTCTGTCATCTTCAGTAAATGACGCTCATTTTCCTTTGATGTGGAAACAGCCATTGTCCTGGGTTGGGAGAGCTCTGCCTGTTCTCAGGTTCTCAAGGTGTTCCTGAGCAGAGCAGATACCAGGGTCCTCCCTATCAGTGAGCAAGCAAACCCCTGTGAGAGACTCGCTGGCTGCTTCTCAGCCAGAGGATTAGCGCCGGTTTAAAGGAACACAGGAGGACACTTCGAAGAGTGTCTTCTTGGCACTGGATTCAGCCAACAGCTGGCCTTCAGGAGAAATGCAATCCTTTAAATCAGGACCAAAAACATAATTTTTCAAACAGGTCCCTAGAGTCCACCGGGGCAGTCTGGCACTTATGACTAGGAGCCGTCTTCAGAGCCAGGTCCGATGTGAAAGCTCTTCACCGCGCCCCAGGCACCCTTATTGGTGGACTGGAGTTGGGGAGGCGTGGGAGGCGTGGGGAGCACCCCGTCATTGCCAGAGGACCGTGATAAATGAGATTGTAACGCTGATCGAGCCTGCTGGGCACGGTATGGCGGTTTGTGGGTAGAGGTGAAAGGGTAAAAGGAGGGCAAGATTATCCTGAACAGGATTAGCACTTGAGAAGTGGCTTGTTTTGTTTTGTGTTGAAGGAAATACAGGGCAGTATGAAACTTCTCGTGCTCCCTTCCCACCCCGTGCTTCCTGGTCCGGCCATTAGGGGGAGCTCTGCGCTTGACTAAGATGCATAGATGGCTTCGTTCAGCAGGCTTCTGAAATTTTCAGAGAGCTCAGTCCTCATTTTCTTTTTCATGCTGTGCCTTTGTCCGGCAGCAACAAGTGATCGCTTTAGGATATTATTTCAGGAATGGCTATGAGAAGGCACTGGGGTTGAACACAAAGAGAAGTAGTTGTGTTGATTTTGAACCAAGTTGAATTTCTATTGGAAAAGTAGTGTGTGTGTGAAAAAGAGAAAGGAAAAGAGAAAAGGGGACGAAAAGAGGAGAAAGAGGGAGAAGGAGAGAGGAGGAGAAATTGTAAGTTGTTATGAGACAGATTCTATGTGGCTTAGAGTCTTACAAGGGCTATTTGTCTTCATTGATGGGACCACTGCATTTCCTTGTCATAGATTCTGATTAGAGTCCTAGGTTAATCATCATATAGCAGCTGATCTGCTGACCTATAAATCTCTTGGAGTTGAGAACAATCAACGATGGAGGGCATTGCTCAACAGCGGACAAGTGAGTGGTTAAAGTGCTGGTACCCATGGACAAGATTTTACATGGTCCCTTCTGGTTTATGCTGCTGGTTTCGATGTATTGATCTAATCCCCAGTCAAGATGAGGATCTGGAAATATAAGTAACTGGTGACTCTTCTGCAGCTGCACACACGGAAACACCATGTATGTTGCTTTTGTAATAAGGAGGAATCTATTCTTCTACATTCTCTCCCCTCTTCTGCCTCATCTTCCTGGGCTTGTAGTGGACTTGCTACTATTTATTTTCATTCTCACCAGTTAGGAGGGAAATGGAAGAAAGAGGAAGTCCATGAGGTTCACTATGTTAATTTACCAGATGTTTTTGTGAAGCAAATAACCATAAACATCTTTGGCCAAAATGAAACACACATTTTGGGTATGGAATATGATGATTCAGATAACCCTAGGCTTTCACTAACAGCTATATGTATATTTCCTAAATAGCAATATCAGCAAAACATCCCAGGCGTTGAGGTGGGTGATAATATTTCTTTAAAATACTTAGGAGAAGTGAAAGTCATTTCAAAACACTTTAATTGTCATGAAGTGTTTCCACTTCTCACTTAACTTTTTCTGCCTCAAGGTCCCCTTTACTCAGACTGTCTGAAGCATGATTTAAGTTTTTGGAAGCAGCTGATGGTGGCATAAATCTGGCTAGACAGGGAGGGTGCTATGGAACTGGCAGTACATTCTGCCAGCCAGTGTGCCTGAATGTCACAGGAAACTGTTAAGAATGAAGCAAGCAGGGACTACTGTGTATCTTGACCAACGCAGATAGGTAGAGAGTCATCCCTTGGTATCCATCAGGGGGGACTAGTTGCGGGAACACCCTAATACTGAATTCCTCAAATGCCCAAATCCATTATGTAAAGTGGCATAGCATTTCCATATAACCTACACACATCCTCCAGTATATTTTAAATCATCTCTAGATTACTTATACAACATAAATGCTGTGCAACAACTAATACAACATAAATGCTATGCAAATAATGGTAAATACAATGTAAATGTTATGTAAATAGCTATCTGTGTCCAGCAAATTCTAGTTTTGCTTCTTGGAACTTTCTGGAAATTTTCTCCCCCCGAGTATATTCGATCCATGGTTGGTTGAATCTTCGGATGTGGAACCTGCTGAAAGGTACCACTGACTGTATATGCAAAGGAGGAAGTGTTAGGTCATGTATTTAACTTGGGGATGTACAATTTGAGTGTATTTTGGCCACAGGAAGGGTGATACTTGGGCAGTGTTCCTCAGTGTGGGGTTTGAGCAGTTGGCCAGTCATGGGACTGAAGGCTTCTCAGTCTCACCTCTGACCACCTGCAGCAGAGCAAGGGAATGTTTGCTTTAAAAAGCATTCTGAGTGAGTCTTTGCATACTAGTGTTTGGGAAAAACTGGTTTAGAGGACCCCAGGGAAGCTATTCTGAGAGGAGAGAATAAGGAATTTGTGGGGGCAGGGGGAGCAACATACATCCCAGGCCCTTCCACCTGTATCCTTATGTATCCTCAAGCAAGAGAAATGTCAATGAAAATATGGAAGCACAGAGAGGTTAAGCAGATTGTTCAAGGTCACACAGCTGGTAAGAGGCTGAGCCAACCCTTAGTTTAAAAGTTAGTGCTCCTTTCACTAAACCATGAAACATAGATGATTTTTAATTTCCTTGTCAAAGAGTCTCCAGGCATCAGTCATTATAACCAGGCATGCAAAGAGTTCAATTTTCTATTTCTTTACATTTGTTCAGATTTTTCTCAATCTCTTGAGGGGGACTTGACATCTGTCAGCTGTGGAACCAACCCAAGCTGTTCCTCACACTTCAGAGCAGCCACCCTTTTCCTTGGGGTCATTCTGGAAACTTGGGACAGAGGAAAGATTCACGTCACATCTCCAGGGGGAATTCAGACTCCGCATTCCTTAAATTTTGGATTCTTTTAGTTAGTGTGATGTAGCATATTTCATATCAATCTTTGATTTTCCATCATTTGTTGAAATAGAAATACAGACTCAGGTGAATTTTGGGTGAAATGATTCTCTTTGTAGGTTTTGCAGGACTCATTATTTTTCAGAAGATTTTAATTTATGAAAGAAAAGCTCTCTTTGAAAGGATTTTTCTCCTGAGCATCTATTGCCCGGTCAAGGACCTGGCCTCTTAGCTTCTGAGATCTTGAAGTGCTTCCTAGTGAAATCTTACCTACAGCATTTGTCTTTCAGATTGAGGGTGGAATCAGCACAATTTAGTGAAAAGATTATAGGCTCTAGAGGCAGGCAGAAGCAAGCTATTGAACGGTTTTGGGCTCCTGTTTCTTCAGTCATTAAATAGGGATTAAAAAAAACCCAACCTCACAGGGAGGCTGTGCTGATTAAATGAGATACAAGGCATGGAGGGCCAGTCCCAGCACATGGTGTGTCAAAGGACCACTATCACACACCATGATGCCACTTCCTTCTTACTGGAAGAGGCAAGAGATAGGCGATGTCCATGGGCTGGGAGCCAGCAGTGAGGGAAGCTGAGATCAGACACAGGATGGGCCGCAGCCAAGGGGACCAGGTGACAGAGACCAAAATGGAAGTATCTCACCTTTACAAGACATTTTGTTGTTGTTCAGTTGCTAAGTCATGTCTGACTCTTGGCGACCCCATGAATTGTAGCATACCAGGCTTCCCTGTCCTTCACCATCTCCTGGAGTTTGCTCAAACTCAGGCCCATTAAATCAGTGATGCCATCCAACCATCTCATCCTCTGGCTGTCCCTTTCTCCCCCTCGCCTTCAGTCTTTCCCAGCATCAGGGTCTTTTCCAATGAGTCAGTTCTTGGCATCAGGTGACCAAAGGAGCTTCAGCTTCAGCATCAGTCCTTCCAATGAATATTCAGGGTTGATTTCCTATAGGAATGAATTGTGCTCATCTCAGCTTCTTTGGCTCCAAGCCACGAGCCGGGCAGTACAGTCGTGGATAGTGCTTTGCGGGCGTAAAGCTCTGTCAGACTCACAGCTGACGGCTCAGGCTCCTCTCCCAGCTCTGCCACTTATTCATTGTGCAACTCTGGCCAAGTTACTTTCTCAATTTCTTCTTCTGTAAAATGGAGGTAATAGTGGTGCCCACTTTAAGGGCTGTGTTTGGGATTAAAGGTGAAGTGCTTCTGCAGTGCCTGGAATGCAGTAAGTGCTCCATAAACCCTATCTCCCAGCCTCCCATGCTGGGCAGTATTTACTTTTATTATTCACAGAGTGCAGTTGGAAAACCTGCTTTAACTCATTGAGATCCTCTTTCTCAGCCTGAGGGTGCAAAGTTACGTAGGGGTCAAAGGCATCACCCAGTGTTTAGAGGAGGAACAGTGTGAGGAAGAAAGGTCATTTGCTGATTAATGGACTGCATGCTTCCAAAGCTTATTTTGTTAAGGCTCAATTTCCTTCCATCTATAAAACATCCATCCTTCCCATCTTTGATTCTTTCTCATAACTGTCTAACTAAGAAAATTCACATTTGTCTTTAACCAAGTTTTGTATCCTCTTTCATCCCCTACTAATTATACTGACACATCCAACAAGGGTAGACTATCTTACTTTAGTCCAGCTCTCCTGGTGAGAATGATTAGAACAGGTGGACAGATTACAGGCAGATTCTTCACTGTCTAAGCCACCAGGGAAGCCCTCTGTAGACTATTTTATATATAGCACTGTGCATTCAGATCCCACCATTCTGAACAACTGATGCAGGGCTGAAAAAAGCTACTGTGTTGGTGAGGAGGGATGCTTCCTGGCAACAACAGCCTTCTCTTAACCTAATTGGCTGCAACTTTTGGTAAATCACAGTCTCTTCATCAAACTGTGAGATCAGAAACAGAACAGATAGAAATACAAGATTTTTATTCAGGTCCTACAACTAAGTAGAAGTCTGGGTTGAGTTACCAACTGCTTAGATACTTGTGGACTCTTCATAAAGAAGTATTACGCACATTGTTAAGTAAAAGGGAAGTGGTGATGTAACTTACAATAATATATTTCTGCATATTGTTGCATATCTTAAGTTGACTATTTTCAGAATGCAATCTATTGGATATTTTCTTTCTGTGTTGGGATACCACAGAAAGATATATTTGAGCATAATTGGAAATTTCCAAATGTAGAATCGCTTTAGAATTCTTAGTGTTGAAAGATATTTGGCTTAAGGTAGCATACAGTTTTGTTTTATTGACTTTCATTTATGTGTGAAAATTTGTCAGGACAGTTCTTGACTGCATCAATAGCTCCTTTATCGGTTAGGGACTGGGGAAGATTTTGAGTCCAGGTTGTGTTTGTTCTGGTAGAACAGATAAACTCAGAGTAAGGAGGCAACTGATTAAAATGTACCAACGTTTCTCTTGCAGTTTCCTGTGGATTGAGTATCTATTTAAATGAAATAAATGAGCACAATGTGGTGCTGAATTGAAGCCTTAATTAAACATTAAGACCAATTTTTTTATTTGGGAAATAATTTCAAGCTTATAGAAAACTTGCAAAAACTAGGAGAGTATAAAGAACACTGTAAAGTCTCTGGCCATATTTACCTATTGTTAACATTTTCCCCCATATGCTGCATTATTTGCACTCTTTTTACATGTACATATATTTATACTCTCCGATATGATATATGTAAATGTACATCTACTCAGACTAGTTTTTCTGGACCACTTAAGGGTAATTTACATATATTATGGTCCTTTATCCCTAAATACTTCCGAGTGTATTCTTAGCACAGGGATATTTTCTTACATAACCATAGTACAACTATCAGCTTCAGGAAATTTAATGTTGCCATAATACTTTTTGTCTAAGCTAGTGTCCATATTTTGATTTTATTAATTGGCCCAGTAGTGGCCATTATAGCTTCCCGCCCCCTCAGTACGAGATCCAGTCTAGGGTCAAATATTGCAATTAGTTGCCACATTTCTTTAGCCTCCTTTAATTTAGAACATTTCCAGAGCCTTTCTTTGTCCTTTTGACATTGGCATTTTAAAAGAATACAGCCCTCCATCTTTTTTTAATGGAACGTTTCTCATTTTGTCAGATGTTTCCTCCTGGTTGAATGCATTTCTTGGTGGAAATGTTCCCTAGGTAATGCTGTGCAAACAATGGGCATCTCCCCTCCTTGGTGATGCAAATTTTGGTCCTCAGTCAAGATATTTTCTGTTTTTTCCATTTTATAGCTATCATACTTCCCCTTGCAAATAATAAACAGTCTGTGAGTAGGCACTTGAAGAATATCTTGCCCTGCATGGCAGTTTCCTTTAGATTTCACATCCATGGATGATTCTTGCCTGATCTGATCTTCACATTGATAAGATGCAGACTTTTTCATGGTAAGTATCAGGCGGTGAGCAAGTTGTTAGTTTTAGATGGTGTGTAGCCAATAGCCAGCAACAGCTTTGAAAGAGTAAAATTTCCCTTTGCTTTGCAGTACTGTGCTGTGCTTAGTCACTCGGTAGGGTCTGACTCTTTCCTACTCCATGAACCGCAGCCCACCAGGCTCCCTTGTCCATGGGGATTCTCCAGACAAGAATACTGAAATAGGTTGCCATACCCTCCTCTAGGGGATCTTCCCAACCCAAGGATCAAACCAGGTCTCCTGCATTGCAGGAGGATTCCTTACTGACTGAGCCACCAGGGGAGCCCAAGGATACTGGAGTGGGTAGCCTATCCCTTCTCCAGGAGATCTTCCTGACCCAGGAATCGAACCAATGTCTCCTCCTTTGCAGGCAGATTGTTTACCAGCTGAGCTACCAGGGAAGCCGTTGCTTTGTAGTCCAGGACACCAAGTCATGTGAAAGTTAAAGCCCCATTTTTCCTGCCAGCTAGCACCAATATGAGATTCAGATGAACAGGCTACCACACACCTTTTGCATTTTTGCCTGTCTTGAGCTTCTGATCTGGGCTTGGTGAGGGTGGTGTGGGTGGTGATCATTACAGGGCTCAGAAATGAGTTTATTACCTGTTTTGTCTCCTCTTAGTCCCATCACAATAGATTGATCCACACCTGTTATTCTCAGGGTGTCCTTTGCTTAACCCCCAACCCTTTGGAAGGGAAGGGGGTGGTGGAGGGTGGTAGGGTAGAAATACCAACTTTGCAAGTATTGACAAAACCGCGTGGAGACAGGATAAATAAATAAATAAAAGGAGGCAGGCAGCCAACTCTGAGGAGCCTGCAGTCCTGCCCCCTGTGGGGACTCTGCACTTTGGGGACCCCAATTCGCACATGACAAGCAGATAAGCAGGGAGACAGCGATGCTGCGCCTCTCTGCCCCAGGGGGGTGTTGCTTTTCCTGTGGCAGAAACTATCTGTGCTCCCCAGTAAGTCCAGGAACAATCTCCACTTATTATACCAGCTCAAAACCCAGGACTGTTTACAGCCTCCCGCCGATGAGACACTAACCCTCGCTCATTACTGTCACGGTGGGGACTGATCTGCACTGTGCTCGCCTCGCATGGGGCCCACATTTTCATCCAGTAAAATCACATGTTGTTAACTCAATCTATACAGTGAAAACAGCATGAATAATGGAACCTTTAATCCTTATTTCTCAAAATTAGATTTCCACTTTATCCTTCTCCCCTTTCCTCTCTTTTAAAAAAATTTCTTCTCAGTGCCAAGCAGAATAGATGTTGTCCAAACCTGAGTTCTAAGCGGATTCTGTGGGATTTCCATTCCACTACCAATTTCGGGGTGAATTGATTGTGTTCCTTCCCCTGGTCACTTCGCACGTGACTCTGGAGAAATTAACATCATCCCTGTCACAGGGAAAGAGATGGGCCCGTTGACACTGGGTACAGCCAAGGGAGTGGAAACTTAATATCTGATTCAACTCCTATCTGTAGTATCAGAGCATGAAGATGCTCAGAGCCTGGCTTGTTTTCTCAGTCTTCCTCTCTACAGCTTTATTGGCTTGAAATTATTTTTGATTTAAAATCAGAAACCAGCAATACTAAATCAGACTTCAAGGATGGAGTCTGTCAAAATCTGGTGTGGGACATTAAGACACTTTTGTTAATACATGTAGTATTATACAGCGTGCAACCTTAAGGGTTCTATCAAAAAGCTTCAATCTGTTAAACTTTCATTATATTGGATATAGGTAAATAGAACCAAATGAACTGGACCTGCTTTGGTTGTTAGGATAGACTGCATAAGATAGATTGCATGTAGGTTGTGTGGATTGACTGCCCCTTCCTTCTGAAGGTTCAGAAATGGTTACCCACATTTCTAAAGTACCACAACTCTGAACCCCTGCATACACACACATACACTTCTTTGCGTATTATTGATAACTGGATTCCATTTGCAATCCAGTCCTGACTCTGCTCATGTGTGCTAGGTAACCGTGGTCAAGTTTCTCATTTCCTCATCTGTAAACGATGGACAGTCGTGAATCCCACCTTGCAAGGCTGTGCTGAGCCCTAAATGTGTTCATGCACAGAAAGTGCCAGCCTGGTGCCCGGCTAATGCTAAATGTGCAATAAATGTTAGTTGCCATTCCCAGAGAGGGAGTTTAGTAAAGAGTGCATGAACTGAACCGTGGCTCAGATGGTTCCTGATCTGAAGCCAGAATCTTAAAAAAGCCAATTAAACGTTCTAGCTAAAACCAGGTTGATCTACATCAATCATCAAGGCAGCCGAAACCACTCAGTTAGCCAGTGCTCAATTCATTTCATGACTTTAAATCTATCTGCAGAATTTCTATAGAAATGCCTTAACAGTGAATCTCTTTACTGTCACTCCCAGATCTTAAAGAGATAAATACAATATTTTTTCTTCCAGTTGCTTCCTTCTTTGTATTTTTAACAAATGAAAGCCTTGTTTAATGTGTTTGGAGAGATGTAAAACCTTCACTAATGAAAAGTTCCTGGTGGGAAATAAGTTGCAGCTCACTACTGTGGGTGCCTTTTCATCACACCAGGCAGGCCTGCAGGGTCCCATGGTGAGGCTGACCGTGCCCTGCAGTGGCCCTGGTCCTCCTGGCTGTCAGCATTTGCTCTGGGCACACACTGTCACCTGCGCCTCTTTCTCATTTTAGTGATAGAATGTCCACCTAGAAGGAAGACGGGCATGTGAGTAGGTCTGGTGTCCGGGTGCAAGCAGAGCCCTCGAGGGTACCACCGGCTTCCGAGGTCTTGGTGGCCGGCCGTGGCCAGGCTTGTCTGTCCCTGAAACACCTTGTTGCTCTAGCAACACCTGTCAGTTTGTACCATCCGGGTGTTTTCTAAGCATGAACATATCACCTTGTCAGAAAAGCAGATATTCCTATTTTCATTTTATATCGAAGGAGATAAAGGTGAAATAAAGGAAAAAATTCACACCCCCTCAATCCTACCTTTGACTGCCTCAGCCAAGGAGCCACTTTCTGAATGTGGGAGGGGGTCGATTTCAGCATTTTCCCCACCTGGTTGCTTAAGCCTTCTTTTCTGATTTTATTACTTATCAGTCAGTTTATAACCAAATGGCAAAAAGACCATGTCTCCAGGAATACCTTTACATGCGAATGGAGCCTTCTGAGTCGCAGCTTCAAAAGGAACAGGATGACTGGAGCCTTCAGGATACACCCAGGTATGTGCCCATGATGTTAGTGAGCCGGGTCCAAGGTGAAGGTCCAAACAAGAGAAGAGCCAAGAGGGCCAGCACATGTTCCAGAGAGCTGTGCATCCTTCATCCTGTCCATTACATGCTCAGTCGTGTCCACCTCTTTTGTGACCCCATGGACCACCAGTCTCCCGTGTCATGGGATTTCCCAGGCAAGAATACTGGAGTGGATTGCCATTCCCTCCTCCAGGGGATCTTCCTGACCTGGAGGTGGAACCCACATCTCCTGCATCTCCTGCATTGGCGGGTGAGTGCTTCACCACCTGAACTGCCAGGGAAGCCCTTGCGCTTCCTGAGGTTCTGAGTTTCCCGAAGTTCAGGAGTGTTGAGCATGACTGGTGACCTGTGGTGACTTCTCCTCACGTTAGAGGAACAGTGACCCTAACGTCAGCCTTGGTCTTGTCCTTGGCCTTGCTGTTATCAGTGTCCCCCCTCCGCCCCTCCTTCCAGGAGCACAGGCCCCGGTGAGGAGGAGGTGAGCTGCCTCCCAGGACTGTGCGGAGCTCAGGGCTGCCCGCCCCATGAGGGGTCCATTGGCAGCCGGGCAGCCTCACAAGTGGTGCAGGCTTCACTCCTAGTCCGTCCAGTGCAGACCCTGCCGCAGGTTTGATGACAGGACACGTGATGTGTCATTGTCTAGTGATGTGTCATTTTCTCAGAAACTATATTTGGCTTAAATGAGGCTAAGGCTTCAGTAGTTGTGGTCCAGAATCTTGTCGAAGCATAATTGTCATGAAGACAAGGAAGATGAATAAAATGGGAAATTCATCCAATTTTTATTAATTGGTGGTAGGTTCTCTCTAACTGTATACAGAACACTGGTGTCTCTCCCTCAATGTAGCTTGTCCCCACCCCCTAGTGTCAGTACTGTCTGGCTTATCATTTCAAGGCCAGGGGCACGATCCATAGAAATGGGGCTGAATAGTATTTTATATGCCGACTGTGGTTATTCTGATGAAGGCCGAAGCTGTGGCTCCTCTGTGGTAAGGATGTAAGATGAAGTCTTCCTAACTCAAGTGAGTTTATATTTAATTCTGTATCTTAACTCCATTTTGGAAGTGGGAAAAATAGATCCAGAAAATGTCAAGATTCTAAAAAATAGAATAGTTAAATAAGGGTTAAGTAGTTAAGAAAGTTAAATTCAATGTTTGTTTCTGAGTTTGTAATGAATTCAGTGCATATCATGACTCTATAAGTCAGAAGTATGCAGAAATTCAGTTGACTTTACTTTTCACTTTAGGAAACACCTTTTTAGCAAAGAACACTTGTCCTTTAACTATACCTTAACCGTGAAGCATTTGTATTGATATTGCAAATATGGGTTAGTGCCAAATGGCCCCATAACGTAACTGCATCTGTGGCATGGTTTGGTGAGTGAAGGATGCTATGTCGGGTGATGTCCATGGGTTAAATTGATTTCTTGTGTGTGTGGAGTGTGTGAGCTGCATTAATGTAAACTCCCCTATGGTTTGACGAGCTTTGATTTTCCATAAAACATGTGCTATTCCCTTATAAATTCAGTAGATTCTGTAAGGAAGGGTAAGCCGCTCAAAAGGTACAGAAATGAGTCCAAGTCTTACCCTTGGTGGGGACACCTCTGCGGTGTTGTGTTGCCTCAAGATCTGGAAGAAATGAAAGGATGTGACCAAAGCTGGTGCCTTGTAATTTTACCCAACCCGCACCCTGACAGTCTCCTGAACCGTGAGTAAAATACAACACTTAGGTAGGAAAGGAGGCGGTGGTCCTTTTTTGAGGTACCCAATTTTTAATTCCTTCTCTTTCCAGCAGGGGGTAGTCTGACACCAGAGTTGTTTATAAAAGGAGTGGAAGCATGCTCTCAATCCTTAGTCACTTAGCTGACTTCTCTGGAGGGAGAGTTCTCCAAACCCAGACAGACCTTGCTACCTTGGTGGATCAGACCTGTCGCTGAAACATAGTGTTAAGTGACATTAGCACAAAGGCAGTCACTCAGCTGTTTTAAACTGTCTTAACTGCAGATGAAAGAAAGGAAAGCTAGCCTTAATTCTCTTGCACGAACATCTCGGGCTTTGGCAGATCCACATATCTCTACTCTCTAGGTATGTGTACCCTGCTTTATGTCCTCTCTTGGGAGTCCGTCTGTGAAGGTGAGAATGTGGGCCCCAGAGCCTCCACCGCTCAATCATTGCTCTGATTGGGGCTATCACCATAGCAAAGAAACATCTCACCACTCCTTCTTGATGGCTGAAGCCAGACTAGACTCCTTCTCTAATTAAAGAAAAAATGGTTCCCAGTTTGCAAAGCTGTTCTTAAAGATGTTAGAAGCTTGGACATGTGCAGCATATGCTGATTCCTAGAAAACAAAGTTTGTGTGTGTGCGTGTGTGTATTCACGCTCAGTGGTGTCTGACTCTTTGTGATCCCATGGACTGTAGCCCACCCCAGGCTCCTCTGTCCTTGGAATTTTCCAGGAAAGAATACTGGAGTGGGTTGCCATGTCTTCCTCCAGGGGATCTTCCCAACCCAGGGATTGAACCTGCGTCTCTTGTGTCTCCTGCGTTGGCAGGCAGATTCTTTACCACTAGTGCCACCTTAGAACAAAGTGGTCTGTATATAAATTTGAGTGTCTAGATTTGTATCATCAAACATGATAGCCACTGGCCACACGTGACTTTTTGTTGGGTGTGAGTGGCTATGGGATCCAACTGTGCAGATATAGAACATTTCCGTCAGCTCAGAAAGTTCTGCTGAACGGAACTGGTCTAGAGGCAGCCTGTGTGTTGTTACTCTGGGTCTTGAAATAGAACAAAAGATCCCCCCTCCACAGTACTCTTTCCATTAGCCAACTCACCAAGATAAGTGCTGGAAGGGGTCTCTTCCTTTGTAGAGGGATCTGGTCCAGTTCCCTGTTTATGGACCTAAACTGTTGATAGTGTGGTGATAAATGTCTGTGTCTACAGAACAGTTCTTGAATGCTGCCTTCTTTGTGACTGCTTTAGCCCAGTGAGCTAAACATGGGCAGCAGAGAATATTGTTTCTTTCTTTTTTTTTTTTAAATAATCAGAAAGAAGAGAGGAATTAAATTGTAAATGAGCCTTGTGCAATTTCTCCTCAAGCAGCATTTCTTTTACCTGAAGTGTTAGAAAAGGAGACTGCTCTTGGAAAAGAAAAAGGCTGTCAGTCTGGTTCACAGTTTTGTAGTTCCTACAAACCCTTCACCGTGTTCATCTTCTCTCCTGGTTCCTGATCGACATGTAAGGTTTTTCGTAACACTTGGACAGTGCTTAAGTGAGAGCACTTATTTAAAAGACTGGAAAACCTTGATTTCTAGGCTAATTGCAAAGAAATGAGAGAGGTACAATTAGTGTAATGATTAATGGCATTGGCCTTCTCTCTCAAAAATGTCCCAATTTGGGTGATAGATTGTATGGTCATGTGTATGTTGTGTAGCAAATCCTAAATGTTCACAAATTGACTAAATTTAGGAATAAATTATATTTTAATTTTCCTCCCAACTGCCATGAAGCTGACTTTCAACATCTCCCGGTCTGTTTTTTTCTCTCTGCTCTGATCAAAAATTTATCACCCCAGGAAGTCTCCCACCTTCTTTTAGCCCCCATACTTATTCCTTTTTCTTTTCTTACATCATCACCTTAAAACTCTGAAAGAGGATTGTGTGATTCCGTTTGGATTTAAGGCTTCTGAAAGAACATCAGTCTTGTCATCACGAAGCCATCCTTTTGTTATGACATGCATTGTGCTCTTACCACCGTAACCAATCCTACGCTTTGTGCCTCAGTTTTTCCATGTATTAAGTGGGGATGTTGATGCTTGAAAACTGACTCCTAGGAACTTGATGGGGAGAAACATGTTTTTTTTTTTCTTTAAAGTGCTTTGAAGTTTCTAGATGAAAGATATTGCCAGCATTCAAAGCATTACTTAAGAAAGACACCAAATTGTTTTACATATGTATATCGCTTAACATCTTGAAAACACAACTGTTCTGAAAAAATCCGCCCCTCCTGCCTTACTTCAAGTCCTCACACCAGTGACTTACAAGAATATCAGTGGACGCTCATGCCCTCACGAAGAGCTGGCTGTACTGGTTGCAGGGTCTTCCCTTTCCTCTCAAACACTTGCAGACAGAGGAAGAGGGGCAGATTTTGTCAGGGCACCATAAGTCAGCAGCTCTGACAGAAAGCTGCCAAAAGCCTTGACTGGTGTGTGCGTGATTTCATTTGCATTTTGATTTCTGTGGTTTCACTGAAGGCATGAGTTCTCTGCCAAATATCCCTGGTCTACCGAGGGATGCCAGGTAGAACTGCCCAGAGCAGCCTGCCTTATGAGGACCGCCACGGCAGCACAACCGGTACATCCCTAAACATTCAGTAATAAAAAATCTGTTGTTCTTTGGTCGCCAGGATTTAACAAGCCTAATCCCTAGGAGAGGCGATAAAAATTCATTAATCTAATTAAATACTTCTTATTGCCAAAGTGACTTTGTTGAGTAGCTTTGCTGAAGGATAAGTGCAAAGTAAAACGGGGTCCCAGCAGAGAAACAAACGTTAGACTTGAGCAAGCTGGTGCACGCTTCATTAAACTCATAATTATCCTTTGGTTCTAAGTAGCTGATAATATTTAATGAGTATCCAAGATAATTTAAAGAAAATGTTTACTAATGAGGTACAAACAGTGCCCTGGAACACCGATACCTGGGGTGCCATAACCGTGTATCTTCTTGCTGAATCTTGTTCATTGGCTTTTGGGAGGGAGACCGCCGGCATTGTGACAGGCGTTTGAACCCAGCAAAGTGAATTTGATGGTTAAAAGCACACTGCTAGGAGCCAAGTGTGTAAAAAGTTCTAGAGACAGAGGAACTGATAAGGAGTTTATTATTAGAATAGAGAGTTAGGAAAATAAAATTATCAAGGAAAGATCAAATGCCATGGTTTGTGGGAAATAGGTGAAGGGCTTGGGTGTTTCTGATCTTTGAAGAGCTGTCCCATGGAAATTAACTAAATTTGTCTTGACTGATAAAGCACGAAATGAGGACCAATGGGTAGAAACTCCAAGGAAATAGATGCGTAACCATCTGAAAGAACAACTTTCTAGTATTTAGAACTGACAAAGAGTAAAATAGTCTACTTTGAAGGGTATTGAGGTACTGAGAATTGATTGGATGGCCATTTTGGGGAAATAGTGAAGGGAATCTTTGAAAGTTTGCCAAGTATTGCAGTCTCCTCTGGCTACAGGAGAGTTATACATCTCCTGACCCACTCAAGAGCGATCATATGACTTGTTCTGGCCATTGAGATGTGAGTAGAAGTGACATCTGCCACTTCCAGGAAGAAGTTTAAGGGAAAGGGCATGTTTGCTGTGTCTCTCTTCTGCTTGCCACAATAACTGTCAGTGTGTGGTCAGCCTGGGCCCTGAATAAACATGGTGCCAAGCAGAACCACAGCCAACCCACAGTAGACATACAGCATGAGCAGAGGCAAACCCTGGATGTTTTTTAAGCCACTGGGATTTCGAGAATGTGTGTTACTATAGCTTATCAGCCTACCCTGACTGATGCAGACTATATTCTGGATGAAATGACCCCAAAACTACTTCTGCATCAGAGGTCTTATAAAGATTGTCATAGAAAGCACTTAACTGTGTGATATCATCTAGAGTATCTTTTACTTCTAGCTATTTCATCCCTTCTTTTGTCACAGTTGAGGTGTAACTATCAGAGGTGATAAAGTCAGTGAAAACTTATGAATTGTCAAAATTACCCTTGAAAGTAAAGACATCCAGAAACAGCAATAAATATAGTATATATACTATTTTATAAATGCATGTTATATGTGCATTATAATAAAGTGGTTGGGTTGTCTTTAAAGATCACATGGCAGGAAAATATATATCTTTCAATTCTAGAATTTTGCACAGTGTAGCAGGAAGCTTATACTCACTAGGAAAGTGAGGCCAAACTGAGGAAAGAGAAATTAACGTCTCTGTCTCATGCTAATTGGAGCATATGCTCACTGAGTGGAATGGCAGGTGGAAACATCCCCATGATTGAATGTTCTCTCTTTCTCCCTACCCTCAGCTCAGTGCATTAGGTTGAATTCATGTTAAGTTACATGTGCTCAGAATACAGGGCTGTTTTATCACTCTTCCTGTCTTCTTTGTTGCAATGTGAGTGTTAGAAAGCAAGGCTAGACCCTGAATTAAAATTTCAGGTAGTCACAGGTTTTGGAAGATGATAAAATTTGGACAATATCCTTTAGGGTTTATTCTTTGCCAGGTTTTTTTGTTTTTTTGTTTTTTGCAGGGAGATGCAGCCTTAAATTATCTTCTAACCTCAATTATCTACCAGTCGTCACCTCAGCCAAGAGCTGGCAGAGCAGTGGGCTCAAACAGCAGGGCAGCCACATTTTGTTAGCCAGGCTCATCTGAGAATAAAGAAGAAAGGAGACCAACAAAGAGGAAACAGACTGATACACAAAGAGCCTGTTTGTTCTTAAAGGCAGTGGACTGAGAGTGAGACTAAGTCATTGTGGCATAGGGGTTCTTCTTCCTTTTCTTGCCTATTCACTTGAGGAGAGACAAGTGAAATTATAGGTTCCCCTTCTGAGTAACAGAGTAAAGTCGGTATGTTGGGCAAAGGGAAGATGATTGGAGAGAGGATAAAGGAGGGTAGCAGGGTTAAAGGGAAGACAAGAAAGGCCAGATTTACTCATGTCTTCTAGCATCAGTGCACCCCCCCCAAAAAAAAAAGCCCAAAGTTTTTGGCACAGATTAGAGGAAAAATAAACTAACAGCCCTATGTTAGTCAGCAGTTGCACCAATTGCACTTTTAAAACCCATGGCTACTCAAGGATGAAAGCATTGGGTAATGTTGTGTGTTAGCCACTCAATCGTGTCTGACACTTTGGGACTCCTTGGACTGTAGCCCACCAGGTTCCTCTGTCCATGGAATTCTCCAGGCAATAATACTGGAGTGGCTTGCCATTTCCTCCTCCAGGAGATCTTCCCAACCCAGGGATCAAACCCTGGTCTCCTGCATTGTAGGCAGATTCTTATCAAATCTTCATCTCTGGAATGTGTGAATGTACCATATTTGAAAAGAGGCTATTTGCAGATGTCATTGTTAAGAAATCTTGAGATAAGGAGATTATCCTAGATTACCTGAGTGAGCCCTATAGTGCCACCACAAATGTCCTTATAAGACAGAGGCAAGGGGAGATAGGACAGACAGAAGAGGTCCTGTGATCACGGAGGCAGAGGTTAGAAAGATGTGGCCACAAATCAAGGAATGCTGGTGCCCGCCAGCAGCTGGATGATGCAGAGAACAGATTCTCCCTTGGAGACTTGATTTCTGACTTCTGGTCTCTGGAACTGTGAGAGGATATCTTTCCGTTGCTTTAAGCCAACCAGTGTATGGCAATTTGTTACAGCATCCCCAGAAGATAAATATAGATTTCAAATAAAAATGTGAGAGAATTCCTGGACCAACATCTTATGAATGTAGCTTTCTGGGCATCTAACCTCCTAGGCAGCAGGCAAAGATTTCTATGAGGTGTTTTGCTGAATCCTTGCTCTTAACCAAGGACCCTGGTTTCATGACAGAAAGCCTCCTGCTCTGAAAGTTCTTCTTCTGGCAAAATGTGAGGTGCCCAGTTCCTCTAAGGTAATAGTAAACACAATCTAGATGGACGCTTATGATTCTGGTGGGCTGCTGGCTAGCAGACTAGGGAGATGGACTTTGTACAAGAGGCAAATGGGTTGGGAATGGAAAACTTTTGATTTTTACCACCTTGAGATGTCCTCTTCTACAGGGAAGGAATGTTTCTGGTTAAACTCTATATGCATGCAAATTTCAGCCTTTTCTAACCCAATGGGAGATTGGTGGCCTAATAGGTGGGATTTGAGGGGGGGTCTATAAGCTGAAATGGTTTGGCTTCTGTTGCTTCACATGAGGTGGAATTCCTGCTAACAATAGAAGCCTGGCAACATGCCTCAATGATATTTCCAGAAGACTACATGTGTGTGTGTATTATATATATATATATATATATAAAGCTCATCAACAGGGAACAGGTAAGATGACTTCTTAATGGTACTCACAAGGCTCACGACTGGGGGGTGGGTTGAATGCAGGAAGAGTGTAATTTTAACAGCTGCCTTTGCTGCTACTGAGAGCGGTTTTGCAGACTTGTTACCTATTGTGCGGCACAAAAGGTGCCAGCATAGTAAGCAGTCATCAATACCCAGTCAGGAGCTGCCTGTTCATATCCTGGAAATATAAGCACATGATAACGGCCTGAATACTTCATCTTGTAGACACAGTGAGATTCATAAAACTGTCTTTTAGCCATTTTAGAGTTGAGTCTTTCTCACCCTCCAAAGCACTCCTTCAAAAACTAGCAGGCATTTTACAATTGAGCAGAGAGGTTGATACTTTTAAAACTGCTTTAAGGGGTGTAGTAAATGGAAATAGCTGTCTTAACTTCAGCCCAGCTGGGAATGCAATCTCCATTTTATGTAAAATGAAATGATACCTGGTTAGCTTTATTTTTTAATACTCACCTTTATTATTTTTTCCTGAATTTTACAAATGCTGTAGAAATATTCCACTTATAAAATTATGCTTCCAACATTAGGTTATGCAGAATGATTGTCTAACTCTGTTAGAAACTTTCCCATTCTCAGCTCACTCTTAAGTCATTTGTCTCTTGCCACCATGCCCCTGCCACCACCCCTGCCCCACACCAGTGAACCCACCAGTAAATAGCTTTGCCCATATCTATATTTGTAGCATGAAATGGAAATTTAAGGCAATTTTCTGGGTAATTGAAAATGTGTAAAACCTTGTTCTACCCAGGAAATACATTGTTTGGGCTAATTATCCAAATAATATTTCCTGAAGTTCTCCGTTTTTCAGTGAAGACCATTTCAGTGCTGCATATCCACATTTTCTTTCTACCTGCCTTCTGTCCTGCAAATCAAAAAGTAGCTATTCTCTGTCTCATTCTCTTCAGAACTTGCTCCCCACCTTCCAGTATGACATCTGGGTTTTTTTTTTTTTTTTTGCTGGAAGAGATATTGCATTTTATGCTTAGTTCCCCGTGTTTAGAAAGAAAAGTCTTTCACTCTGAAATTTTATATTTAAAAATGTACTCTATTTGGAGAAATACTTATATCCTGATATGGCATTAAAAGTAATCAATTCTCTGTTGTTTAAGATTTTTAAAAAAGTTTAGAAGCCTGGCTCTAAGCTTCCACAGTCTTTATAGATAATATATTTCTTAAGAAGTACATCTTGCCTGGGAACTTGGATATGTAAAAGGTATGTTTCAACCCCAGGCAAAGCAGGTGACTTCACTGGAAGCTGTATGTTGGTGAGGGATGTGGGAAAGAAGCACTGTGCACATTTCCTCCACCTCAAGTGAGAAAATACAGCAATTCAGGCTGTAAAGAGTAAGCTGAGATGAATTTCTGCAACTCATATGGGTTGCAGAGACAAAACTCACACCACTTGGGAACCAGAAAGGGTTCAGGGTGCCTATGAGAAGAGCTTACCTATATTTACTTGAAAAGGACTACCGTTCCTGAGTATGGATCTGTTGGCTTTTATTTTCTGGACATTCAGTTCTCTTGCATTACTTGAATTTTTACGTTAGCATGTTCTTCCCTATTCTTGGAGAGTCATTTGATTTCCAGCAGATCCTATAATAATTCCACCTTGTGCCATTAGCATGGACTGAAATGCACACCCCATACATGTCGTACAGTGTTTTTAGCTTTTGACTTTTTGATTGGGTTTCTATTTGTTTTTTTTCCTCATATGGAGAAAATGTCTTCTTTTTATTCTGTAACAGGTTTATTGAGATGCAATTAATATATCACATGATTCACCTAGTTAATATGTACAATTAAATGATTTTTAGTATGTTCCCCAGATTATATAACTATCAGTGCAGTCAATTTTAGAATATTTTCATCTCTCCCTAAAAGAAACTACGTACCGTTTAGCAATCACTTCCTATTTCCCTTCAACCCTCCAGCCCTGAGTAACTGCCAATCTCCTTTTTGTTAGTATGGATTTGCCTATTCCAGACATTTTGTATAAATGGAATCACAAGATTTGTGGTCTTTTGTGACTGGATTCTTTCACTGAGTATAATTTTTCATTTTGTAGCATGTATCAGTATATGTTCATCCCTGCTGTAATTAATTCCATTGTAAGGATATAGAAGTGGTTTTCTATTTATATGATCCCACATTTTGGGTGTTGTATGCAACATGCAGCAGAATTTGGCACTTTGGGTAGAATTTTTCAGTATAAATTAAATTTCATCTTAGGTTGTTTTCTAAATCTGATTGACTTAGATTCATAATTTTTTGCACATGGCCTTCCAGAACATAGTTTAAGTTAGTTAACATCTTGAGTCTATGATGCTAACTAGACTACCAAATTATAGAGTTCCCAGAAAAGCTAGAAATGCTGTTCTCTACCAGTTCCTCTCAAGCTACCTTAGGCAGGGCTGTGCCAAGCAGAAAAACCAGATAGAGTGAGATTTCACATTTAGGTTGGAACTTTTTTTGGTCACTAACTTATTTGAGAAGCTGATTAAAGCTTTGGGTTCTTTCTCTGTTGGTATATTTTGTACATATACACAACATTTTGTGTATTAACCCATCTTCATGTATTTCCATAAATAACCCAGGTATTAGAAATATTGTATTTCAAAATGTGCAATGAAAAGAACAATGTATATCCTACATCTACAAGCTATATATATATATCTACATCCAGTGGCTCAAAAACTGACCAGAGAGTGATTTGTCATCTAAGAGTTAGCTTAACAGCCTGGGGGTGGGAGGGACAGACCAAATCTTCCTGACCCTCTTTATTTCATTTAAAGCAAAGGAAATGGCTATGCTACATTTAGTGAACCCACAAATGTAATGTCCTAACTAACTGGACCTTTGGTGAGCAATTCTCTGCTTCTCTTGTTTTAAGAAAGATGTGATGGCAATTTCTACTTCTTTTGCTGTGGTTGATATTTTTATTTAAGACTGGATACCAGGGGTGTTTGTGCCTTAGACTATAAAGGCCCAGAAGGACAATCTGAAACATGGTATCTACACATTTAAGATTAATTATTTCAATTCTTTATCAATTCAACAAGTATTTGCTGAGGACTCCTGTGCCAGACCCAACTTGTTGCTGGGGATATAGTAATGAACAAAACAGATGATTTGGAAGTAACCATGTTATGTCTTTAAATAAATGGAGTGAGTTCTCCATGGGTAGGCCTCCCTGGTAGCTCGTGATAAGGAATCTGCCTGCAGTGCAGGAGATGCAAGAGACTTGGGTTCAATCCTGGGGTCAGGAAGATCCCTTGGAGAAGGAAATGGCACGCCCACTCCAGTACTCTTGCCAGGACAATCCTGAGGACCGAGGAGCCTATGGGGTCGCATAGAGGCGGACCAGACTGAGCAGGGTCCCTGGGTAAAGAAAATGTTGATTGTGAGGAGCAAATATTAACATTTAATATATTTTTGCTTTAAAAAATGTCAACAGCTGAGTCTGGATTAGATGAAATGTGCTCTAGAAGAGCTCTTGGGGAAACCAGAAGGAGGAGGCCCATGTGATGAACTTATCTCCAAAGTGGTAAAGACTGATGACAGGAATGCAGGTTCCTCTGTGCAGGGAATTGGTGAAGAGAAACCAGCATGAAAAAGTGAGAGGAGGGAAGCTTTCCCCAAGTCTGGAAAATTACCCTACTGCTTGAATTGTGAGAGAAGCTTGCAATTGTAATAAGGTGAGAAGCTTTCTGACAGACCCGAGGAAGCCTAGTGAGTCAATTATCCCCACAACCATAAAAGAGGATCCTCCTTTGTAGACAAAGATGAGAAGAGCAATAAACGCGTGCAAGGAGCTGACACACCAGCCTCCAGTAATATGCCTGTCTGGCTTATGGGAGAGGCTGACTGCGGGTGATAAAGCTACCAAGGTGTAAAGGACACTTGCCAGGACTACAGAGGGGACACATGAGGTGCCAGGCCTCTAGCCTGCTTTACTTAGTGAAGAAATAAGGAAAATAAAGATTTAAAAATTGCAAGGCGAGCAAAATGCCATCAGTTGTTCTTCTGTACATAGTAAGAGCATGACTGGGAAGGCTCTTTTTATTAATGTTATTATTAAAATTAGTTGTAATTTCCCCCAATTTAGTCTACCTCTCAGTGTATGGGGAATCTATTTTTAGGGGTGGGATGAAAATAAACTAATGAATTACAAGTAAAAATCAGTGATAAAATTAGGGTTTAAGCTGTGTATTTATATGTGTTTCAACAGCTGTTCCCACATTAAGTTGGAATCCTAGGAAGCTTAAAAATGACCAGAGTAAGGTATTTTTCCTTGTTTTAGGAGTTAAACATCTGTATCACCTATAAAGTACATTACTGAGCAGTTTGGTACAATAGCAGCTTTGCCAATTTTAGAGTGAAAGAAATCCAGACTGCAAGATATAGTGGACTTCTGTCACCAAGGTTATCCAGCATCTTTTGTGCACAGTTTAACATTTGGATGGTTTCCTATATTGTGAGAACTGTTTTCTCATGACAGAATCCAAAATCTACATTTCCCAGTTGTTCTTTTCAACTGAGGAGCAGATATGTGACTTAGACTTTGGTGTCCAGATGCATAATACTGTCACTTGAACACAAAAGTGAGCAACCTGAGGTGGTGAAGGATCCAGGGGCCAGCACAATGGTGGAGGCATCTGGTTCTCTAGGTGTTTGTGATAGAAAACCTAGATTCTGAGTTATTGTGTTGATCCTGGTGGGTGGTTCATGTCTTTGAACATTAAACTAGGCAGAGGGATTCTGTTATTTGCAACCAAGAACACTAGCCAATATAAGAAGTTAAACAATTGTCTTTAAATTACCTGGTAAATTAGAGAGTCAGAATTAGAACTAATCTGTCTCATTTCCAAGTTTCAACCCCTAAATAGAGTTACTATAATACAGTGATTGCAGTTTGTGTTCCCACCCTTATCACTTGACTGAGATGCAGTCTGGGGCATTTCCCCATTCAGTGCTTTTGGCTGGGAGTCAGCAGATCAAACCTGGCCCACTACCTGTTTTTGTAAATAAAGTTTTATTGGGACACAGTCATGCCCATTGGTTTGTGTATTCTCTGAGGTTGCTTTCACACTCTTAACAGCAGAGTTGAGTTGTTGCCATAGAGACTGTATGGCAACATATCCTAAAATATCCACTATCTTGCCCTTTACAGGAAATGTTTGCTGATCCTTGGTTGGTAGGCAGTCACTACCCACCAACAAGATCTGGCAAGTGAAATGAAGCCTGTTTGGCATCCCCAGTCTAACGTGTCCCATTAGTCATCTGTTGCTGCTTTTGTAAGCGGCATCAGCATGCAGCATGGGCTCTGACCAGAGGCTGGTGCAGATAAGGACTGTATGGAGATAAATAAGGGTGTGCATCCACACATATGTTAGAGGAAACATACAATATTCATTTTTTGCCTCTACATGTCTTTTTATTAAAATGGATAATTTAGGAAGGAGTGCTTTTTCGCTAAGTAGATTTTACCTCTGTAGATGATTAGACTGATAGATTTCATTTAAAAAAAAAAAAAAAACAAACCCTGATCGAGATTGCTTCCTTTCTAAGTTGGCATTTAGTAAATGTCTTCAATCAAGTTGAACATTGGCCACCCTTAAAAATGATTGATTCAAGTCCAAGGGGACCTTGGGGAAAGTCCATAGGTCATAGCTTCACATGCAGGAGATCAATATTGTCTTGATGCCAGTGCCTTGACTTTTGACACAAATTGATCCAGATAAAAGAAATTTGGCTTCTCAAAACCTTAGGAGGAAGTTACTGAGTTGACCACATCTCTGGTTGATAACCCCTTTCATTGCCCCACTGCGCAGACTGACTGGCAGATCCTGAATCTGCTGGTCTGTGTACTGCTAAGGTTTTGCTTGAGTTGCTCTCTCCTTCTCTGCAGCATGATTTATACATTCCTCATTACCTAACTAGTTTCTCCTAGTTCTTTGAGACTCAAGCCCGGTGCCATCCCACCCAGGAAAATTTGCTGTTCCTTGTCCTCTGGGCTTACTCTTATCATGGGCTTTTCATCCTGTGTGGTCCGTTTACTTCTCTGTCTCCTGCAGGTGACTGTACAGGCACTGGCTGGTTTATCTCTGTTCCCTGTACACAGCCAAATGTTTAGTACAGAAAAGATGCTCAAAATATGTTTATTAGAAGAGATGGCATCCTTCTTGTGGTCCAGAGGCAGGGCCTTGTAAGTGGAGCTAAACATTCTTTTGTGGTTTCTTTTTCAGCAAACGATTACAGTGCAGCAGGGATTTTAAGTTGATTCTGAACCAATTTGTTTATTTACCCTAAAATGAACTAAAAGACAAAAAAAAAAAAAAAAGAATAAAATCCATCAGAATGCAATGCTATGCAATTCAAGACAGTGGGATTCTGAATGAATTTTTACTTTGTTTTGATACTTTTCTGTATTTTCCAAAGTTTGTATAGGGTGTGCCTTTTTAGTTTTACAAATAGAAAAATAGACATTGAAACAATTTTTAAAAATTGCTGGAATAAGACGTCAAATAAGTAAGTTACTATTTATTATAAAAAAACTTTTTAACAATTCTAAATAAAATATTGTAACTAGGAAAGAAAAATAACCCATGTCCTTTGTTTTTTGTTTTTTAATAAGAGCTACATCATGTTATTGAAACATTAAGATGATTAGAGTGAATATCTGGGATTGCAAACTTTGGCTTGGCCCTGGGTTAACCCCAGGGTGGGATTATACATTCGATTTGTCTTTTCCTTGTTCCAATAGATGGACATTTTTTGTGAAATGTCTTTATTAATGAGTCTTCTGTAACCTATAGAAAAAATACAAATGAAAAGGTTTCCAGGAGCAGAAGGGGAAGAAGTCATTGTCACATAGAGTCAGGGAAGCATTCATTACATGCTCAAGTAAGGGTTGTGAGTTGTAGCACTTGTAGGTCCAGTCATGAGCTCCAGGGCTTAGGCGTGAAAACAATCAGGGCCATTGGCCAAGGATTGGCTTGTTGTTGTTTTTAAGTCAATAAGTGGTATCCAACTCTTTGCGACCATATGGACTACAGGCTTCTCTGTCCTTCACCAACTCCCAGAGTTTGCTAAAGCTTATGTCCATTGAGTAGGTGATGCCATCCAATCATCTCATCCTCTGTCACCCCCTTCTCCTCCTGCCCTTAATCTCTCCCAGCATCAGGGTCTTTTCCAGAGTCTGCTCTTTGCGTCAGGTTGCCAAAGGACTAGAGATTCAGCTTCAATATTAGTCCTTCCAGTGAATATTCAGGGTTGATTTCCTTTAGAAGTGACTGGTTTGATCTCCTTGTCCAAAGGACTCTCAAAAGTCTTCTGTAGCACCACAGTTTGAAAGTATCGATTCTTTGGCACTCAACCTTCTTTATGGTCCAACTCTCATGTCCATACGTGACTACTGGAAAATGCATAACTTTGACCACTTGGAGCTTTGTCGGCAAAGTGATGTCTCTGCTTTTTAATATGCTGTCTATTTTGGTCATAGCCTTTCTTCCAAGGAGCAAACTGCTTTTAATTTCATGGCTGCACTCACTATCCACAGTGATTTTTGAGCCCAAGAAAATCTGTCACTGCTTCTACTTTTTCCCCATCTATTTGCCATGAAGTGATGGAACCAGATGCCATGATCATAGTTTTTTGAATGCTGAATTTTGTTCAAAAGCCACTTTTGACTCTCCTCTTTCACCGTCAACAACAGGCTCTTTAGTTCCTCTTTGCTTTCTGCCATTAGAGTGGTGTGATAGCATCTGCATATCTGAGGTTGTTCATATTTCTCCTTGCAATCTTTATTCAGCTTGTGATTCATCCAGCCTGGCATTTCGAATGACATACTCTGTATTTAAGTTTAATAAGCAGGGTGACAATATGCAGCACAGCCTTTATGTGCTCCTTTCCTTATTTGAACCAGTCAGTTTTTCCATGTATGATTCTAACTGTTGCTTCTTAACCTGCATGCAGGTTTTTCAGGAGGCAGGTAGGGTGGTCTGGTATTTCGATCTGTAAGAATTTTTTCAGTTTGTTGTGATTCACACAGTCAAAGGCTTTAGTATAGTCAATAAATCAGAAGTAGATTTTTATTTTCTGGAATTGCCTTGCTTTCTCTGTGATCCAGTGGACATTGGCAATTTAATCTCTGGTTACTCTGCTTTTTCTAAATCCAGCTTGTACATCTGGAGGTTTTTGATTCACCTACTATTGAAGCTTAACTTGGAGGATTTCGAGCATAAGCCTACTAGAATGGGAAATCAATTATATGGTAGTTTGAACATTCTTTGGCATTGCTTTTCTTTGGAATTGAAATGAAAACTGACCTTTTCCAGTTCTTTGACCACTGCTGAGTCTTCCAAATTTGCTGGTATATTGAGTGCAACACTTTAACAGCATCATCTTTTAGGATTTGAAATAACTCAGCTGGAATTCCATTACCTCTACTAGTTTTGTTCACAGTAATACTTCCTAAGGCTCACTTGATTTCACACTCCAGGATGTTTGGCTCTAGGTGAGTGACCACACCATTGTGGTTATCTGGGTCATTAAGACTTTTTTTTGTACAGTCCTTATGGGTGTTCTTGCCACTGCTTCTTCATCTCTTCTACTTCTCCTAGGTCCTTGCTTTTCTGACTTTTATAATGCCCATCTTCACATGAAATGTTCCCTTGCTATCTCAAGTTTTCTTGAAGAGAGCTCTAGTTCTTCCCATTCTACTGTTTCCCTCTATTTCTTTGCATTGTTCACTTAAGAAGGTTTTCTTATCTCTCCTTGCTATTCTCTGAAACTCTGCATTCAGTTGGTTGTATCTTTTCATTTTTCCTTTGCCTCTCACTTCTTTTTTCAGCTATTTGTGAGGCCTCCTCAGACAACCACTCTGCCTTCTTGCATTTCTTTTTCTTTGGGATGATTTTGGTCATTGCCTCCTGTCCAATGTTATGAACCTCTGTCCACAGTTCTTCAGGCACTCTGTCTACCAGATCTAATCCCTTGAATCTATTTGTCACCTCCACTGTATAATCATAAAGGATTAGATTTAGGTCATACCTGAATAGTCTAGTGGTTTTCCCTACTTTCTTCAGTTTAAGCCTGAATTTTGTACTAAGGAGTTCATGCTAGGAGCCATGGTCAAGGATTGGTTAGTCAAATGTTAAAGGGACCTGCAAACAACCCTGAAAAATGTACTCATGTGTGAAGTGTCCTCTGAGCCTAAGTGTACACACAGAAGAAAGTCTTTAAAGGGAAAGTGCTGGTGAGTCTGGGCTTCTCTGGTGGGCCAGTGGTAAAGAATCCACCTGCCAATGCAGGAGACACAGGTTTGATTCCTGGATTGAAAAGATCCCCTAGAGAAGGAAATGGCAGCTCATTCCAGTATTCTTGCTTGGAAATCGTCATGAATAGAGGAGCCTGACAGGCTACAGTCCATAGGGTCCCAAGAGTCAGACATGACTGCGACTTAGCATAGCATGATAACTTTGACATGGATCTAGGCCTCAGTTCCTAACTAAGCTTCTCTATTGAGACGAAATTTTATTTACTCTGTTACATGTTAAGTCATGAATAAGCACATCTGAAAGAACAGATGAAAAATATACCCACATCAGGAATTCCTCTAAATACATATAAGTAAACGAATCATATGGCAAAATTTGGGAGGAAAGATGCCATTCCATTTCCCAGTATTCAAATTTGAAAACTAAATTTTAAATAAAAATGAAAAGTCATTTTTTCACAAATATAGTGTTTCCTATATTAGAGATAATTCAGTTTATAATTATATTAACAAATAAAAAAATTCCCTTTATACTTGAGTAAAACTACATTGTTGGGTTCATGTGCTATTTGTAATAACTATCACTGTCATGTCACTTTGAATCTTGGAGCCTTTGTCACTTCCAATAGTAATGGAAATTATTACTATTATGAAATTAAAGGTAGCACTTGAGGCTGTACTTCAGACGTACTCTCCAAAGCAAGTATGTAGAAATCAACTGAGTAAACTGGTTAGTTGAACCCCCTTCCTTTCCTTACCCCCAATTTCATAGTCTTTTGATGATTTTATCCTGAAAATATAGTCTGGGTCAAGTGCCCTTAACTCTGTTCAGTTGACGCTAACCCCGGTTCTGTTACTCAGCCTTGCTGAGATACCATCACTTTAACATTTTCTTCCATAAATTCCTGACAAAAGGCAGAATTGATGTGTGATTTTTATATTTTTGTGTGGTTTTTATATTGATGTGTGATTGCTTTTCCTTCTTAGGAAAACCTCACATCTTAAAACCTAATGCTTTTTCAGTTTCAGGGAACAAGTGGGATGACCCTTCTCATCACTAGCGCTTTCCCCTCCTAAGGTGGAAGGGCATCTTGGTGTAATTTGATGGACAACCGCATTTGTCCTTGGAAGTTTTCTGCATCCTCACCAAACTACCCTGCTTGTTAGTGTTTCAAGCCCTCTTCATCTGCTCACTCATTGTAGTAGCTGGAGAGGTAATCCCCTACTATCATTTTCTAGATGAGAAAATGAAAACTTAGGGATTAAGAAACTTCCTCAGATTTAGGCAGTCTGGCCATCTGCATTGCAGAGTGGAGGATGGAGGGAGCAGCAGATGTGTTCAGTCAGTTCAGTTCAGTCGCTCAGTTGTGTCTGACTCTTTGCAACCCCATGAACTGCAGCACGCCAGGCCTCCCTGTCCATCACCAACTCTCTGAGTCCACCCAAACCCATGGCCATCGAGTTGATGATGCCATCCAACTATCTCATCCTCTGTCGTCCCCTTCTCCTCCTGTCCTTAATCTTTCCCAGAATCAGGGTCTTTTCAGATGAGTCATCTCTTCGCATGAGGTGGCCAAAGTATTGGAGTTCCAGCTTCAACATCAATCCTTCCAATGAACACCCAGGACTGATCTCCTTTAGGATGGACTGGTTGGATCTCTTTGCAGTCCAAGGGACTCTCAAGAGACTTCTCCAACACCACAGTTCAAAATCATCAATTCTTTGGCACTCAGCTTTCTTCACAGTCCAACTCTCACATCCATACGTGGCTACTGGAAAAACCATAGCTTTGACTAGATGGACCTTTGTTAGCAAAGCAATGTCTCTGCTTTTTAATATACTGTCTAGGTTGGTAATAACTTTCCTTCCAAGGAGTAAGCGTCTTTTAATTTCATGGCTGCAATCACCATCTGCAGTGATTTTGGAGCTCAGAAAAATAAAATCTGACACTGTTTCCACTGTTTACCCATCTATCTGCCATGAAGTGATGGGACCGGATGCCATGATCTTAGTTTTCTGAATGTTGAACTTTAAGCCAACTTTTTCCACTCTCCTCTTTCACTTTCAGCAAGAGGCTCTTTAGTTCCTCTTCACTTTCTGCCATAAGGATGGTGTCATCTGCATATCTGAGGTTATTGATATTTCTCCCGGGAATCTTGATTCCAGCTTGTGCTTCATCCAGCCCAGCGTTTCTTATGATATACTCTGCATATAAGTTAAATAAGCAGGGTGACAATATACAGCCTTGACGTACTCCTTTTTGTATTTGGAACCAGTCTGTTGTTCCATGTCCAGTTCTAACTGTTGCTTCCTGACCTGCATACAGGTTTCTTAAGAGGCAGGTCAGGTGGTCTAGTATTCTCATCTCTTTAGGAATTTCCCACAGTTTATTGTGATTCACACAGTCAAAGGCTTTGGCATAGTCAATAAAGCAGACAGATATTTTTCTGGAACTCTCTTGCTTTTTCAATGATCCATTGGATGTTGGCAATTTGATCTCTGGTTCCTCTGCCTTTTCTAAAACCAGCTTGAACATCTGGAAGTTCATGGTTCACATATTGCTGAAGCCTGGCTCGGAGAATTTTAAGAATTAGTTTACTAGCATGTGAGATGAGTGCAATCATGGGGTAGTTTGAGCATTCTTTGGCATTGCTTTTCTTTGGGCTTGGAATGAAGACTGACCTTTTCCAGTCCTGTGGCCACTGCTGAGTTTTCCATATTTGCTGGCATATTTAGTGCAGCACTTTCACAGCGTCATCTTTCAGGATTTGAAATAGTTGAACTGGAATGTGTTCAGAATAGACCACAAACCTGATTCATTCAGACATTGGTCTATTTATCCCTACCAGCCTCCTTAAATCCCTCTTCCCTAGCCTTTCCTCAATGTCTTTGTTTTCTTTTTTCAGCCATGGTATACAGTTTTCGGGGTCTTAGTTCACTGAAAAGGAATTGAACCTGGGCCCTTTGCAGTGAAAACGCAGAGTCCTAAACACTGGGCTGCCAGGGAAGTCCCCATAAGTCTTTTTCCATGACTTCTCTTGGAAGTATCCCAGCCCTCCCCTCACCAACATTTCATTTTGTCGTCATGAATGAATGCTTAGGGAGCTGGGAGTGGTGGACAAATTTTTCTAGGCTTTGTGTAATTTGTAATCTATGGTCAGAGCATCTTGGGAAGAAATTGGACACTCACTCTCCTCATTGGGCTTGTGCTCGGTATCCAGCAAGGAGCTCCTTCAGCCATGCTATTTCATATTTTTGGTTTTTTTTTTTTTACTCCATAAGGATGAATTTGATAAGGTAATTTTGGAACAACTATCTGCCATTAGGGATCATTGTGCTCATTGCCGTATAAACACCATGCATGCATCCATCCCTCTCCTCACTTAATAAATATCAAGTTCCACGTACTGCCAGAGTGATATAAGGGCCAACAAGAATAAGAAGGACTGTGCTCGTGGAGCTTGCTCCAGAGGGGAAGACAAACAATCAGGAAGGAAACAAACAAACTAGATGGCTCAAGCTCTACCTTGTGACATATAATGAGCGAAACACACTGAAAACTTGACAGACAGGCTCTCAGGAGGATGGTTCTTTAAATAGAGTTGTCCAGAAGGCCACTCTAAGACATTACCTTCTACACTGAAAGCCTGGCAGGAGGGAAGGGCTCAGCCATTCCAGGACCTGGAGAAAGACCACATCAGGCACTGGGACAGGAAAATGCTCAGAGGTGGAAAGGGGCCAGTGAAGGTGGAGCACAGTGGGTGGGGTGGGGTGTGTAAGCCATGGGGTAGGGTCCGGCCCTGTTGGGCTTTGCCAGTGGCAGTGGTTCTCGATAGAACACACAGCACAGTGGCACTGGCTGTTTCCAGCAAGTGTCCATTTGACCAGGCTATGCCTTGTGTCAGATGTTTAGACTTCTGCCCCAAATGTTGGCCACAGCAAGGACAATTGTACTGAAAGAACATGTGTTTCACCAACGCCTGTTACTCTTACCAGGCTGTCAACATTAGGTGAGTTGTTGAGAACTTAGGAGCTTGGCCCCTGAAGAGGTGACCATGTCACCCTCTGAGGACATGTGTGGGAGCATAGTGCAGATTGCCCTTGCTCCTGTTCTGACCTCTCTGTTTCTCCAGAATCGTTCTGAGATGCTTGCATTTCCTTTGGCAGCCCACACAGCACTTAACCTTCACCATGCAAATCAGCATTCATCTATCAAGGATTCTAGGCCAGCCTGTTTTTGTCCCCATTAACCTCTGGCTAGCCCTACACTTCTCCAATAAAAAGAACTCCATTTCCTAATCAATGGTCACTTCCCGATGGAAATCATAATTATGGTTATGCAGCATTTGTTTCGCATACACAGCTTTTATGAGTGTGATTGATAGACGTGAGGCAGTGGGACTGAGTGGGTCATGTGGCCAGTTGTTTTGCTCATCTTATTTTGCAGGTTCTGCAGGGTGCCATATACTTGATTGTTCAAATGGGGACATTTGGGGAAATTAAAGAGGGCTAAATTAATTATACCATGAAAATAGACATAAACTGGAGTGGGTGGTCACCCTAGGTTTTCAGGGTTTGGGTACTACATACTGCTGTTATATTTTCTAGATTTTTCCACATGACAATGAATGATAATATTTCTTTCCCCTGATATTATCAAGTATGTTAAGTCCGTCTGTTTTATGGGTTTAAAGAAGGGCTTCCTAGGTGGTGCT
This sequence comes from Antilocapra americana, assembly GCA_007570785.1. Lineage (NCBI taxonomy): Eukaryota > Metazoa > Chordata > Mammalia > Artiodactyla > Antilocapridae > Antilocapra > Antilocapra americana. Next base: position 47,096,144 of record ML662442.1, read on the forward strand.
TTGGTAGAGAATCCTCCTGCCAGTGCAGGAGACATAAGAGACATGGGTTTGATCCCTGGATTTCCCCTGTAGAAGGGAAGGGCAGCCCACTCCAGTATTTTTGCCTGAAAAACTCCACGGACAAGGAGCCTGATGGGCTAGCTGAAGTTGCAAAGAGTCAGACACAACTGAGTGACTGAGCATCACACACACACACACACACACACACATACACAAAGAGGAAGTCAAAAAATGACTCTTTTTCTTATAGCTAATGCCAAGCTTATGAAGGAAGCAGCTGAGCCCAAGCTTGTAACCTCAGTACTGCCCAGAAGCTCCAGATGGTCAGGGAGATGACAGAGAGGTCTGAAAGCCCTTGTTCCATATTCCTGTCTCTGCATGGGGACAGCGCCTCTTGAAAGCAGGGTGGGTTTAGGTGGCAGGGAGATGATTCACCTAATGATCTCTGGTCAGACCACACTCTAGTGACAGTGAAGGTGGGAAAGACATGATTGCCAAAACAACAAAGCCTTTGCCACAGTGAGAATCTGCTGTGTGTGCCAATAAGAAGTGAACTCTCTGGAGGGGAAAGAATAAATGGGTGAACTCAATTAATTACTCTTGGAAAAATGTGTAATCCGGAATATCCACAAGTGGCAATAATATTTTTTTTATTATTCTTTATTAGAAAATCTTTTAAAAGAGTTTTGGCTGAATGTTTGCTTGCTTATTTGCTTAAATAACACAAAACCATGGGAACCCCGTATCTTGTTGTCCCTCCTCAACCCACGTTTAAGCCCAAGTCTCTCAGACAAGTTAAAGTTGTTCTTCAGGTTCTTTGGTTGTTATTCAGTTGCTCCATTTTGTCTGACTCTTGGTGACCCCATGGACCGCAGCACGCCAGTCAGATTGTGAGTCACAGTGAAGCTGCTGTTAAGAAAGTCTTTCTCATGGGATGACATTCTTGAAAATGCAGACTACTCCTAAACAGGACCTGATGGTTCATTTTTTTCCAAGGACAACTCTTCTTCTTTAATGTAACAGCTAACTCAGACCTGCTGCGAAGAGAGTATTTAGTTAGATAATTTAGACTAACACAGCATCATATACCACAGTTCCTGGCTAGGGCTGAAGTAAGCTGAGATGCTGACATTTACTGGGAAGCTCACATAGTCCTCCAAAGACCCCTCTTCCCCACTTCCTCCTGCTCACTGTTGCTTCTACCCTTTCCCATTGCTAGTTTTGGAGCCTATAAAACCCCAACCTTCTTTCTGTATTGGGTTAGCTGTTCCCTTGAAACCCTGTCTCTGTGCTCAGCTCAGTGCAGCTCAGCCTCAAAGCAAATATTTTGGGGGAACAACTGGGATATAATTACATGACTAAGAAGAAAGAAAGGCATGGGGTTGTGATTTGATTCTATGGAAAAATAATAAATTGTCAGTGTGAATCCTATGGATGCAGATTTAAGGATGCTTGACCCAAGATGTGTTTTTCCATCTAGATCTGTGTCTGAAAAAATATAATATGAGCCACATATGCAATGTAAAATTTTCTGGTAGCCGCATAAAAACAGGGAAACTAATTTTAATAATTATTTTATTTAACACAATGTATGCAAAGTATTATCATCCTAACATGTAGTCCATATGAAAAGTATTAATGAGAAATTTGACATTCTTTTTCATGCTAGGCCTTTGACATCAGAAGCATGTTTCAATCCAGACTAACCACATTGCACATGCTCAAGAGTCACACATGGCTAGCGGTTGTTGTATTGGACAGAATGGTACAGATGCAGAGCGTTGCTACTCAAAACGTGGTCCATGCCAAAGAAAACATATAGGTTGCCAACAAGCACATAAAAAGATGCTCATCATCACCAATCGTCAGGGCAATGCAAATCGAAATCACATTGAGACCTAACCTCATACCAGTCAGAAGGGCTATTGTCAAAAAGACAAACAGCAAGTGTTTGTGAAGGTATAGGGAAAAGAGAACCCTAGCACACTGTTCGGGGGGATGCGAATTGGTACTGCCAAGATGGAAGGCAGTATGACAGGTCTCTAAAAAATTAAAAATAAAACTACCGTATGATCTCATAATTCTACTCCTGGATATTTATCCAAGAAAATGAAAATGCTCACATGAAAAGTTAAGTACCCCAAAGTTCATAGCAGCATTATTCACAATAGCCAAGATATGGAAACAAGCTAAGTGCTCATCAACAGATTAATAGATAAAGGTATGGTGTATACACAGACACACACAATGGCATATTACTCAGCTATAAAACAGAATGAAATTTTACCATTTGCAACAACATGGATAGACCTGGAGGATATTGTACTTAGTGAAAAAGTCAGACAGAGAAAGAGATACTGTATGATTTCAATTACATGTGGAATCTGAAAAACAAACCAAACAAATGAATATAACAAAACAAATTGACTCACAGAGAACAAACTAAACTAGTGGTTACCACAGGGGAGAGAGGCAAAATAGGTGAAGGGGATTAAGAGGTACAAACTGCCAATTATAAAACAGGTCTCGGAGATGTAATGTACAGCACAGGGAAAAAACAGTCAGTATTTTGTAAAAACTTTGTATGGTGTGTGATGCAAAAAATACTGAATCACTATGTTGTATACCTGAAACTAATATAATGTTTTAAGTCAGTTATACTTCACTTGAGAGAAACATGTGGTTCATGGACAGATATGAGTTGTTGGGTTTACAGAATGAGATAGATTCAGGAACTGAAAGGAAGTGTTTAAAAACTTTGATAGCAATGTGAATTTGCCATAACATCCAAGCGTGTGGTCATTTTAAAAGTAATTTTATTTCTTATTGTATTTTAAATGAATATTACTCAGCAGTTGATTGGGGGTGAGAGTGGAGGACCAGCTTGACTCTTCCTCACAGATAGCTTGAGAAACCTTGTTTTGGATCTTCCACTATTTCCACCCTGCACTTCTCAACCTCGGGTTAGCCCAGCAATTTGCAGAAATGGATCCCTCAAGAGTCACTAGTATGGCTCACTATGGAACTGTAGTGTCATTCCGGTTCTTGTTATCTACAGCGTTTTGTGATGTTTAACTGTTGGCCATCTCTTTTTTCTCTCCCTGGATCAGTAGCTTTCTTAGCTGATTTCTTTATCACATTCCTACCTTCTACATCTAGGTTTACCAAGAAATAGCATGGTTGGAAGTGAACTAATTTAGAAAGAGTAATTTTTCCACTGAGGGCTTCCCAGGTGGCTCTGTGGTAAAGCACCCACTTGCCAATGCAAGAGATGTGAATTTGATCTCCGGGTTGGGAAGAGCCCCTGGAGGAGGAAATAGCAATCCACTCCAGTATTCTTGCCTGGGAAATCCCTTGGACAGAGGAGTCTGGCAGACTATAGTCCATGTGGTTGCAAAGAGCTGGGCACGACTGAGTGACTGAGCGTGGCACAGCATGGAATTTTTCCATTGAGTGTAATGTGGTGAGAGAGTGGGAAGCTGAGATGGGTCCCCAGGGGTAAGAATAGTGCAAGTGTCAGGATTCTCCAGAGAAAGAGGAACAATGGAGTATCTCTTGGTATAGCTACATTTCTATCAATATAGTATCTCTATCGATTTAGTATTTATTATCTAGCTAGCTAGCTAAGGAAAGAGAGAGAGAGAGGATATAAAAATTGGCTCATGCAGTTATGGAGGCTGAGAAGTCCCAGGATGTGCAGTTGGCACTTTGGATACCCAGGGGAGCTGGCATATAGTTTCAGTCTGAGTCTGAAGGATTGAAAACCAGGAAAGCCAATGGAGTAAGTTCCAACCCCAAAATCTGTAGAGTTAAGATTCAAGAAAAGCCAAAGTTCACTTTAAATCTGCAGGCCAGATTCAAAGTCTCAGCTCGAAGCAGCCAGGCAGGAGGAGCTCCGCTTATTCTCAGAGGAGTCGGCCTTTTGTTTTGTTTAGACCTTCAGCTGATTGGATGAGGTCCACCCACAGTAGAGAGAGCAATCTGCTTTGGTCAGTTTACTGATGCAGGTGTTAATCCCATTTAAAAACACCATCACAGACACACCCAGGATCCTGTTGGACCAAATGTCTGGGTACACTGTGGCCCAGTGTTGCTGACATAAACTAGTGATCAGGTGCATGTGGAATTCAGATGGGAGATGGTAGAGTCTGCACCAAGGTGGGAGCCAGGCGGTAGACAGAAGAGGAAAGGAACAGATGGAGAGGCTGCCAGGAGCGAGCAGGGCAGGGTGTGTGAGAGAGGGAGCAGGTGAGGCTGACCCTCAGGGGGATTCCTGGGAGGGTCAAATCCACCTGCACCTGAAAGTCCAAAGTTTCCACGTGAAACTCTCTGCTTCTCTTTCCATAGGTCCTTCCTCTCACCCCCAGCTCTGCCTCTTGGTGGCCACTCTAAGCAACACCGCCATTCTTCCAATCACATGGGCTCAAAACCTGGAGCCACTTTTGTTCCCTTCTCCTGTTTTGTCCCATCATTTGTGGAGTCCTATAGACTATTTCCACAGCCGCTCTCTCCCAGGCTCTTATTTCCATTCACATTCCTTGGCCACCAGCTAATCCAGAGTCCTCACCTCTAGCGAAGCTCTTGGAATGTTCTCCCAGCATGTTGTCTTGTTACCTGCCTCTCTGTGCTCTAAACCTCCTCTTGTGTTACTGCCAGCAATCTTAAGACACAGTTCCAAGGCTGTCTTCCCTTCACCAAATCCTCAGTGTCCACTCACTGTCTGCTAATGATGCGGTGTCTCCTTCCTCGGGGATCCCCCGTGCCCTGCTAGTGTTTCAAGGCTCCTCTTCCCTGTGTTACTGAGCTCCCCGTGCCTTGGACAGTGTGATCCTGAGAGTGCAGGACTAATGGCAGGAGAGCTCATGGAGGAAAAAACAGGGCTCACTGAGAACACATAATAACAGGCTCTAACCTGACTCAGGGTTCTCATGAACCTGAAGCTTAAAGGATTCTTTGAAATTAGCCAGAAAGAGGGAACCATGCATCTAAGGCCTGGACATTATAAAGAATGTGATGCATTCTAGGGCCTAGAAGAAAAGCACGTGGCTGAAGTCACAGAGGGAAAGGACAAGCTAAAAGAGATGCCAAGAAGGAGTTTAAGGCAACTCATTTAAGAACATGAGACTTAATTCTAAGAGCTGCTGGAAGTCATGGAAAGACTTAAAGCAGGGATGTGATGTGATCAGACCTGCCTTTTTAAAAGTTCACTGTAACTGCTGTAGATTTGAACTATTGGCTACTTCTTTTTTCCCCCTAAAACTTTCTCTAACATTTTTAACCCTGGGTTAATTTTTATCTCCATGTACAGTGGGAATGCCAAAATTTATTTGTCAAAGGAGCTACTTCATATAACTTGTCTCTTACATGCCCTGTGTACTTAGAAACACAATTTGAGAAATGTTGACTTGAATAACTTCCTCCACCTGGGAGACTTCCTCGCCCTATTGAGCCCCAGCACATCTTGCCAGACCCAGATTCAACCCATCTTTCCAGCCCTGGCACAGGCATCTGGAACCTCTCCCAGATCCCACTGTCAAGTGTAAGGTTAGCTCTCTTCAACTATTAAGCCACGGCTCCTTTCAGATCTTAAAAAGAGGCTACGATTCTAGGATATCAGAGAGCTTGGTCTTTTCTGAAATCCTATAGTGCATTGTGGTTATCTCCTGGACGATCATCAGTTGATTGTGTATTAGTGCAGACTATGTGTTTATCTTAATCCCCCAACGAAATCAAGGGTTGGGGGGTCATAGTCTCTGCCTCTCTCTCATACCCCTGCGCCCTTGTCCAGAGGAGGAACTTGATTATTTCATTAATTCTCAGCCCTCGAGAAGCCACCCTCCCACTCTTCTGGGCCACATGTAAATACAGCTTCCTGGCATCTCTGGCAGCTCAGTAAGCCTCCCACCTTGTCTGGGAGTCAGTCTGTCAGTGCCTTTGCCTGCAGGCATGCTGGCGGGGAGAAGAGTCCCCACGCTCTGTCCACTGGGAGCCTGAAAGCCTTGGCAAACTCCTGTCACCTCCCCTGTATTTTTATCCTCAGCTTGAGGCTCTGGAATGCTTTCCAGGGATCCCCAAGGACACCTGGAAAGCACAGCCCAGGACAAGCATGCGAAGGGCAAGCTCATCTCTCCACTCAGCTGTTTCTCAGCCTCCCAGTCTCTGAACCTGGGGAGAGAAGGTCTGTTTCCTGTCGTGTCTTTGGGTGTTTCTCAGCTTGCGCCTAAGAACAGGCATCCTTTGGTCCAAAGGGCATCACAGCTGTGCTTCCCCTTTTGTGATGGCGTGTACGCAGTGGAGGCAAGTGGGAAGTAATGGCTTCTGTCAAGCGGTGTGTGCTCCCCCGTGTCAGTGTCGGCTCCCCTTACCGGGGGTGTTCCTCTTGCTGCTTGCTGGAAAGACTGTCAAAGGATGTCAGGATACATTCTCTGCTCCTGCCTGTGCCTTTTCTTTCTCTCTCCCTCTCTCTCCCTCCTCTCTTTTGATTCTGTCTTGATGTCATCTCTTCAAAGTATACTACCTGTAAAATATTGATTCACAGCAGGCTGCATCTGCCAGGATCAGATTTCTCTTCTGCTGGCAGCAGTAATAAACTACCACAGACGCTGCAGACCTGGTGCCAGCTTCACCGCCGCTTCACACACATCCGTCTGTCTTCGGCCTGACTCTACATAATGAAACAGCGTCCAGAGACATTTCAGAAAGAGAGAAACCTAGTAACAACCGCTGGGGACATAAAAGAGCCAGAGGAGCCTGCAAATGGAGGGTGGAACAGGTATCATCCCAAGCAGTTGATGCATCGCAAACTGACTGGTTTCCTGACAGCAACTGGGAAAGCAGCAGCAGAAAACAAAGCTGCCCAGTTAACCGCCCACAGCAGCCTGACAGCAACAGTCCTCCACCTCCTTCTGGCCTTCCGCCAGCATCTGGGGCCAGCTCCTGGAATTGCACCTTGAAACACTGATAACTTATGAATCCTGCAGGGAGTATCAAACCTAGAGGAAGCTCTTATGGAATAGAGATATGAATTTAGTTTGTGTAGAAAAAGAATTAATGGTGATGCAATAGGCTTAGATTTGAAAAGTTTGGACTCTAGAGCCAGAGGCTGAGATGGGTACTAGTCTCTGCCATTTATCATCCCTGTGGTCTGGGGCAAGTTACTAAGTTTACTTGTCCCAGTTTCCTTGTTAGTATAATGGGATGGTCATCATGATTCAGTTAAGGCATTTAGATAGTGCCTGGTTTACAGCACAGGGCTTCCCTGGTGGCTCAGCAGGAAAAGAATCTGCCTGCAATGCAGGAGCTGCAGGAATCATGTGTTTGATCCCTGGGTTGGGAAGATCTCCTGGAGGAGGGCATGGAAGCCCACTCCAATATCTTGCCTGGAAAACACCATGGACATAGGAGTCTGGTGGGCTACAGTCCATGGGGTTGCAAAGAGTCAGACACGACTGAAGCAACTTAGCAGGCATGCATGCACTGATTTATAGCATTATTGAAATATAAAACACAGTTTCCCTGATGGGGAGTCCACAGTCCCAGTGAATGGGAACAGTGTAAGCATTCCTTTTCCCTTTTGGGAACATAACTCCTTATCCAGAAAGGCTTCCAGAACAGATAGGCAGCTGGGGATTGAGCACACCCTCTGGGGGGAGCCTGAACCTTGTCCTGTTGCTTTGTCTGCAAATGTGCGCTTGTTCCAAGGTGCCCCACTCTCTGAGAAGGTGACTCTTTGTTCTGAATCACAGCAGTTGTGGAAAGAATTTTCTGAACCTCACTGGTGTGTGTCTGTGTCATTCCCATCCTGGCTGGGGGAGGAAAGTATTAAAAAGGGAAGCGGCCATCCGAAGTCAGTAAATCCGTCATCAGAGATGACAGCTGTGGGTTTGCATTCTTGTTTTACTGCGACTTTGAGCAAGTTGGTGAAGGTGGCTGTGGCATCCTGCTCAGGTCTGTGAAGAGTTATGCTTTTCCACTGTATTAGCTACTGAAGGGACCCTACCACTTAGCACCCTCTGGGGAGCTTTCCCTTTTGCAGTGCAGGGAAATTTACCCCTTGTGACCAACTGTTAAGCTTCCTTTGAAGCCTCTTTTAATTCAGATTTGGTTCAGCTCACAATGGCTTCTGAGTCAGTGGGGAAAACATTTACGATATGACAAACTAGCAACCTGTATTTTTTACATACCGTTAGAGAAATCATGGGTCTTTTATACTTGCATTTTTTTGCTTTTTGTTGGGAGAGATGTCCTCTGAGACCCCTCAGTTCCTTGCTTTATATTCTTTCTCCTCTTCAAGCCTCAAAGCCTCTGTGCACAGTAGCAGGCTTCCCTTTGATGAGGCAGGCTGGAGAAAGTTTCATGTGAAGCCCGCCAGAGCCAATGGTCTGCGGTTGGAAGGGAGACTGACTAGTCGAGTTAAGCATCCCTCCCATCCTGGTTGGGGAGGGGGGGTGCTCCTCAGAACAAGGGGGCTTGTTTTCCTTCCCCAAAGACTTTGGAGGACACTGCATTCTCATGGGGTTTGTATGGGTACAGTGTGCCCAACCTGGTCCCCTCATCCTCTCCACTGTGGCATGCTTTCAGAACTGTCCTATTCTTCATTATGTCAGGACCCTGAATTACTGCACATGTTCCTTTTCAGAGACAGAGCAGGAGAATTAGCTCTGGGAAATGCATCCGGAGGTGGAGCTATGGGAGAAAGAATAACTGAACACAGAGTGGCAAGAGAGGTACCAGTGGTAAGACATGGGAGCTCAGTCTTGACCTTGACCAGGGTGTGTCAAGTACACGATGTGGAGAGTGAATGTCCCCTATATAAAAGCTAGGAAGGCGAAACCTCATGGGTGGTGTGATCTGCTGCCTGGGCTTGGAGATCAGTTCTGCAGTCGTGTGGACTTGGGGAGAATGACTGCCCCTCTCTGTCACCAGCTTCAAATGGATTGTTATGAGGATTGAACGTGATAATCCATGTAAAGCGCTTAGTGCAGAGACCGATACCATAACAAAGCTGAGATGAATGTTAAAGCAGGTTGAGACAAAGAAGTATTGAGAGTATGGAGCTCCTCAGGGTATAGCCCCTTGGGAACACAATGGGAAAACCACGGAGAAGGGATCTTTTAAAGGCCAGTTAATAAAGAACTTAAAAGTCATTCTTAGCTTTGTCCACACTCCTCTTATTTACAGTTTCTGGTAAACAGCAGGCACTCAATAAATATTTATTCAACTTCTATCTGTGAGTTTAGCAATCATCAGTAGCCTAAAAATTTCACCACTGGCTCCACTGACTTGATTGCAATTTTTTTTTTTTCTTTTGGCCATGCCTTGTGTGGCATGTGGGAATCTCAGTTCCCCAACCAGGGAGAATTGATGCCTTCTGCAGTGAAAGCACCAAGTCTTAACCACTGGACCACCAGGGAGGTCCATTGATTACAATTTTATTGTTCCTGTTAACTAAAAAGAAATCTTTTTGTTATCTATTTTGTTCTTTCTCTGGCCTGAAGCTTAGGAATCTGTGTTAATGTGTATGTCTGGGTTAACCTAGACCATGTTAAGTGTTTCCTGTGCCTTTACTTAGCCAATGTTTATTGAGAATCTTCTGTATTTCACTAGGTGCTGCAGTTTAGTTTCTACCTCAAGATCTAAAGTATATATACCTTAATAAATATTAAGATAGATATAAATGGAAGAGTCTATGGAAGTACAAAGGAAGAGAGCTTTACCTGTCTTGAGAGTGTGTACGCATGTTGGGTGGGAGTGCTCAGCAAGGCTTTCTGGAGATGGTGGCTTCTCCTATTCTGATAGTGATGTGTTACATTCCAATGAATAAGAGGCTACCATGGTGAGAAAAAAAATGTCGTAGACAGACTAAACATTTAGTGAAATATACTCTGAAAATCCCTGGATGTGGAAGTGTGACTCTCAACATCCAGCCTTGTAAAATACAAAAGAAAAAAATATCCTCACTAAATGTCCCTAGTGTGAGTCTTTTAAACACTTATTTGTTTGTTTTCCTGCTTTATTGAGATGTAATTGACATCTTTAACTTTTAAAGGCATTTGATTTTGTGATTGTCCTACTAGAAGGTCAATGAGAATGTGGAGAGCAGATTGATGGAGAGAAACGAGACTTTAATGATGAACTAAACCACAATTCCAGCTTCTGATGGCAGGAACTAACCAAAAAAATGCAAGGGTGTTGTGTAGGGCATTTTCTGTCACGGTTTCTGTTCCTGAAGAGACAGAATAAGAGAACTTTCTTTTATACTGACAGACAAATATCTGTCAAAGAAAAATGCTGAGGGTTAAATAGAAATATCAGTAGATCATTTTTCACTAATAACATTGAAATGGGACACAGAGTGCTTGCCACATTACTCATGGCTCAGGTAAAAGAAGCCCTTTTGCTTCATGGGTCAACACAGACAAGGATCTGGAGTCACAGAGAAGCTAGTTCAGGTAATGGCCTGGAATTGGCAATGGCTAAAAGAAATGATGAAGGGTTGAAAAGCAAAGGGAAAACTCATTTGAAGAGGGAGAATCAATAGTGTTTGCTAGCATATTTGCTCATCTGTAAAATAAGGAGTTTGGGGTTGGATCAAGTCCAAGGTTCTTGCCGTCTTTGACACATTATAGACCTACAAATCCAAATAAGAACACAGGCAGCAGTGGGAAATGACTGCCTGATTAATTCTTTTCTTTTCAAGAATTAAGGTCCTGAAAAGAATGTTCTAATCTGAGGCATTTTTAAAGATACAAATGAAAATATAAGAAAATACAGGCAAAAATGAGAGAACACGAATAAATGTCATAGAATCAAATTGGTGCTTCATTGCAATTTTCTCTGTGAGTGAGGTATGTAGAAAATTCATTAAATCTTTGAGATACTGGATAACATTTAGTACACCATATCTTTGTGGTGCTATAAAGTATCCCCAAATCTTTAAGAGTGGAGTAAGCCAGAAGGAAAAGCAATGATACAGTATACTAACGCATATATATGGAATTTAGAAAGATGGTAACGAGAACCCTGCATGCGAGACAGCAAAAGAAACGCAGATGTATAGAACAGACTCGTGGACTCTGTGGAAGAGGGCAAGGGTGGGATGATATGGGAGAATGGCATTGAAACATGTTAATTATCATATGTGAAATCAATCGCCAGCCCAGGGCTGATGCTTGGGGCTGGTGCACCGAGATGACCCAGGGGGAAGGAATCAGGAGGGAGGAAGGAGGGGGGTTCTGGAGGGGGAGCATATGTAAACCCATGGCGGTTTCATGTCAGTGTATGGCAAAACCAATACAATAAAGTAAAGAAAATTTAAAAAAAAAAGAGTGGAGAATTTTAGAAAAATTAAGTAACTTATCATCATGGTGTAGCTTTGATATTGGGAGAATCTGCTTCAAAATACAAAATGAGATAAGTGCATGTCATGGGTTCAGTTGAACATTTCAGAGGAGTGAGATGTTCATCAAAATAAATGCTCCTCAATCACAGAACTGTCACTGAAAAGTACTTGCACAGTTGTGGACGTTTTTGCTAAGCTTCTTGCTTCTTGGTAGGATCACACGACTATTCTTGTCAGTAGGATTTTAGTGGAAATAGTGTACATCACTTCTTGGCCCAAGGTATTGAGTATATCCTTTTTAATTAATTATTTTTGGCTGTGCTGGCTCTTCCTTACCGCTCAGGCTTTCTCTAGTTGCAGTGTGCATGCTTCTCATCGCAGTGGCTTTTCTTATTGCAGAGCACAGGCTCTACAGCTCTAGGTCTTCAGTAGTTGTTGGGTGCAGGCTTAGTTGGCTGAGGCATGTGGAATCTTCCTGGACCAGAGTTTGAACTCATGTCCCTGAATTGGCAGGCAGATTCTTAACCACTGGACCACCAAGGAAGTCCTAGAGTATATCTTCATCAGTCTGTTTGCCCTTCTGATTGGATATAGGGAACTCTGTAATCCTGGGGGATGGCAGAACCATGGGATGAAAGGGGCCCGGATCTTTGATTCACAGAGTGGAAGAAATCTGTCCATCTATCAGAAACACTGCCTAATGCTGTCAAGTGAACAAGAAATAAACTTCTATTGAACTTTTGGGATTTATTTGTTATAGCAATTACCTGATTGATATAGGCACCAAATCCCTTGGTCTTGTACAGAGTGGTAAATTAATCCATTAGAGAGAAATGCACACACTCTGATTTATGTGTGATGCAGCCTATTGGAAATCCTGACATGTCCTATTGTCTAAAGCCATGAGGAAAGAGAAATCAGTAATTCTTTCTTTTTGGTGGTGTTAAGCTCTTGTAAGACAATTGACCTGCTCTGCCTTTTTTCTTGCCTTAGTCAAGGTGGGATATTTTGCTTCAGCCATGCAGAAGCATCAAAGAGTTGCCCCTTCATAATTGCCGACTTGATTTCAGAAAGAAATGCAAGTTGGTGACTTTTTTTCAGCCACACTCGATGAAATGAAACAAGTATGATTGGTATGCGGTAGGCAAAAAATATGGTTAAAACTTGGGAAATAGCAGAAAATGCCATTTATTTTTATACCTACCTCATGAGCTAAGAAAGTGAGCCATAGACTCTTCAACTGTCAATACCATATTGCATTTTTAATGCTATTGCTAGTGCAAAAAAAAAAAAAAATCACAACCATAGTATCTTCAACTGTCAATAGCTATATTACATTTTTAATGCTATTGCTAGCATTAAAAAAACAAAACAAAACACAGTGGACCAAATGCGTGATAAATATATCTGCTGGTCAAAGGAATTTCCTATTAATACTTATTCTTCCCCCTTTTAATTGGAACTCACTGTTTTTTGTAGTGGTTTGTGGTCAGCAGTCTCTTTACGTACTGAGCTAAGGGAAGCCTAAGAGTGAGATAAATGGTCTCATGTAGTCTTAAAGACAAAAGTCTATATTGTAAAGTTTAAGAGCTAGCACTACGGTAAAAATTCATAGAAACTGTTCATCACTAAAATCTGGGGAAGGAAAAAGAGATCACTATAAAAAAAATTTAATTAGTATGATGACAAGATGAAGGAGAAAGGGGAAATTACACTCAGATTGTTATATTGACATCAATAATGAAATAGCTAGCTAGTTTTGTTGGGCAAAACTAAGAGGAACCTATCTCCTAGGACAAAGTTGTGTGTTTCTAGATACCTCCGTGTTTTGAACACCTCAAAAGAGTCCTGCTCTCTCTGGGATGACTGTTTTTGTGTGTAATTCTCAGAAAGGCTTTATCAGTCAATGTCTGTTTCACTCAACTCCCTGTTTGTGTGAAGATTAAATATTTAATCATCACTCTTTGAAACTCTCCAAAACAACTCAATACACATTTTGGTAGACTATTAAAAATTCATTTTCATTTTCCTTTTTAATGATTAGGGATTACTTAGAAATAGCAAATTCTACCAGGGCCAGGTCTAGACTGGGGGAGGGAGAAAACCAGGGTATACAATTTAAGGAAACAGTCATCCTTACCCTTCATTTGCATGACTCTGAGAGTGATTTCTTCCTCAAACCTGTGCCTTAGGCATTTTACTTGCCTTGCCCAACCCTAGTCCCATCCCAGAGTGCCACAGACAAACTAGCAGGAAAATGGTACACTTAAGCTAACCTGGAACTGCTTAAACACAGTTTATGTCTGAGTTTGGGTATCCGGTAGTAACTTCTTAATGAGAAATGCAGGAAAATCAGCTCCCATGTCAAGGTGAGTTCCTGCTGAGCAAATGACACCAGGAAAGAAAAGCTCCTTTTTTGGTCTTCGCTTGAATAATAATAATAATAAAAAAGACCTATAATTGGATTTCCTTAAAGACGGGGAGAACTCACATCTTTATAACTTTTCAGATTGAAAGGTAGTCCCTTTGAATTCTATTAACTTTGCAGCCCGCATTTTTTAGAAAGTAAGATTATGTAGCTTCTGAGGGAAACCAGGAACAATGAAGTGAGCAACATTTGCATTCACAAGTTATTCTGTGTTGGCAGATTGTCATCTTTTGTAGAAATATCACAATTTTTCAAAAGGACCACTTTGAAGATAAAGAATTATATTTAATCATTTTTTTGTTGTTAATAAAAAAGTCATTTTGAATGCTCACTTTGACAATCAAAGACCCAATTGCCCTCTAGCATGGTGCAGCCCACTTGAGGTAACCACACTGCAGTCAAGGGCACCATCACCATCTCATCTTCAGCTCAGGGAGAATAATAGCTCACATGCACACCCAGTCCACTTAAGTTTCTAAAGATTTCTGTTAGCAGAGGAATGACAACGCCGTCGTCTCGGAAGTTTTAGGAGCCCGACATCTAAAGAAATGACAGCTAATAGCTACAGTAGAACAGAGTTCTGAGTTTCTAAACACTAAAGAAAAAATTTTGGCTTAGACTAGTGTTCAGTCTAGTGCCAAACTTATCCTGGAATTCGATCCACATAGTAGAGAATTTATTCATAGCCGCTACCCTAATCATTTTTAACTTTGCTCTGTTCAAACGTCTTAAGATTTCCTGTTTTGAACAACCATGTTACTTGATTAAAGCAGTCTTAAAATTAAAAGAAAAAAGGAGTGTTTAGCAAATTTCATGCATGAGTTAGAATTCCGTACTTTTATATTCCCACTTTAGTTTAAAATCCTGAGCCTCAGTGACCTGTGACATGTGAGAAAAATTCGCTGCACTTGAGTCATCAACAGGAAAACAAGATCTCCGAAAATGTTGCCTTCTTATTATTTACAGAAGTTTCAAGATTGGCGGATTGAATTGCCTCTCTTAGGAAACTAGCTTCTCCCACTCTATTTGGTAAAAGTCCTTAGTTGAAGCCTGCTCTGTCCTGGCTTATGGTTCAGCTCATGCTTCGCTAGAGGATGTGTGATGATCTGGCTAACATGCTTTCACCCAAACACCGGGCACAGAGATGCATGCCTCTTGTTCACCAGGACCAGCCAGGATGTGGGTGCTCCCCGTTTGTTGTTCATCCTCTGGCTGATTTTAGACAGCCATGCGCCATTTCTCAAAAAATGGAGCTGTTTTCTAAGTGTCTCTTTCTTTTGCCTGCTCAGTCACTTCAGTTGTGTCTGACTCTTTGTGACCCTGTGGACTGTAGCCCAGCAGGCTCCTCTGTCCATGGCCTCTTCCTGGAGGTCTTCCTCATCCAGGGATCAAACCTGTGTCTCCTGAATTGCATGTGGATTTTTTACCCACTGGGCCACCTGGGAAGCCCTTCTTTCTTTTAAAAGACAACAAAAACTCCCCCCTGTTAGATACTATTGTTGTTGCTGTTGTTTAGTTGTTAAGTTGTGTACCACTTGTTTGCAACTCCATGGACTGTAGCTGCCAGACTCCTTTGTCCTGATTCTCCAGGCAAGAATACTGGAGTGGGTTGCTATTTCCTTCTCCAGGAGATCTTCCCAACCTAGGGACTGAACCCACAACTCACGCATTGGCAGGCAGATTCTTTACTGCTGAGCCAGCAGGAAAGCATTAGACACTATACTAAGTCTATAACTCACAAAGAATAATTTCATAACTTATCAGCTTAACACCCTTGACCCACCATTTAGTCTCCTCAGGAAGGGGTCTTATCAAGCATCAGTGACATAACTGTACTTACTAGCTCACCAAAATCCGCCATATACAAGTGCTGAGAAAAGTAAACCCTGGTCACTCTGAGTGTGGGGGATGCAGGCTTCTTTCCCTTGTGGAGGTCTGGGGCATACTGATGTTTGAGGACACAGGCTTCTAGAAGGAACTCAGGGATGTGGCACAAATGAATTATAATCTAGGAAACCTGAAGTCTCCTTTAGTAGATAACACCTAGAGAACTTTCCTTCTTTTTTTTTTTTTTCCTCTTAGTTTTGGAGCTTGGGAGATAGCACCAGGAGTGTGTGGAGGCTGAGGGGGAGAAGCTGAAGCTGACTGGGATGCTCCTGGCTGAAGGCTTTCGACTCACAGTTGGTGTTTCTGACCAAGTTGTTCCCCTTAGCACACCAGGGTGGGAAGTTGACAGATCCTGCAAAAACAAGCAGAGAGAAGGGAGCCTAGCATAGAATGCAGTTTTAAGGAAAATGGTAATTTACCCCATCAGTATTCAAACCATATTTTTCTACTCGTGAAATCTTTAATGCAGGCAAAAATCTTATGCAAGCAAAATATTTGCCTTGAGAGAAAAATATGAACAACTCAAATGAAGTCATTCCCTATAATTTTCTATTCTTTCCAGTAGGCAACTCAACACATTTGACTGAATATCTTCTCTATGCTCACAATGGAGATATAAATTTAAATAAGATGCAGGCCCTGCCTTCCAGGAGCTTACAATAAGGGGGATATTAACTGGAATTCGATAGTTAACTATCTTTTGCTTTAAATCAAAACTGGTTTTCAGAGCAGCAATGACACTGCCAGTTTTCTACTATCTGATGATCATGACAAAAGAAGATATTTCTAACATTAAAAATTTCTCCTATCCAAGGAACTCCGGAGACATTAACAGCACAATAGTATCTGAAACCAAAAGCCATTTGGTCTGTTCTTTTATTCATGAGAGAAGACTGAAAATTTACCTGAGAATATGTGTGTCCCCTCTTGCCAGGAACTCTTTTTCATTATTATTATTATCATCTTCTAATTCCAATAGGATACTTCCTATCTCTGTGATTTAAGCAAAAAGTTACTTCTTAAAGATTATCCTGGGGGCTTATTCTTTCATTTACTTGGTGAACCTCTTTTTATGACCTATCACGCAACCCCATTATTCATTCTAGAACTTAGCATATCATTTGATTCTTAAACTTAACCATCTTACATGTTTGGTGTAGAGCAAGTTTTTTCCAGCATGTTTTTTAGGGTGAACTAGCACCTTGTGTTCCAGTCAAGTAAGACTCTTCCTTGTCACATTGTCTGGTGCTTTCTCATCTCCCTGCTTTTTCCTCTCTTCTCTTTTCTCTTCATCTCCATTCAGCTAACTCCTTCCCATCTTTATGTATAGCCCAAATACTACCTTTATAGGTTAGCCCTAGTATATCTTCCCTAACCTCCCAACCAAAATCCAATGTTTTTGTTGTGAATGACCATTGTGTTAGTCATGAATGCTGTCCACTGCATCTGTTTCTCTCTCTCATTTAGCGAGTGTTGAAAAATTGTTCCTCCCTTCTCTGAACTCAAGTTTGGTTATGGCACATTTTCAGCAAGCAAAATGTGAATGGACATGATCGTGTCACCTCCATTGTGGAAAGTTTATGAGCCAGTATGTGCTTTGTCGTGTTCTCTTTTCCCTCTGCCATTGGTTACCAGTGGTATTCCACATGGATCCACCTGGATCACAGAGTGAGGATGAGGAATAACTTCTGTCACTTAAGCCATTGAAATGGAGAGGTTGTTTGTTGCTGCAGCAAAACCTGGTGTAGTCTGACTGATAGTGTGAGTACATAATGCTGATGTCTCTTCATTCTGTTCACTTTACAAACGTGTGCTGATATTCAGTTCAGTTGAGCCTTCAGATAACTGCAGCTCCAGCCAGTATCTAATTACAGACTTTAGGAGGGACTCCAAGAAAGAGCTAAGAAGGAAAGCAGGGTTTCTGGGTCCCTGTTTTCTCAGTGGCCATGGAATTTCATTCCATAGGAGTCTCTACTGCATAAGAAGTATGTTCAAGTTAGAAGTGAATAAGACCATCCTTCCTTGGCTGACTCTGTGAAGGCTGGTGCTCCCAAGGTTCTACTCTTGACCCTCTCCTTTCTCTTCATATTCTCCCTGGAAAATCTTATATTCCACCATGATTTCAACCACAAATTTTATGTCTGTGACTTTCATATCTATATTTATAGCCCTTGAAAGACCTGCTCAACTGAGCCCTTTCTAGTTTTCTAACCTGCAATATCATGAGCAACAGAAAATGGTTATTTTTCACTGCTTACTCCTTGGAAGGAAAGCTATGATCAACCTAGACAGCATATTAAAAAACAGAGACATTACTTTGGCAACAAAGGTCCGTCTAGTCAAAGGTATGGTTTTCCAGTAGTCATGTGAGAGTTTCACTATAAAGAAAGCTGAGCACCGAAGAATTGATGCTTTTGAACTGAGGTGTTGTAGAAGACTCTTGAGAGTCCATTGGACTGCAAGGAAATCCAACCAGTCTATCCTAAAGGAAATCAGTCCTGAATATTCATTGGAAGGACTGATGCTGAAGCTGAAACTCCAATACTTTGGCCACCTGATGCGAAGAACTGACTGAAGGCGGGAGGAGAAGGGGCTGACAGAGGATGAGATGGTTGGATGGCATCAATGGTTTGGTGGACATGAGTTTGAGTAGGCTCTGGGAGTTGGTGATGGATAGGGAAGCCTGGAGTGCTGCAGTCCATGGGGTCGCAGAGTCGGACGCGACTGAGCAACTGAACTGAACTGAAAGTTTCGGAGTCATTTGTTATACAGAAAAGTAACCTGAATTGTGAGTTACCTTTATTGCTCTGGCCATTTCCCTCACTAGTGCCGCTCCTGCAGCCTAGGGTCAGGCATCCTTCTTGATCTCATTCCACAACCCTTACCCATGATTTCATCCTGACCTTTGCCCATCCCAACCTCCCCACACTTGCTGAGATACTGATTCTGAATAGGCTGGATGGCATCTCAAATATGGATGAATCTGTCTGGTCCTTTGGGTTCTCAAAGCTGTTCAGAGTGGTGATGTGCAATTTTGCTTTCTTTCATAGTGTTAGTATGAGAAGAGGAGAGGTTTCATAGGGAAGACTCTAAATAGTATCTGATTTTTCCCTTGATTCTGATGATGAAAATCTTCAGAAAAAGTTTCTAAGACTCCATGTACTGGCTTTAGATTTAGGAACATGGCAGCTCTGTATAATGAGCTTGTCTTGGTAAAGTATCAATGCTAGTAGATAGTAGAAAATATTAGAGATGGGCTGTGGCCAGGATGAGGAGGACCTTGAAGACCAGGCTAAGACATTTCTACTTCGTCCTGTGGGTGGTTGGGAAACATCAACATTTTTTAGGCATAGAAACGCATGATTACAAGAAAGCAGAACTGGAGTTAGTGTGCAGGGTGTGGTGGATTCTATTATAAGGGGTATCAAGACTGGGGTCAGGAGACTATAGCAGTTGTTCAGGTACCAACATGAAGTTTCTGCCAAAAGGCCTGGTAGCAAGATGGAGAGGAAGCAAAGATGTTAGAGACCCTGAAAAGTACTGAGAGAATCTGTGGCCACCTACATTGATATATGGGGCAGGCAGTGGTGGAGAAGAGATTCAGTATTAAACTTCATCAATGTACACAACTATTCCTGCAATGAAGAATTTGTGCAGTGTGTACTATATGCTGAGAATTTTATATAGATACTTACATTAATCCTTACAGTAACCTTGGTGGCAAGTATTGTCAATGTCACCATTTTATTTATAGAACAAGTAATTGCATCACAGAAGTCAATGCCCAAAGCTTTACAGTTTTGAGTAGAAGGTGGGTAAGTGGTAGAATCAGGAGTTGAACACAGGCTGTTTGTCTTCAAAGCTGATGCCATTCACCATCTTTCTTATCCCCTCTATTTATTTTCAAAATTCCCAGTCATCTTTCTTTTAGTCTGATCACACTTGGAGGGCTTAATAAAACGTTATTTGATGCTGAACCTCATTTTTCAATTGCTAATAAATGACCATCCTTCCCTGACCGAGGAAATAAATCAATTATATTCTGAGTCTATGGAAGCATTTTCTGAAATAGGGTCTGTGTGGGTCAGCCAAGAATATATTAAGTGGTATAACAATATCATTACTAACTCTTTCACCACCCTAATTCTGTATTGCTAAATATTTGCAGCAATAATTGCTCTATAAATCCATATGCGAAATTTGCTAAAGAGAGAGGGAGAGAGAACATCAAAAAAAGTGACTTCCATAGAGTTCTTTATACGTAGTACAGACTTACTTTTCAAGGTGACCTACTCCAATAATAGAAATATAATTCATGGAAAAGATGATCAAAAGAACAACTACAGACAGAAACAACCTGAAAACTGCACTGTTAATATAATACAGTACATCCTATTGTTCCCTGAAATTTGTGAGATGTAATCCAATGAACCAAAGCACCTTCATGATGCCAATGTATGTGTTTTTTTTGGAGGTAGAATCAGGCAAGAAGTTATTTTTGACAATGATTATATATAACTGCTTTACATGTGTCCAGTACTTTTGTTGCCAGGACTTTCACATACTTCAGGAATAACTTCTCAAATATGTATTAATCATCCCAGGGCCCTCAGAGAATATGTGAGAAGTAAACAGTGTTTATCAATAAGTTTTGCTCTCTTGTAAAAAAAGAAACCCAACGTTGGCAACCGAAAGGTGATAGCTCATTAACTCTGGGCACAGCTGGAATATCCGGACTGAACCTGCCAGATTCTATAGATGTTTGAATGAAATGGGGGAGGGAAAGCTTCTTCCTTTCTTTCCCCTCCCTCCTTCCTTTACTTCTCTCCTCCCTCCCTTATTTCTTCTCTTCTCCCTCCCTTATTTCTTCTCTTCCTCCTCTTCTCTTTTTGGACATTTTCTGAAATGGCTCAAATTCTGACTAAGCTTTGGAAAAAATTAATTCTTGCTTTTTCTCTTTTTCTTTCTTTATACTTAATATGAAAACACAATTTCATCATGGTAGTTCCTGATTTACATTTCTTCTCCATTGGTGGATTTCTCCCTCTGTGTTCAGCAACATCTCACTCCTAATGACTATTTATAGCCTTCCAGGGTTTCTGTGGCCCTAAGTATCAGCGTTGAATTTATCAGAGTTCTTGCCTATTCTGATTGCCTAGGCGCACCTGCTGTGGGATTTATAGCCTTGAAAATAAGTACCAAACACCTAGTGGCTTCTAAACTTCTTTTTAAATCAGTCTTTCGAGATAGGTTGTTTCCCACCCTTTCCCTCCTTAGGAGGTCCACAGTAACTGTTACTACATGATGTTGAATCATCCAGATCAAAAGTGAAAATTCTGCCAATCTCCTGTTCGCAGCTGTAGTTTAATGTAAGAGGCATTTGTGTGATTGTTGCAATGAAAACAAGGTTTGGAGGAGAGGAAGGAGCGGGACCTCTTTCTCCAGGCCCTTGTGTCTCTCATCCTGAGTTACTGGGCCCTTTTCTCCCACCGCCATCACCTGGAGCCCCAAAGGGGTATTTTCTGCATTTGAGACCAAATTCTTGGTACCAGTGCCTTCTGTCCCCCATTCTGCTGTCCTGTGCCATGCACCTTGTCCTGCCACACAATCCCCCTGTAGAGAGCCTGGATATTTATTAGCTGAATCTACTCCCTTTCCATTCACAAAGAATGAGGGTCATCTCAGTTAAATACCATCTGTTATGTATGTGTTCTTCTCCATCTCCAGTCAGTTAAGAGTTGGGCAAATATGAAGAATCAGGGACTTATGATGAGGAGTGGTAGACACATTTTTTAATCGATTGTCTGATCCATTTCTGATGTGCAGATATGGGAGATTAAATGTATAAACCCTCAGAACAAGCTGGTGAAGGGACTAATGTGGCAACTTGATGGTTTAGAGATACCAATGAGATTGTGCTCTGTGTGCTCAGCTGTGTCTGACTCTTTGTGACCCCTGACTCCATGGACTGTAGCCCACCAGGCTCCTCTGTCCATGCAGCTTTCCAGGCAAGAATACCAAGGTGAGGTTGCCCTATCCTTCTCCAGGGGATCTTCCAGACCCAGGTATTGAAACTGCATCTCTTGTGTCTCCCGCCATTGGCAGGTAGATTCTTTACCACCGCATCACCTGGGAAGACAGATTATTAAAGCTTTATTTGCTTTCCAGGCAAGAACACTAGAGTGGGTAGCCATTCCCTTCTGGGGGGATCTTCCTGTCCAACGGGTCAAACCCAGGTCTCCTGCATTGCAGGTCGATTCTTTACCATCTGAGCCTTCTCTATCGTGTTTTGCCTTCTCTATCTTGCCTGTTTGAGCTTTTCTACCATACTTTAGGCTTCCATGGTAGCTCAGGGGTAAAGAATCTGCCTGCAATGCAGGAGACAGGGGTTAAATCCATGGGACAAGAAGATCCCCTGGAGAAAGAAATTGCAACCCACTCCAGTATTCTTGCCTGGAGAATCCCATGGACAGAGGAGCCTAGTGGGCTACAGTCCATGGGATCACAAGAGTTGGGCAAGACTTAGTGAGTAAACCACCACCACCATCACCACTATACTGTAACCTACATCTGATCCTTGCTACTGAAGGTGATCCCTTTCACCATCCCCAAGGTCTTCCCCTCCACTTTCCTCTGCTTGAGTAGTCTTGCATTCATTGCAGTCATTGCATTCATCCAGTGTTCTGCATTCATAAAAGTGTCATTATCAACAAAGATAATCACCTTTACATGAACATACATAATTGTGTGAGGAGAACTGGAGAGTCTTCACAAGTCTTGTAAAATGCATTAGCACCAACCAATATAAACCTAAGATACCACTGAGGACCACCATACCAGAAGAAAACATCTGACATATGGGCTGTCAGGTATTTTTTTCTTGACTTTTGAAAATTTTTTACTGACGTATAGTTGATTTACAGTGTGTTAGTTTCTTGTGTACAGCAAAATGATTCAAGTTATGTGTATATACATATGTATACATATATTCTTTTTCATGTTTATTTTTGGCATTTTAATTGCACATTTGGTTCAATAAAGTCATAGATACAGTATACAAGAGCCTGTCCAAAGCCTACTGGTTTACTTTTGCCTTGTGGACCAAACAATGATAGCAAGTGACACCAAGGAGAAGGACATGCTGGGCTTTGGACTCATTAAATAAACCATTCATAGTGATTTCACTTCTTTCTTTCATTCTCATTATCATAATATTTCTGAGATAACTGTTCCTGATGGTTTATTCTTGTAGGTTGTAACCTCCTCTACTCTGGCTTTGTCTCCCCTTTCTTTCATTCTTTTCCTGAAAGATCTGAAACTTAAGAGTAAGCAATTATCACAAGTTTTTCACTCACCTTGAAAGATGTTGGGAGAGCTGACATGTCATTCCAGTTAGTCTCTTCACCATTTCTCCTGCCATTTCAGCCAGAGTAGAAGGCTGTTGGATGTCTCAATGCCAACATGTGGTCTTGACATTGGCCAGACCCCACCATACAGTTTGCACATTTTCCTTACTGGTAACATTCCCAGAAAAGGTCCAGCATAAGGGCTTCTAGTCGTTTCTTTGGGTAAGATACATCCAGCCAACTGCATTAAATCTGTCAACAGACATGTATTGAGTACTTCCATGTGCCAAGGACTGTGCTAGGGGCTAGTCTTGAAGTTGATTCCTCTTAGAACTGCTTTTGTTACATCCCATATATTTTGGAGTGTTGTATTTCCATTTTCATCTCAGGGTATTTTCTGATTTCCTCTTTGATTTCTTCATGGACCTCTTTGGTTTTTCTAGTAGCATGTTGTTCAGTCTCCACATTTTGTATCCTTTTTCCAATTTTATTCCTGTAATTTATTTCTAGTTTCATACTGATATAGTTGGGGAAAAATGCTTGATATAATTTCTGTCTTCTTAAATTTGTTGAGATTTGTTTTGTGACCTTGGTTGTTGTTTTTCAGTCGCTCAGTCATGTCTGATTCTTTGCGACCCCATGGACTACAGCACACCAGTCTTTCATGTCCTTTACCATCTCCTTGTGCTTGCTCAAATGCATGTCCATTGAGTCAGTGATGCTATCTTACCATCTTGTCCTCTATTGTCCCCTTCTCCTCCTGCCTTCAATCTTTCCCAGAATCAGGGTCTTTATTAAGGAGTCAGTTCTTCGCATCAGGTGGCCAAAGTATTGGAGCTTCAGCTTCAGCATCAGTCTTTCCAATGAATACTGAGGGCTCATTTCCTTTAGGATGGACTGGTTGGCTCTCCTTGCAGTCCAAGGGACTCTCAAGAGTCTTCTACAACACCACAGTCCAAAAGCACCAATTCTTTTGTAGCCTATCATGTGATACATCCTGGAGAATGTTCCATGTGAACTTGAAAAGAATGTGTTCTCTTCTGTTTTTGGATGGAATGCCCTGTAGATGGCTACTAAGTCCCACTGGCCTATTTTGTCGTTGAAGACCACTAGCTCCAGGTAAGGCCAACAGACTTTGGATTTGGGAAATCTCTCTGTGGAGTTTTTCAGTCCACATGTGACTAAATTGACTGATTCACTCTAACTGTTAATTTGGAAATTATATTGGTTATTTCAATGAATTGATCAAGTGCCCATTTTGACTTCAGATAGCCATAGTAAACCTTAGCCAGTTTAATGTACCAACTAATATATTTTCCAATAGTTAAAGCTTCTGACTTTTTAGTTTTTCAGCAAAGTAGTGGAAGTCATGGACACATGAAAAACGCTTTGGACCTCTGGAATATTTCAACAGAATAATTAGGCTACTTAGAGTTAATCTCTCACCCTTCACCTCTGTTTTGTTTTAAAAAGTCAGGCAGGTGGGAATGTTGGGGTATCTTTTGATCTGTGTTGAAGACAGGTAACATGACACTTTGAACTTTTTGCTTTCCCCAGAAGTTCACTTTTTGCACTGTTTCTCCCTTTCACTGAACCTTTCTGCCAAACACGTCATCTTTCCCTTGCAATGCCCAACTCCTGCTCTGTCCTTGAAAGCATTCTTTGATCTTTCTTGTTTTTGTCAGCATTTCATTTTGGTAGAGTTGCTCAATGAATTGCTGCATAAATGCTCTTATCAGAGTTTGAAATGATATCCCTTGAGATCTTTGTAGTTTTCTGGTTTCAATGAATATTCAAGTACTTATCCATAAAGTCCCTTTCCTACTGCTGAGTAGTTTACATTTTTGCCATATATAACTCAATTCCACTATGTACACGAACACACACACATAGTGTCATCATTAGTGAGAGGGACACTATTCAGCTGTTAGCTATTGGCTTCGTGTGCTCATTGACAGACTCTTAATTTTAACATTCCAGTATAGTGGATGAGCTACTGTAAAAGGTGATTATAGCACCATATTCATTCAATAGATAATTAATGGACATTCCTTAAGTATTAGGCACTTGCTAGTGACTAGGGGCAAAATGTTGATCAGACATGATAAATGCCCACATTATTAGAAAGGGTAGAATTGAATCCAATACTTACACTAATAAATATAAAATTATACTGATAACTAGAAGGTAGTGGTAGATGTGATAAGCTGAAAGCCTACAAGAGAGGATTTGATCAAGTTACATATGTAAGAGAAAGCTTCTCTGTAGAAATAATGGTTATGGTAATACCTGAAAGAAGAGAGGTTACCAAACAGGTGGACAAGGTAGGGGTATGTTGTAAGCATGTGCAAAGGCTGAGGGTCAGGAAGAAGAGTGACGCATCTGAAGCCTGAAGAGCCAGATTAATTGAAAGAAATTGTGTTAGAATGCATCAGAGAGCCACCATCGAGGGAGCCCAGGTTTGCAAGACCAAGGTCCAAGAGCAAAGGAAAGCCTACTCAGATAAGCCACATTTATGCATCTATTTTTACGCTTAGGCATTTGCTGATACAGGAAATGGAGAAAAGAAGCTAGGCAGATGGGGCAGCCAAGAGCTTTCTGCAGTTTCACTGTACTGAAAGATAAAAGTTGGAGTTTAGAGTTGCCAAGGTAGCCAAAACTTGAAGGGTTAGGAGAGGAGGCAGTTAGAGAGAAGTGGTCAGAAATTCTCTCTGAGCCATTTGCTGAGCTGGAAGCTATGAAGATGTAAGGAGAGACGCTAAGACACCTGACGAATAGCAGCATCCAGGAAGATAAAGAGCTGAGCAGACATAGAAGCAGTTTCCTGAGTCTGGGAAAGAAGGAGTAGGGGTTTCAGAGCCCACCAAAATGGAGGGGGTACTGGAAAAGAGCCCACACTTGCAGCTGAAACTCTTACAGGACTACACTCTGAGAGTAAGTGCATGATAAGCACAGAACTGTGTCAGAAACACATCAGCCATAACAAATCTTGACACTCCACTTTGACTGGATCAGGGTAGTCTGTCTGTACTCCGCTCGCTGGAAGAAAAGTAAAACTTTCCTGGAAAAAGATACCATCTAGAGTCTCTATAATTTTAAAAATATATTGTCCAGGACACAATGAAAAGTTACCAGACATGCCAAGAAACTGGACCAAATGTCCAAAAACAAACAAACAAACAAACAAAAAACATTAGAAAGAGACCTAAAGCTAATCCACATAATATAATTATCAAGTAGAAATTTAAAAATAGCTGTGGCTAATACATTCAAGAAAGAAGAGATAGCAAATTTCACAAGAGGACTGGAGTATATTCTAAAAATCAAGTGGAAATTTAAAAGTAAATAATAAAAGAAGATGAGTGTGTTAGTTCAGGTGTTTTTAAAAGCTGACACCAACACAACAATAGATGTGCAGGAGATAATATTGGAAGAAACAGTCGTGCAAGAGGAGGAGGAAGCAAAAGGTGGAAAGATGTTTCAAATCACAATGCAGATCTAATTCCTGTGATAGGAGAGGATGATCAAGATAGATAAAGTCTCAGGATTCAGAACAGTTCCAAGAAGGGTTTAGCTGGGCTAGTGAGGAGTCCCCGTTGCTCTCTTGAAAAGTCTTACATTTCACTGGAATGGTCTCTGCTTTAGTAGCCTTCTGTGCCCCTCACTGGCTGGGAGTTGCCCGCAGGAAGGAAGTATAGCCACTGTGATGGATTCAGAGGGTCAGAAGCTGGCGCGAGCAGTCACCTATAATCCCCGTAACAGGAGATCTGGCTGGTATATTTCCACTGCCCCAGCATCATGTCACATAGCTCTACTTCTCTGCGCAGGTTCAGGGAGCAGTTCCTTCATGGTTCTCTGGGCTTCTTTT
The DNA here is from genome assembly GCA_007570785.1 of Antilocapra americana. Taxonomy (NCBI): domain Eukaryota; kingdom Metazoa; phylum Chordata; class Mammalia; order Artiodactyla; family Antilocapridae; genus Antilocapra; species Antilocapra americana. Next base: position 47,123,014 of record ML662442.1, read on the forward strand.
CTTAAGGGGAACACTAGACATGGGAATTAATGGGATAAACCACAGACCCTGTGGCTGCAGTTCATCTGGAGGTATAACTGGTACTTACGTTAACCCTTCCACACTATCCATTTTAAATTACCCTCACCCTCAGCTATCACCTCAGCAAGTCCTGGTGGCTCTGTGGTCTCCATCTCTGTCACTGAGTCCATTTTATCTGTGTGCCCCTCACCCCATGGACGGATGAGCCTGGTGGCTGCAGTCCATGGGGTCGCTAAGGGTTGGACACGACTGAGCGACTTCACTTTCACTTTCACTTTCATGCATTGGAGAAGGAAATGGCAACCCACTCCAGTGTTCTTGCCTGGAGAATCCCAGGGACGGGGGAGCCTGGTGGGCTGCGTCTATGGGGTCGCACAGAGTCGGACACTACTTGAGCGACTGAACTGAACTGAACTGAACATGCCAGTTTGGGGTTAGCTGGTGATAAAGACTGATCAGGGTCATTTTGTTTGCTTGATTGTTCAGTGCCTCTTGTGTGGTGGATTCTTTCTGGTGGGCATTAACATGTGATTAAAAAATTTTCACATTTCATGCTCATGCACCTATATCCACCCATATGCCTCTGTCTCAGACTTCTCTGCCTCAAAACTTTCAGACATATTCCTTCCAAGTCCCTAACTAGAATCCAGGCCACTAGTCATCACCTTAAACTTACACAATGTCATATATCAACTGTATCTCAATAAAGCTGGAAAAAATAGTAAGAAAATAGAAAAAGGATGGAAAGGACATATCATGCCAGGTTAAACCAAAAGAAGGCTGGTATAGCTTTACTCATATCAGAGTTAGAATTTGATCTATCCTGTGCTGAATTCAACACTCAGAGAAAACCAAGCTTTCTAACCCTGAACAGCCAAAATAAGTAAAGGGAGGGTTTTCAAAGATATCTTGAAAATTGTTATGATTTCAATAAAATCATATACTATCTAAATAAAAGATCAAAAAATTGTTTGAAGCATATTAATCATTTGAAATGCACATTGAGTAAATATTGATAATGCTATTAATAATGCTCAACTTTGAATGAGATGGTTTTAGGTAGGAAAGATTTGTGAAAGTTTAATGACTTAATGTCCAAGTGTGCAAAAAAGGTAAAATTATAAAGCATGCTCTATAATTATTTCACAAAGCACTTTTAAAATTTTCATGATAATGCTGTCTATAGTGAAACCTCACTTTAGTTTGGAAAGGAGCATAAAGCTTTGGAAAGCTCTGAATGAGTTAGATTTAGACTATCTAATACTTTAGTAAAGAATAATAATCCATTTAATTGGATAGGAAATAGCAATTGCTTCAAATCACTCTGTCTTTTAACAAACCATTATCAGTCTAACAAGGTGTAACAATCTTATGTGGTGATTAAGGAAACGATACTAGTATTTCAGAATTTGTTTCAAAAGTTAAAAAAGGTTAATAAATATGACAATGGAACTCAGGTTGGTGTTAACTTGAGATGATCCTCAACTTGAAAGTGTTTTGCCAGGCACAAGGACAGTGGCACATTTTACAAATTTGTTAACCTTGTAGGAAGGCTATATTCTGTCATAAAATAGTCTTCTTTTGAGTAAAATGGGCAAGAGGCACAAACGCTAACGTTGAGTCTTCATTTACAAAGAGAAACACAAGTCAGAAATGTAACTTTGTCCCCAAATAAAATACCTTAGCATTTATTAATTGAATGAGACCACATAATAAGGGCTTCCTTGGTGGCTCAGATGGTAAAGGATAGGCCTGAAATGCAGGAGACCTAAATTTGATTCCTGGGTTGGGAAGATCTCCTGGAGTAGGGAATGGCAACCCACTCCACTGCCTAGAGAATTCCATGGACAGATGAGCCTGGTGTGCTGAAGTCCATGGGGTCACAAAGAATTGGACATGACTGATATAAAGTGGTCAAGAGTATGGGTTCTGAGTCAGACTGCCTGGCTTCACATCTTGTTCTGCTACTTGCTGTGTGGCCTTGGGCAAGTTATCTAAGCCTTGGCTTCATTTTCTTACTGTAAAACAAGGCTTGGGGAATGCCCTGGAAGTATAGTGGTTAGGACTCAGTGTTTTCACTGCTGAGGGCCCGGGTTCAGTCCTTGGTCAGGGAACTAAGATCCCACAAGCCACATGGCATGGCGCTGCTTCCCCCTACCAAAAAAACCTAACCAATAAAGCTTTCCCTTTCAAGTTCTAGAACAGAATTTTAAAAACACAATGCCTGATCATTTATCTTTATTTATCACTCTGGATTACAATCTTTTAACGGCTTTCCATAACTCTTAGATTAGAGTTGCCAGGTAAAATACAATATAAGTGTTACATGTTAAGCATAAGTATTGTATTACTGTAGTACAAGTTTTGATGAGACAGTTTATAATAAAAATGTATTAGCTGTTTCTCTGAAGAAAAATTAAAAACACAATGCCTGGTAATTAAAAAGTTTTCAATAAGTATCAGTTCATTTTTATTAGAAATATCTGGCATATAGTAGACTATTAAATATGCATCCATACACATAATTATGTATATATGTATATGTTAATATACAAATCAATATATTAATATATGTGTTAAGATATATTAATATATTAAATCACATTGTATTATACAAGATCTAGTGTTGTATTAAATCTATATTGTATTTTTATATACATTAAATAAATATTAGAGTAGATTAGATATCCAGATGCCTTTAATTCACAGAAAAAATATGAAAGCAAAAGAAATCCAGGTCTGACAACCTCTTAATATGCCCAACTTGAGAAAAGATTTATACCAATAGCTTCTTATACTGTTTACTACAAACCCCTGGAAATATGTACTAAGGAAGACTCAATTATATTAGGAAATTCAAGAATCTAGATGTGCAAATGTTGCCTTTTCTTGTAACTATTCACATTGTTAGCTTCTCTATGTTGGAAAAAGAAAATTAAGCCACTCTGTTCATACAAAAATGTGAGCCATGGTTATGTTTACTCTCATGAAAATTTCTGGATGATTCAAGGGGCTAGAAGAGGTGGTTTTAAGCACATATAAATAAGAATTACATAGCTAACTGCTTCAATTTTCTATCAAATGTTTACTAAACACACTATCTAAAGCCTTTGATTGTTCCTTAATAGATGGCCTTTTGAATAGTTCTTTTGCTATGTAGATTCTCCTGCAATGAAGTTTATAACTCTAATATGGCTTCACTCCCCAGTTAATAGGGCAATAGCACATTTTATTAACCTATTCTTTGGCTGTTCCCTTGGAGAGTCTTTGCATTCAGTTTGCTCTTCAGCTCTTGGTGATACAGTAGTACAAAGAAGGAAAAAAGGTTACCCACTTTTATGGGTAATTAAGATTTTATTTTAAAACTTAAATAAGTGATACAGCTTTTGTAGTATATATATATGGGAAAGAGGGTTTTCTTGGAGGAAAATGAAACTGGTCTGATAAAGACAGACCCAGAGAACCATATCTCCAGTTAACACTTTACAAAATGCCTGGGACATGGTAAATGCTAAGTAAATAAATCTTAGAGTGCTGAGACTGAAATTTTCAAAAACATTCTTTTCATCAACCTGAACTTTCAGTTTTCTCTCTTCATGGTCTAGGTCAATGTCTGCTAATTTACCTGAGGAATTTAAAAAATATGCTAATGATCGGCAAGTCTCTTTTTCCCTTTCTTTCTTTCTTAAATGGTATTTATACTGTTGTGGACTTTTAGTAACAGTGTAGGAAGTATAATATAATGATATTCAAAAGCCCAGCTCTAGAGTTAATACAGATAGATCCTTTCCATGATAAAACTTGTTATTTTTATGTTTATATCTATATCTATATAGATATAGATATAGATATACACACACATCATGAAATAGTTATCACAGTAAGTTTAGAGAACATTCATCATTTCATATAGAAACACAATTCAGGAAATAGAAAAAATATATCTTTTCTTCATGATGAGAACTCCTAGGACATTACATCTCTTAAAGTGAAAGTGAAGTCGCTCAGTCATATCCAACTCTTGCAACCCCATGGACTGTAGCCCATCAGGCTCCTCCATCCATGGGATTTTCCAGGCAAGAATCCTAGAGTGGGTTGCCATTTCCTGCTCCAGGGGATCTTCCTGACCCAGAGATTGAACCTGGTCTCCCACATTGCAGGCAAACTCTTTACCGTCTGAGCCACAAGACTCTTAATTATCTTATAATTGGAAATTTGTACCTTTTCTTCAGGTCATGAATGTTTATTTTTAAAAGTTTTAATTGAAAGATAATTGCTTTGCAATGTTGCCTTGGTTTCTGCCATACAACAACATGAATCACTCATAAAGTTTAAAAAAATTGTATTTATTTGTATTTATTTATTGGGCTGCATGCGGGATCTTTTTAGGTGTGGCATGCAAATTCTTAGTTGCAGCATGTGGAATCTAGTTCTCCAACCAGGGATTGAACCCAGGTCTCCTGCTTTGGGAGTGTGGAGTCTTAGCCACAAAACCAAGACGGAAGTTCCCAGAGGTGTAGGTGAATAAATCACTTACCTTAGGTTCTATAATTATAAAATGTGTGTGTGTGTATTTAGTCACTCAGTTGCGTCTGACTGTTTGCAACCCTATGAACTGTAGCCCACCAGGCTCCTCTGTCCATAAAATTTCCCAGGCAAGAATACTGGAGCAGGTTGCCATTTTTCTACTCCAGGGGGTTTTCCTGACCCATGGATTGAACCTGCATTGGCAGTCAGATTATCACTGCACCACCTGGGATGCAATTGTAAAATGGAGGGACCAATACTACCTCAAAATGAGATAACCCATATAGAATACTTGGCTACATCTTCATAACCAGTGGAAAATCTATGAATTGCTGAGATTCAGAAATCCAGAAATTCAGAGAGATTTTAGAGCAATGGAACATTTTTAGAGCCCACAAATCATGCCCCCTAAGAAGTTATCTGGGCAATCACTGTTCATACTGTCTTCAAAAATACTATAATATATGGTTTCCCACCTGGTTCCCTATTGTGATTATATTGGAGATGAGAGAGTCTGACGTTCATTCACCAACATTTATTTAGCACTTCCTGTATGTCCAGCATTTTGTAAGGTACTAACTAGAGACATAAAAATAAATAAAACAAGGAACAGATAATTTACAGTTCACTGTGATTAATGCTTTGCCATCCTACTTCCTGTCTTCCTGCTTAACCAGTTTTATTCATTGAGTCCCCTGGAACAATTTACTTGGTTTAATGTAGACCTTTTCCTGTAGTTCCTTCAAGGCTGAATTTATCTTAAAAAAAATCTAGATGCATTTCTTTTCATTTTTCCAAAGTGGCAAAAGCTTATTCTCATTTATTCCCAAGTTGCTGCTGGGGTATGACCTTTCCCCAGCCGGCAGAGACCCCTAATGAGGGCTGAATTGGCCATGTCTCATTCTGATGAATAATGGGACTCGTCACCCTCCAGTGCCCTCCAGATTTACTCACAGGTCCCTGGGGACATTGCCAGCAAATAAATCCCCTGATGTGCTATAGGATCCTTTTTTCCCGCTGAGGCCCTTCCTCGGCCTTCTCTCTGATTCTTAAGCTGGGTTGCCTCAACTTCAACCAATCTGGATGTCAAACCTAGGATAACCTCAGTCTCCCAGGTGCATGTCGGCACCAGGCAGATTTCTAGACTCTCTGGTCTGTTGCAGACAGATCCATGACCCTAGAAATTTCCCCTTTTCCCATCAGTGTCTCTCAGTCTGTGATGTATTTGTTTGCTAACCTACAAGAACAGGTTCGATCCCCACAAGGGCTCGCTCTTCACTTTGACTTATGCCCAGTGCAGTCAGCTTTGTCTCCATACACACCGTGTGCTGGGTTGAGCCCTCCTGGCCCCTCTAAAAACATCCCTGGTCAACCTTGACCGTGAGCTCCGCTTCCAAACACAGCCTTGGGAGGGGTGTGAAATGGGAGAAAACAGAATAAATCATGGCAGCAGGGCTGATGAATGGTTGTCTCAGGAATTCTGTGAAAATCTGCAGGTGACAAACTCTGCCACTGCTACTGTCAGGCCCTTTGCAAGTAAATATTTTATCCTATTATTTTGGAAGATTATTTTTGCATTCAGAGCAGAAATCTACTGAATAAATCAGAAGTACCCCAAAGAAATCACGGAACATGGCTTCTTAGGTTTGTTAGTTGTTTTGTGGCATATTATCCCACACCTCCTTACAGATGATCTGAGAGCAATTTTTGGCTTTCAGGGCAGGAAGATCAAAAAACGCCTATCAAATGTTGCCCCTAATCGCTTTAGACAGTTCAAGCTTCTGCAACGCCCCAGTGTTTCAGTTTAACATTTACTGTTGTGTGCCTTGTGCAAATAGATACAGTTGAAATTTAAGCCTGTTATAATGGGGGGCTGACCACGTGGAGCTGAGGAAAGAGGATTTCTACCAAAATTTGCCAGCTCCATATTTCTCCCTGGTCCTCCTGGGTAAGCTCAGGGTACCGGCTCCCATTCATCTCCTTCGGCAGCAAGCCCAGAAGCCCCCGTTCGCAGTGACTACAGACTGGATATTATCTAAACTCTCAGTGAATCACAGCTGACAGTGCTGCTATTTCTAAGCCCCGGAATCACTCTTTGAACAAAATGCGAGCGCTGTGTCTTTTCAACCTGTTCTTCAGCGGCGGAAGCAGCAGGGTTCCAGCACTGTATAATAACTGTCAGAAACAATTTCTGCTCTGTAAGTGAGGTGAAGCAAAATGTCAAAATATTTGAATACATTTCATTGAGGATATCTTCTTTTAAATTAGTGAAGGCTAGAGAAGAAGAATCCCATTCTCTCACATGATAAATATGCATGGAACCGGGGAGCCACGTGCATTCTAATAAAGCCGAGTCCTGGCTGGTTAATGCGTTATAGGTCGACAACAATAAAACACAATAATTACTAGTTAAAGAGATGCCAGTGTTGGCCTTTTACCAACGTCCCTGAACATATAATTCATAATAAATTTAGTAAGGCTGAAGTCGGCCTGTTAATTAACCCATTTTCTACAATGATTGGGATCGAGGAAGCCACGATGTCATCTGGCAAGGCGCCCTCCCAAAGGTGTGCAGCTCTCGCTGGTTGGACTCTGCAGTTTGGACCCATGCGCATCACCACAGGATCCTTGCTTGTGCTCATACAGGCGAGAACACCGGGGGAAAAGTGCTAAGGGTATATCTTACTCTGTAACTACCATATTTGAGAAATGAAATTGCAGGACAGTATACACACTAACTGGTGGGTTTCCGGGACCTTTTTTAGAACCAATAATTTAGGCAAGGAAAGCTGAGAAGAGGGCCTTAGCTACTCAGGGAACTGGAGTAAGATGGTGGACAGAAGACATAAGTTTTTCCTTTTTTTCCCTACTCAAAACCATTAAAATGACAGAAAAGACAGAAACATGTCACAGTGCTAGTAAATAGGAAAGAGTATCATTTTCTGCCAAAATTTAAGACATTTCTGGACTATAGAGAATAGAAGGAATAAGACTGGTCAGAGCAGAGAGTCCCGCAGTCTAACACAAACCAAGAAGAAAACCACCCTGAACTTATATTTTTCTGAATCTGCTCTTCCTACCTGGTAAATGAATAGGAAGAGGAAAAAGAAGTCCGGGAAATTATTAGGATTTCTTTTTTCCTTCTTAAAACCCTGCTTAAAAAGCATTCCCCCACCTTCCTCTCTCATACTGAGCAGTATGTAGCAGAGGGGCTCATCACCAGGCTCTGAGTCAATAACTGCTCTCTAAGGAAAGTGAAGATGGGGCCCACGGAGGCTGCAAGTTGGGTGCAGGACCTGAGGGAACACAAACTCCATGACAGATGTCGGGTGGGAAGCAAAGACAGTCATGTTCTCGAATGAATAATATGCTTCTTATTTTACCAATAGAGAGGAGGAGTTTGGAGTATGTGGGCATAAATAGACTGATGAAAGACTTCTTCTCCTCTTCCAGGCAGGACAGAGGCATGAGAAAGAAGCAAAGGAAACCCATTCTAGCTCTATACGTTTATCAGCCTTACGCATTATTCATAAAAATGATCAGACAACTGAGGATCAGCAGAAATTGGATAAACACTAACAATATGAGAGAGAAGAACCAAGTGAACTAGCAGAGTGATTGGAAACAGAGATAATTCAGAGGACAAAAGAAAACATTAAATCCATCCTAATTAGTGTCCTCTGGCTTCCCAGGTAGCTCAGTGGTAAAGAATCTGCCTGCAGTGCAGGAGAAGAGGGTTTGATTCCTGGACTGGGAAGATCACCTGGAGAAGGAAATGGCAGCCTACTCCAGTATTCTTGCCGGGGAAATCCTATGGACAGAAGAGCCTGGTAGGCTACAGTCCATGGGGTTGCAAACAAGTCAGACATGACTTAGCAACTAAATAACAATTTGTATTCTCATGAAATTATCCTAACTATTGATTCATAAAAATAGAATACATTGTATGAAAAAGAAGCAATCAGAAAATGAAGAATTCTTGAAAATTAAAATTTCATTACTGAAATTTAAGAATTGACAGAGGGCTAAATAATAGAAAGGACTGAGTTGAATATGTTACTGATCTAGAAAGTAAAGCTGAGGAAACGTCTTAGAACCTAAAGGACATTAGAGACAAACATATTGTAAGAATTGAGTTTAGGTGCTAAGATCAATATCTAAGTTCCAACATCCATCTAATTGTTGTTGTTTTTTTTGTAAAAGTCAGAAAGAAATGAAGACATAATAGAAAGCATAGGAAAAAAATTTCCCCATTGTAAGTCACAAGCATCATATTGAAAGAGTCTAATGAGCAGTAAAGAAATTGAATGGAAAAAGGCCCATAAATCATATTCAAATGAAATGTCTGAGCTAAGATATTTTAAGAGTAATAAATTTGTTAATAAAACAAATTAGTTAATAGTTTAAAAGCTGTGTTAATAGTCAAAATAATATGTTTGTACATGTTCACCATTAATATTCACATTATATTGGGTGGCTAAGACTAGAAAAGTAATTAGTAGATATAAATATTGGTAAGTAAACTTAAGGTTTCAGCCTACTGTCAATAGGAAAAATGAAATCAAAACCATTTAGTATGAACATGTATTCTTCCAAAGAGTACTTAAAAGTTTGAGAATGAGGAAGTAAGGAGTTTCAAACATTCTTGCTTGGTGTGTAAAATGGAAAAGCTTTTAGAAGGTAGAACTTGTTACATTTATTGAAACTTAAAATTCAGATATTCTTAGAGAGAAGGTATTTTCCTAGATATTTACTGCAGAGAAATGTTTGTGAGTGTGCCTGAAACTTCATGTGGAAGATATTCACTGCATTATTATTTATCCAGAGAAGAAAAGGTCAGCAACCTAAAAATAGAGAAATGGGTCAAAGAAATGATGATCTGTAACTACTGAGACATAGGATGTAGTTGTAAAAAAATTTAAATGCAGTTCTTTGTGTTTTTTTTTTAATAGCCATCTTTTCCTGTTAGACTTTATTTTTTAAGGGCAGTTTTATTTTCTATTTTTAATTTTGTATTGGGGTATGATTGCTTTACAATGTTGTGTTTCTGCCATACAATGATGAGAATCATCCATATGTGTATATATATCCCCTCTCTCTCCCACCCCTTGGGTCATCACAGAGCCCCAAGCTGAGCTCCCTGTGCTTTATAGCAGGTTCCCACTAGCTTTCTATTCCACACATAGTGGTGTATATATGTCAGTCCCATCTCCCAGTTCATCCCACCCTCTCCTTTCCCCCTACCACAGTTACCTCCATGTGCACACGTGTTTTCTACATCTGCGTCTCAATTCCTGCCCTGGAAATAGGGTCATCTGTACCATTTTTTCTTGGTCCCACATATGTGTGTCAATATAGATTTGTTTTTCTTTCTGACTTACTTCAATTTGTAGGACAGACTCTAGGTCCAGCCACATCAATTTCACTCTTACAATGGCTCAGTAATATTCCACTATATATATGGACTTCTTTGAAATCCCCACAAGGACAACAGTGTGATGTTTGGAAAGGAGGGAGAAAAACGCTGGGATGGTGGGTTTCAGAGCTTACCTTCTGTCTCCCATATTTGCCATGGCTCATGCACTGAGCAGCTGAAGTGTGGTGCCATGCTTTCCTCCTTCATAGATAAGGTTTCTCTATGGTTCAGGCATAGAGAGAGGCCCCATGACGTTCATAATGATACTGTTTTTCCTGGTACGATTTCTTTTCAATTCATTTGAAAAGAATCTAATCCAAAACTATTATAATAGTTTGGAATCTAATCCAAAACTATTCAGAAAGAAGCATTTCTTTTTTTTTTTTATAATTTCTGCGTCTCAGAGAAACTAAAGCTAACGGATTTGAGATTCATTCAAAGTTTCTGTAGAAAATATGCATTTCAGGGATTGATATTATGAAACAACACACCGTCTTGGTCTCTTCTCTGAAGGTCTTCGCTGCAAGACAAGAGATCGTCTAACAGCTATGATTTGGGAAGTTGCAAACAGGGTTGTGTAAGAATAAAATTCTTGTTGTTTTGCTAACAGAACCTAAGCTTGCATTTGCTTCCTTTCCTGCTTGATTTCAGCCAATTTAATTCTGTTACAGCTGGATATATCTGTATTAAAATTTAGTTTCTTTTGGAGAGTCAGTCTGGACCAGAAAATTTTTTCTTTCTAGTGCTAGTATTATTTCAGTCCCTGTCAAGTTCCCTGTCAAGTTCAAGCACCCCTCTTAAGGGGTCTAGGCCCCCATTCCAAGTGTGGGGTGGGTGGAGAAGAAGTTTGGGGGTGACAAGGTGGTGTCCTTCCCCAGCCTTATGTGGTCTGTAAGTTGCTGCTTCCCATGGTGAGCAGTGGTGATGTGACTGAGGTGGGCTCACTGGGTGGCACTTGAGATGTCCTCGAGGCACTCCACCCAGCTTCCTGGTGTAAGTAAGCCCAGGGGCCCTTTCTGCCTCCTCATGAAGATCCATTCACAACCTCCACTAGTAGGGAATCCACATCCCTACTGATGATCTTGGGGTACTGGCTGAGTGTGCTTCAGGCTAATTTCTGTGCTAAACTCCAACACAGCTGACCTGTCTGGGAGAATTTGGGGCAGTCTTTGCTCAGGGCTGTCAAGGCAGGCCACTTGGTGCCCCTGCTGTCCCCTTACTCTGGCCAGGAGATGTACTGCAGGTCTTTCCAGAGTGCAAACACCTGAGATGAGATGAGGAATCCATCTTCTTTATTCAGAATCACCCCAATTAAGAATTCCAGGCGAAATTCTCCTGGGTACCTCCCTCTTCAGCCATCACCCACCCCCCTACTACAAATCTCCCTAGAAGAAGGGACAACTCTGGTTGTTCTTACCTTCCTTCTTGTGTTGTGGCTCCACATTCTTCAACTCTCACCGTGACAGCTAGGTGCTGTGAATTGTGCTTGTGAGTGTGTTTTCCTAGAACTTAGAATCAATTCTGTGTTCTTCCATTCCCTTTCCCTACTGCTCAACCATGAACCCTCTCTACAGTAACCTATGCTCCTCCTGTTTAAAAATTGGAGGGAGGAAGGTCCTGAGGGCAGGCTAGAACCACAGGACAGAGCATTTTTAGTTGTTTATTTATATCATTTCTTCCATGAGGCAGGATTTAAAAGAATCCAGTGAATGAGAAATGAAGGGAAAAATTGAGATGCGTTGTTAAAGTGGTTTTTTTTTTTTTAAATACAAATATTCAAAAACTTGTATTTTTTCAAATTCTCTTGGTTAATCCCTTGATAACCGGGTTAGGAATAATGCTCTTGCTGATCATGTTCTCCTTGGTAGCATAGCAATAGTGATGGACTCAACGAGATGGACACTCCTGATTCCAGAGCATCTGTGAACATCCAGCATCTGGGTGGCTGCTTGCTTAGAGTAAGAGAAGCAGAGAAGGAAAGGTGGAAGCTCAGACAAGAGATGATGGAGCCAGATATTGGCTGAACTCCTTTGCAGTTCTTTGAAGCCTGGCTGTGTTCGCTGACACTGTGGGGGGTTCACCAGTGTCTCTCCGATGACCTCACTTTCCTCAATTTGCTTTGTTTGTTAGGAGGGGTATTTCAGCCTTAATCTCCCCAAACAGGTGAAAGTTGGTTCTTGATAGGGGAGTTAAAAGAATCTTAGATATAATAAAATCTTATTCCTTCATATTTAATTGTTCTCATTAGGGAGAAATTTAATTTAATCTAAATTTTAATTAATTAATCAGAATGACTTAATTTAAATTCATTGATTAAAATAAGATTTTCTCCTTAGGGGAATGGTAGAAAAAAAGAAGGTTGAGAAATGTGCAAGACAAGTTGACTGAGGCATGTACAGTTTCCCCTAAATGTTAAAAACAACAGCAAAAAGCAAACAGAGGAGAGAAGAAAAGCAATCCTTTCTCTCAAAGTTCCTAAGATTTTAGTAAATTCTATGATTCCCCTTCATTCTTGGAGTAGCAAGAAGACATCCACATTCCTTTTTTGTTTTTTAAATTATTTATTTATTATTTATTTTTTGGCTTTGCTGAGTCTTTGCTGCTGCCTGGAGTTTTCTCTAGTTGCAGTGAGCTGGGGCTACTCTCTGGGCTTCCCAGGTGGTGCTAGTGGTAAAGAATTCACCTGCTAGTTCAGGAGACACGAGAGACACAAGTTCAATCCCTGAGTCAGGAAGAGCCCCTGAAGGAGGACATGGCAACCCACTCCATTATTCTTGTCTAGAGAATCCCATGGACAAAGGAGCCTGGTGGGCTATGGTCCATAGGGTCGCAAAGAGTTGGACACAGCTGAAGTGACTTAGCAAGGGAGCAAGGGGGTCCTCTCTAGTTACAGTGTGTGGACTTCTTTGAGGTGGCTTTTGTTGTTGGGAAGTGCAGGCTGTAGGGCGCAAGGGCTTCAGCTGTGGCAGCACATGGGCTTACTGGTTGTGGCCCCCAGACTCTGGAGCACGGGCTCAATAGTTGTGGTGCACAGGCTTAGCTGCTCCGCAGCATGTGGGATCTTCCCAGACCAGCGATCGAACCCGTGTCTCCTGCATTGGCAGGTGGATTCTTTACTACTGAGCCATCAGGGAAGCCCAGAAATCCACATTCTTACCGTCTTGTCAGAGAAAGAGAACTTAAAGTGGGTCTTAAGTCCAATAATCAATGAACCAGCTAGCATAAGTTTACCTTAGCTCATATGTTGATCATTACTTCTCTGTTTTGCACTGAAAGTAGCCTAAGATCAGTAAGTTGATATGACAAGGAATAAAACTTGACTATAAAAATAATAAGCCAATCATTTTACTATTCTGTAAGTTTTTTGGGGTTGATGAGGAAAATAATATTCTTACTCCCAATATTGAAAAAGGTTTAGAAAAAGGGACTTATTTCTCCCCATGTTACCATAATTTTCCATGTCATTCTCTTCTAAACTCTGAAAATATTGTCTGCAGGAGTTTGAAGGTTCTGTTAATGAGTGTGTTGATTTAAGGTAATATAGCCTTTTATAAAGCCAGACTAAAAAATATACTATCTATGCAAGAAAACAAAAGGAAATTGTTTTGTTTGCACAAAACACTCAGACAATTGTCTTCTTTACATCACAATAATGTCCACAAGAATTATTTGAATTGGAAGATAAACTAGGTAATGAAAGCCTTTCTTCTGCCTCATAAAAATTCTCCACCACTTGAAGGGATTTTGGTCCTACCTATTTCTGTATAATCTCAATCATTTTATTGTTGTTCCATTAAAACTTTTACCCTCTCATGCATTTAAATAGCTAAAGCATCTCTTTGGTGATATAAATGAGACTCTACTTGGATCCTGTCACATGTCTGGGTTATTTTAATTCTAAAGTTTACTGTGGCCTGAAATGCTGGGCTAGAGGAAGCACAAGCTGGAATCAAGATTGCCAGGAGAAATATCAACAACCTCAGATATGCAGACGACACCACCCTTATGGCAGAAAGTGAAGAAGAACTAAAGAGCCCCTTGATGAAAGTGAAAGAGGAGAGTGAAAAAGTTGGCTTAAAGCTCAACATTCAGAAAACTAAGATCATGGCATCTGGTCCCATCACTTCATGGCAAATAGATGGGAAAGCAGTGGAAACAATGGCTGACTTTATTTTTCTGGGCTCCAAAAATCAATGCAGATGGTGATTGCAGCCATGAAATTAAAAGACAGGGAGGCCTGGCGTGCTGTGGTTCATGGGGTTGCAAAGAGTCGGACACGACTGAGCAACTGAACTGAACTGAACTTGGCTAATTGGTTAAGAAGTTCTTTTTCCTTCCATTCACCTCTTTTTAAATTACCTTGAATTGTGAAAGCAGTAAAAGTGATCTCTCAAGTTGCCTTATTCACTCCTCTTGAAAATATAAATACTTACCTAAAAGGAACCTGAAATATGGGATATTCTAAACTATGTAATGACACTATAGGAGCGCTAACAGTTGGTAGACTTGGTGAATCATTGGTTTATCTCATGTATCCCCCCAAAATATCTGACTAACTTTTCTTTAAAACTTTCACTTCATTATAGGGTAAAGTCTGAGTCCTTTGTGTACTCATCTATATTAGGTAACATAAATGTCACAGATATTTATTTATAAATCAATGGGAAATGTTGCCAGCTTAAGACAAAAAAAGGAGAGCTTAATTCAAGAACAGAAGAGATATAAATATTGAATATTTAGGGTCTTTCTCTGGCATTAAAGATCAGGAATTGCAATTATTATCTATCACCCATGCCATACATAGGTATCATTTTTGTTCATAATAAGATTCCTTCATCAATAATAAAATTAGGATGGAGAGGCTATACAATACTCATCTGACTGAAAAGGGCCTCTTTCAGATGCAAGTAGCAAAATCTCATAGCATGAACAGATTTATTGGCTCCTATATAGCCCAGGGTGGAGTTGGCTTCTAGCTACTTCAGGTGGAAGTTTCTCTTTGTCTCCCAGATGGGTTCTGCTTTCCTCTCTGAGGTCTCTTCTTCAGGCTTAATTCTGTGTTGAGAAGAGTGGAGAAAAGATTCCAAACCATGCCTTCCTGGACCTACAGCACTTGTTCCCTGTTACCCCTGGACCTACCTTGACCCCTAGCATTGTGACTTAACACTACAATAGTGGTACCTTCTGTTTAGACTTGTGGTACCTTCTAGTCTCGATTAGCTGAATCCTAGACTATTGCTTATTGATTCCCATTTTATTGCTTTCTAGTCATCATTCTAGAGTGGTGACACTCTATGAGCACTAAACACATGATTGGTTTGTGTATTTATTTTTAATTTTTTCTAGATTAAAAAAATTTTTTTTGGTGCACTGAATGGTTTTAGGAATCTTAGTTCCTCAACCAAGGGTTCAACCCATGCCATCTGCACTGGAAGCATGGAGTCCTAACCACTGGACCACCAGGGAATTCCCATGGTTGATTTATTCTTTAAAGATCCACGATTCTTGGACCTGGTTGTATACTTGAACACCAAAGGAGTATTTTATAGATATTTTATAAATACTCTTACCCAGGGCATACCCCAGAGCAAATATATGAGAATGTCTTGGAATGGGAACCAGGTACTGCTTTATTTAAAAGCATCCAAACCCCCAGTGGACTTCCCTGGTGGATCAGATGGTAAAGAATCCACCAGCAATGTGGGAGACCTGGGTTCAATCCCTGGGTTGGGAAGGTCCTCTGGAGAAGGGCATAGCAACCAAACAATACATTCCGGTATTCTTGCATGGAGAATCCCTATGGACAGAGGAGCCTGGCGGGCTATAGTCCATGGGGCTGCAAAGAGTCAGACACAACTGAGTGACTAGGCACAGCACTGCCATCAGTAAGTCTAATATGTGTCATTAGTCAGTGGTGTGCTAGTAAACTTTTAACCAGCTCTCTGGAGTGGAGGGATGGGGAGGAAGAAGCTCTGATTCGTAGGGTTTGCTGATTTCAATGGTGTACCTACCCCCACCTTGGCCAGTTCAAGCTATGAACATGTGAAAATGGGAAGAGATGTTCACAACTGGCTCTGGTGAGTTGTGACCCATCTCCAGCACAGGATACACACTGGTACAAACATAGGTTAGTTAATTAGTAGCTAATTCTTTGCAGCACTTAATGCTGTTGACTAATCCCTTTTTCCTGAAAAGCTGGGTTTCTGGGGTATAACATTTCCTAGGTCTCTTCCTGTCTCCCTGGATGTTCTCTCAATCCTCATTTCAGACCTACCATGTTTTAACCAAACTACATGTTGGATCACCTCAGTACTTGGCCCTGGGCTCTATTCTCCTTATCTTTAAGCTCTGTCTTCCCCTGAAGGTCTCATTCCTACCCTTGCTCCAATTCCAATCCATGTAATTCATGACTGAGTATTAAGCCTTCAGCAGTGACCTTTCTCCTGGGCAGACCCCAATATCTGCCTGCCTACTACTCAGCTTCACATGGATGGTTCAGCTCTGGCTCAAGTTCAACATTATAAAAATGGTGCCTCTGGTTCTCCCTTCATCTTTCTAAACCCATGGCCCTCTAGTTTCTAGAGTGCAATGAATGGCACAACCATTCACATCGTTGGATAAGTCAGCATCCAGAGTCATGCTGACACCTTCATGTCAAACTATCACTACATCCTGCTGAGCTTTACTTTCTTAAACTGTTCTTGAAACCATTCACTTCTCCCCATGTTTAGTGCTGAAATGATCCCTAGAGGAGAGACAGGCTAACTTCCAGAGAGGTGCATTTGAAGGGTGAATTCACTTGTAGGGTGAATAGGAAATTGCTGAACAAGGGGAGGAAGATATTCTGGGAAGAAAAGGCTGCACACTTACTGTTACCACGACAGACTCTGAGATGCTGTTTTATCTCTACCTGCTTGTCTTCTAGGTATCTCAAAATGCAGGTAAAATAGCAACTTGATTCTGCCCACATCTCTGTAGTTTGAATTATTCTTTCCTGTCTTGGAAGATGGCCCAGCTCTCCATCCACCAGTTGCTAAATGCAGACACCTGGGAATTGTCAGTTTTCACCCCCACATCGAGGTCCTCAGTAGGTTTTACTGGTTCCACCTACTCTTCTCTGAATCAGTCTACTTTTCCCAGTCTTGACTGCTACTACCCTTGTCCAAGCAACTGCATACATGCTGGAATCCTAACTGTGCCCTTCTGAGCAGCCTCCCTCAAATTCTTTTTCAACATAGTCCAAAGGCTTTAATAAAAGCTATTTAGAGCATATTTCCCCCTTGCTTAAAATCTTCCAGTTGCTACCCTTCACACTTAGAATAAATTGCAACTCCTACCTCAGCCTACAAGTCTCCGTACAACCTAGACCCAGACAACCTTTCCTGCCACATCCACTGCTAACCTCACTCTAGTCTCCACCAGCACTGGCTTTCTTTCTGTTTTACAAACATACAAAGCTCCCTTCCCCCTCAATGTTTCTCCTTCTCCCCAGTCTGAGGAACCCTCACTCTTGCTGTTTCTTTCTGGAATTATCTGATCTCAACTCGTCATTGCCAAGAAGACTTTCCTGGCCATATATCCTTAATTAGTCACCATTCCACCCATCCCTCTCATGGGCCATCATATCACTCTGTTCCGTGTTCTTTATAGCACTTCTAATCATTTGAACCCTTATTCATTTATCTGCCTACTCCCCATTCTCTACAAGAATATATCCCCCCTCCCATTTATTACAATAGCCTCTGTGGGTGAAGGGATCTTGTCTGTCTTATTTATCCCTGTTTTCTCTAAAACTATGCCTGGAATGTAGTAAGTGCTCAGTAAATACTTATGGTTGACAAATATTTACCCTTGAAAATGTTTTCAAAGATAAAGACAAGAATAAAGTGACCATTTACTCTATGACTGTTTTGTTCAAACGATGTGTGTGGCTTCAGGCAATCAATTGTATTCCTTATATGATTCCTTACTCTGTAAAATGCAGATCATAATATTCCCTATATATTTGCCAATATAAAGAATTTAACCATAAGAATATGAAGTATTTTTATAGCAAAAATATATGGTAAATAAATATGTGGCTGGGACACCAACTATTAAATCATGATTGTCTATAGCTTCCCTCCCCACCAGCTTCTAAGGAGCCCAGTCTTGGCCTAATTACATGAATGAGAGTAAGGAGTAAGGAGGAAATTGAAGAGGAAGGAGGTTAATGGGATTTATATTGCAGCCGGAGAGGATTACTCATTGAAAAGGAAAAAAAAAAGGTCTAAAAAGAGAGTGGGGGAGAAAGAGCTAGAAAGATGCTCTGACTAAATTGGAGGGTGGGTTTTGGAGAGATGAGAGGAAGGAAAGAGCATTAGGATCAGCTCTGGCTCAAGTCGATGTGTGTGGGAAGCCAGGGGCATGGAGAGGGAAAGAGGATTTCAAAAAGATTTGCAGTGTTTTATGAGTCCTTTTGCTGGTGCTTCCAGATGACAGTAAAGACTTAATTTGATTTCCAATTAATTTTTTGGCCACCAGTTTGTTTCTTCATGGCAAACCCTCAGCCCCTTTCTGGGACTGACCTTGGGGAGTGAACAAGCAGCCCTGGCTTTGTGAGGGCTGCAGAGGGAAATGTAAGTGTCATCACTGGCCCCTGATCATATTCCATACAACACATCCCATAGACTTAGCTAGGAAATCGTATCTCAAAGGCAGCCAACTTGCATGCTGGGAAATGGGAAGACAGAGACAAAGAACTCAAATAAAGGAACTTTTCCCACAAGGAAGGTGCTGGACTGGGAGCATGGGGATGTTTGTTATACATCTGAGCAGTATTATACAGCTGAGCCAGGATTTTACTGAGATGAATCTGACTCCAGAAAAGCCTATGACACAGTAGCTTCCTGCTGCTGATAACATTAAGAAACCTTAGTCTTGGCACTGGAAGGCTGGGTGATGGATCTGGCTTTGGTTTTTACCAGCCATGCAACTTTAGGAACATGGAAACCATATCCTCATTTCTAAAATGAAAATGTTGAGCCAAGTCAGTGGCTTCACACACTAGTCTGAGAGGCAGCCTCAATCTGTAAGGAAGTTTTCATTGGTCAGTGAGTGGAGAATAAAAAAAAAAAGATAATGTTACATCTAAATCATTATATATTTGTTACTGGAAGATTGCTAAGTGCTGTTTCTTGGAAATGACTGTTCAATTTTTTATTGTAAAAATAATTTTATTTTATGATATTATGGTGATATAGATAGTAGTTCTTTTCAAAGAAAAAAAATGGTCTTGGCATATCAGTATAGAAAGGCCCAACCCTTTTGTTGGTCCATCATCAGCCATGAATTCATTGAATTAGATTATATCTAAAGTCCCTTCTAGCATTGAAAATCTTAACTAGGGAGGAGAGTTTCAAAGTCAAATGCTTGAAGAGTCCTATTCAATGAGTTTAATGATGAGTTATGCTTGGTGTAGAACAACAGGTACCAAGCTGTTTATAACAATTGCATTATAAGATTTATTAGATATATTGCCTTTTAAAAAGCAGAATCCATCTCAAGCAAATAATAGGCAAATAAAGGTGTCTGTGGCTTCTGGCTACCACTCTGCCAACACTGATAAACTAATTTCTAAGTTTTCTTACAGTTCTAATAGTCTGAATTTCTGACTTGAATTTCCCATCAGAGTATTTAAGCACATAATTATTTAAAAATTTTGTTATTTAATTAGCATGGCAATGAGATTACTTTATATTGAGGCCCATAAGTGCTTAATATCATCACAGAGATTGACTGCAAGAGCTTGTGTGTTTTGGGGGAAAGTTGTGCTTTGGGATCTTAGTCCCCCACCAGGGATTGAACTCATGGCCCCTTCAGTGGAAGTGCAGAATCTTAACCAGTGGATCACCAAGGAATTCCCAAGAGCATGTCTTTATATGTTGTTACATGGATTCTTTTTGCTTGGCTAAAGGTGTGAAGTCAGGGCCTACTGAGAGTATTTGAAAAAACCTAAGATGAACTTCTGTATTGACTATGTCACAGCATCAGATTGAACAGCAGAATTGCTAGGTCTCATTCTTTACATTTCTATTTTATAATTTCTTCATGAATATAAAAGTGTCCCCACAAAACTAATGAAATAAGCAGTTGAGCTACCATCTGCATTATGACATATCAAAAGCAAGAATTAAAGTTCCTCTAACAATTTTCTAATTTCAGGAATAACAATATAGGCTTTTAGATATTTCCCAAAAGTTTTAGCTTTTTGGATTGTCAGCTTCATGAACTATTGGAAAGTATCTGGTCCTGTATTGTAGCTTTAATCCATCTTCCTTTTTCAGGGTGTAGAAAAAAGAAGCAGCTTCAAAAGCAATGATCTCCTGGAGGTGTATACAATGAGAAGATACAGTTACTCTATCTAAACCTTTGTTTTGATATACGATTGTAGATGTGGCCACAAAGGGAGTTTCCAGACACAGTTAGTATCCAGCCCCCTTGATGCTGGTTCCCCACAAAAAGTCCAACAAGAAAAAAAAGTGTGGTGGGTTTGAGCATGATTTGAGTAACACAGAGACAAGAACGGGAGCTTTGAGGGATAAGTGACCTGAAGTCTCTTGTTTAGTGGCAGGGCCTCCTAGGCTAGGGGGTCTTTTGAGGTTCCCTCTGGGGGCTAGAGGTGGAGTGAGTATGAGGACACTCAACTCCCAGTTGTTAGTTGCTAGAATGCTTATTAGTGTTTCTTCTACTATACCAGATTCATCACTAGACTATAGCTGTCATTTTGGTGAGGTTCAGCCCTTTTCTAGGCTTTAGTTGCCACTGTAATTATTCTTAAAATTTTATTGTCCTATGCTTTATGCCCTTCCATCCATCTTTTTGCAAAAGTCAGTCAGACTTATATTGAAGAAAATAAGGGAAGCCACTGGACCACTCAGGTATGACCTAAATCAAATTGCTTACGATTATACAGTGGGGGTGACAAATAGATTCAGGTGACTGGATCTGATATAGTGCCTGAAGAACTATGGATGGAGGTTCATAACATTGTGCAGGAGGTGATGATCAAAACCATCCCCATGAAAAACAAATACAAAAAGGCGAAATGGTTGCCTGAGGAGGCCTTACAAATAGCTGAGAAAAGAAGAGAAGTGAAAGGCAAGGGAGAAAAGGAAAGATGCATCCATCTGAATGCAGCGTTTCAAAGAATACCAAAGAGAGATAAGAAAGCCTTCCCAAGTAATCAATGCAAGAAATAGAGGAAAACATTAGAGTGGGAAAGACTAAAGATCTCTTCAAGAAAATTAGAGATATCAAGGGAACATTTCATGCAAAGATGGGCACAATAAAGGACAGAAGTGGTATGGACCTAACAGAAGCAGAAAGTATTAAGAAGAGGTGGCAAAAATACACAGAAGAACTATACAAAAAAAGATCTTAATGACCCAGATAGCCATGATGGTGTGATTCCTCACCTAGAGCCAGGTATCCTGGAATGCGAAGTCAAGTGGGCCTTGTTCACTATGAACAAAGGTAGTGAAGGTGATGAAATTCCAGCTGAGCTATTTCAAATCCTAAAAGATGATGCTGTGAAAGTGCTGCATTCAATATGCCAGCAAATTTGGAAAACTCAGCAGTAGCCACAAGACTAGAAAAGGTCAGTTTTCATTCCAATCCCAAAGAAAGGCAATGCTGAAGAATGTTCAAATTATTGCACAGTTGCACTCATCTCACATGCTAGCAAAGTAATGTTCAAAATTCTCCAACCTAGGATTCAACAATATGTGAACTAAGAAATTCCAGATGTTCAAGCTGGATTTAGAAAAAGCAGAGGAACCAGAGATCAAGTTGCCAACATCTATTGGATCATAGAAAAGGCAGGAGAATTCCAGAAAAATATCTACTTCTGCTTCATTGACTACACAAAAGCCTTTGACTGTGTGGATCACAACAAATTGTGGAAAATTCTTAAAGAGATAGGGTGGGAATACCAGACCACCTTGCCTGCTTCCTGAGAAACCTGTGCGCATGTCAAGAAGCAGCAGTTAGAACTGAACATGATGGACTGGTTCCAAATTGGGAAAGGAGTACATCAAGGCTGTATATTGTCACCCTGCTTATTTAACTTATATGCAAAGAATACATCATGCAAAATGCTGGGCTGGATGAAGCAAAGCTGAAATCAAGATTGCCAGGAGAACTGTCAATAACCTCAGATATGCAGATGACACCACCCTTATGGCAGAAAGTGAAGAGGAACTAAAGAGCCTCTTGATGAAAATGAAAGAGGAGAGTGAAAAGCCTGGCTTAAAACTCAACATTCAAAAGACTAAGATCATGGCATCCAGTCCCATTACTTCATGGCAAATAGATGGGGAAACAATGGAAACAGTGACAGATTTTATTTTCTTGGATCCCCAAATCACTGCAGATGGTGACTGCAGCCATGAAATTAAAAGACTCTTGCTCCTTGGAAGAAGAGCTATGACCAACCTAGACAGCATATTAAAAAACAGAGATGTGACTTTGCCAACAAAAGTCCATCTAGTCAAAGCTATGGTTTTTCCAGTAGTCACGTATGGGTGTGAGAGTTGGACAACTAAGAAAGCTGAGCACCAAAGAATTGATGCTTTTGAATTGTGGTGTTGGAGTAGACTCTTTAGAGTCCCTTGGACTGCAAGGAGATTGAACCAGGCAATCCTAAAGGAAGTCAGTCCTGAATATTCATTGAAGAACTTATGCTGAAGCTGAAATTCCAATACTCTGGCCACCTGATGCAAAGAGCTGACTCGTTAGAAAAGACTCTGATGCTGCAAAAGATTGAAGGCAGGAGGAGAAGGGGAATACAGAGTTGGATTGCATCATTGACTCTATGGACATGAGTTTGAACAAGCTCTGTGAGTTGACGATGGACAAGGAAGCCTGGCATGCTGCAGTCCATGGGTCACAAAGAGTTGATACAGCTACGTGACTGAACTGAACTGAATGGATCCATCTTTTAGATCTGAGCTTCTAAGGGAGGCCCTATGCAGCCATGCCATCTCCCCATCCTTGCCTCTGTATTGCTACAATTTGCAGTGCTATCAGCTGATTTATGTGTATTTGGACATTCTCAGTTCTGAACCAGCTTTTCTTTCATAATCTTGAGGCATGGCCATCCTTCCTGATTTTTCTCTGAGCTTCCGGAAGCCAAGCATATTGACACTTAAGGCCACATTTTGCAAAGGGAAGTCCCCAGGAAAACCAAGTTTCATGGGATAATTCCATGAGCTTCTTTTGTTGTGGGGCATGAGTAGAAGAAGGATTCCCTGATTGAATACATCCAGGGAACACTAGATTTAAATATTTTCAGACACTTTTTGCTGAATGACTTCTCAGAACATGAATTTCTAAGAAGATGATACAGTAGGGCTGCTAGTATCTATTTTACTTAGGAAATCTTTTTTTTTAATTGAAGGAATTTATTTATGAAAATTCTAGTTTTATGACAATGATAGTCAAATAGTAGTGCATAGCCTGGGGAGCTTAGCAAATATTCAGATTTGTAAGCCTCATCTTTTCAGTGAGTGATTCAATAGTTCTTCCAGGGAACTCAGGAATCTGCATTTTAAGAAGTATCCCAGAGCTGTGCTTCTCAAACTTTAACTTGAATGGGAATTACCAGGAAAAAAGGCAGGTTCTGATTCCAAAGCCCTGTGCCAGGGCTTTAGATCCCTCATTTCTAACAGTTTCCAGGCAATGCTCTTGTTTACTGGTCTAAAGTCCACACTTAGAGTAACAAGGCTGCAGTGATTCTGAGCACCCCCTGTTCTCCGCACGTGTGATTATCACAGATGTCACTGTCTTCCAAGGTTTCTGTCATTTTCAGTTCATGAAGAGGTGTTGTCTTATTATTGGTCATTATTAAGTTCAGAGCTGTAATTTCCTTCATGTCTTGTTCTACCATCTGAGAGGCAGAACATTTCGCAAATACATCAAGATTTATCAGATGCTCTTGTTCTAACCTAACGTGATGTGCAGATAGTTTCTGTCTTCATAACTCATGATTCTATCACTGATCTGTGTCAGGGTTTGGTCTGACACAGATACTGTCATCCAGTCCCCCAGTCTTACTGATGCTGGGAAAAGAAATTTTTCTCTACCCTTCTACATACTTCTGGCGGATCTAAGAATTACATTGACATGAGACAGATTAACGGGAAAATAAAATAAAGTTTAATAACATATATAAATGGGAGAGATCCAAGGAAACTGAGTAACTGGCCCAAATGGCTGAAACTCTCACTTTAAGTACTATCTTCAGCTAAAGATAAAAGAGGTTGTGGGGGCTAGTGGTTTGGGATTTCGGGGGTGGGGGGCGGGGGAGGTGGGGGGTTCAGGGAAGGCAATTCATGTGCAGATGGAAAAGCAAATGTTTGGTAAACAAATATTCATGAAGCCCTGATGATACAATGGGACACAAAGTGGACTCTTATTTCTGGGGGCTTTCCTAGTGGCTCAGACAGTAAAGAATCTGCTTGTAATGCAGGAAACCTGGGTTTGATCCCTGGGTTGGGAAGATCCCCTGGAGAATGGCACTGCAACCCACTCCAGTATTCTTGCCTGGAGAATTCCATGGATAGAGGAATCTGGAAGGCTACAGTCCATGGGGTATCAAAGAGTTGGACATGACTGAATGACTAAGACTTAACACTTTCCCATAACATGGCTGATACCAAGAGCCTCAAGAGTGTTGAGGGCTTAAAGGCAGGAGAGAGAGTGAGTGATCTGGAAGGAAATGAGGAGGAAGGAGGCAAGTATTTGCCAGGCCCTGCAGAGACAATGGGACACAGAGTGGACTCTGATTTCTAATGTTTGGTAGGCTCTGCCAAAAGCCCCCCACCACACCTAGCTCTTGTCCTTTATTTGTATCTCTGGTGATAACTCCATTTTGGGAAGAGGCTCTCTGTCTAAATTATTTTAGACAGTTAGGGGGATGGTCATAGTCTCTTCCTGAGTCTTTAGAGCCTTGATTGTCTTCAGTTCAAAATAATCCTCATGCCAGAGACATTTTGGGATGGTGTATTTATTACTACCTTTTTCGCTATTATCATCATATATTTGCTTTGCTGCTGCTGCTGCTGCTAAGTCACGTCAGTTGTGTCTGACTCTATGTGACCCCACAGACGGCAGCCCACCAGGCTCCGCCGTCCCTGGGATTCTCCAGGCAAGAACACTGGAGTGGTTAGCCATTTCCTTCTCCAATGCAGGAAAGTGAAAAGTGAAAGTGAAGTCGCTCAGTCGTGTCCGACCCTTAGCGACCCCATGGACTGCAGCCTACCAGGCTCCTCCATCCATGGGAGTTTCCAGGCGAGAGTACTGGAGTGGGGTGCCATTGCCTTCTCCTATATTTGCTTTATGTATGTGTTATTAGCTCCATAATCATTATTAATGTTTGGGTTTGTAACAGTAAATTGTTTTTTTTTTTTGATGTGGATCATTTTTAAAGTCTTTATTGAATTTGTTGCAGTATTGCTTTTATTTTTTTTTCTTGTTTTTGACTGTGTTGAGTTTTTAATAGCATATGGGCTCTTTGTTGCTGTTTCTGTTTTTTATGTTTTGGTTTTTTGATTGGCATGTGGGATCTTAGCTTCCCAACCAGGAATGGAACCTGCACCTGCCTGCATTGAAAGGAGAAGTCTCAACCACTGGACCACCAGGGAAGTCCTCCATAAATTGTTTTTTAAAGAAATTCAGAAGAGAGAAAAATACTCTTTCATATGTGTTCATATGGTTACTTTTTCTGGCCCTCTTTCTCCCTTTATGTACATTCATATTTCCATGGTATCCTTTTCTTTCACCCTGAAGAACTTCCTTGGCATTTCTTTTAGTGTGAATCTTCTAGTGCAGAGTTCTCTTGGCTTTTGTTTATTTGAAAATGTCTTTATTTCACTTTCATTTCTTCTCTGTTTTCTTTTGAAATAATTATAGATTTGCAGGATGTTCCAAAAAATATATACAAGGCAGCCCCTTGAATCCTCCTCCACAATTTACATTCAGTTTTTAATGCTATGTATGTGGATACGTCTGGAACTTGAAGTTCATGTGTGTTAGTCCATCTGATGTTCTAGAAGTGTCTGGTGCTCTGTTGATTTTTCTTTAAGCCTTTTTCTCTTTCTGACTCAGTTCAAGTAATTTCCATTGACCTATCTTCAAGGTCATGGAGTTTTTTCTTCTGCAGTGTCTGATCTACTGGTAAACGTGTCTAATTGCTTTGTAAAAAGTTTCAGATATTGCATTTTTCAATTCTAGGGTTTTCCTTTGGTGTTTAAAAAAGTTTTAGTATTCTCCAGCAATAATGCTTATCTTTCTCCATTATATTCATATTTTTCTGTAAACATTCCTTAGCATATTTTATGTTGTCTTGAAGTCTTCTTCTGCAAATTCCCGTATCTGTTCTTACTGAATTTTTCCTTTTAATATAGTTCACATTTTATTATTTATTCTCAAGTTTTGTATGTTTGTAGTGAAGTCTGAACATTGTGTATAATGAACAGTGAGAACTGAGGAAAAGTTTTTTGTTTGGTTTTGCTCATTTCCCAGAACACTGAAAGCTTTCCTCCACCTGAACCTTAGGTTGAGGCCAATTCACTCAGATTTCTCCCAGAGCAGAGTCCAGCGGGAGTCAGGCTGCAGCTTTAATTAGACTGATAACCCCTGTGATTAGCCCAAGCTCCAGAATCCTATACCAGCACTGTAGTTTGCATCTTGTTAGTATTTAAGCAGAGCTGGGCAGCAGTTTCAGATATTTTTAGTTGACCTTTGGATTCATGTCTGGCAAGTGCGAGACTGTGATTTCTCTGATTTCCAGGCCCTTCTTCATTAGATTTCATTGAATAATTCAGAGTAGGATTAGATAGGGATGGGAAGAGAAGAATATTGAGATCTCTTCCAGATCTGAATCCATTCTGCCAACCCACAATGTCACAGTGTCCCTGCAAAATCTCTGTGAAAATTATAGTGAATCTATAACAACTTCTCTGTCCATGATCCACAGATCAGGTATCTGTCCCTGAAGATGGAAGCTTCTACCATTCTCTTTTCACCTATAAAATGTTCATTTCTTCCTGGACCTCAATTAATCAAGGTTTCCTTGCCTCTTTTGTTCTTTGCTATCCTCATTGGCCAGTGTAATTTTTAATTTTTCAGGTTGTGTTGTTTTTACAATAGGAAAAAAGGTCTTTTGCTGCCTTCTTTATCCTAACCATTTTTTTGTGTGTTTGTGTGTGCATCACATTTTTTTGTGGTTTTTTAAAAATTTTCATTGGAAGATATTACTTTACAATATTGTAATAGTTTTTGCCATATGTCAACAGCCTAACCATTTTAAGTAATCACAGAACAAGCAAATACTTCCTTGTATTTGAAATAGGTAAACCTAGAGCATTTTTGGGCTTCCCAGGTAGCATAGTGGTAAAGAATCCACCTGAGTTCAGTGGAGGAGATTCTCCACTGTAGGAGACACAAGAGATACAGGTGTGATCCCCGGGTAGGAAAGATCCCCTGGAGTAGGAAATAGCAACCCACACCAGAATTCTTGCCTGGAAAATCCCATGACAGAGGAGCCTGGCTGGCTATAGTCCATGGGGTTGCAAGAATCAGACCTGACTTAATGACTGAGCACATACACACAGCACATTTAATTGTTAGCTTTCCTTGTGTACTCACCTGGTAAAGAATCCACCTGCAATGTGGGAGACCTGGGTTTGATCCCTGGGTTGGGAAGATCCCCCGGAGAAGGGAAAGGCTACCCACTTCAGTATTCTGGCCTGGAGACTCCACAGACTGTATAGTCCATGGGGTCATGAACAGTCGGACACGACTGAGCCATTTTCACTTCAAATATTTCTTTCTAGCAAACTCTTTGAATAGACTCCTCTAACTATGCACTGGATAATGATTACCATTCAATTTTCCTTGATTTCTAGTTAACAGTTGAAATCCCTCTTGAGGCATATAAAGTCCTTATTGACTCCATTGGTGTCTAGGACCATTGTTGATTCTAATATATGCTAAATGGAGACTTAAGCTGAGATCGGTTTTTGTTACTACTTCCTTAAGTACTTTACAAGGAAAGAATTCCCTCAAGTATTTTCCTATTTATCATTCTTCCTTTTCTATACAACTGAAACAAAAAGAGGAATTAGTATATCTAAGATAGAATCTCATTGTAAAGCCACTTCCCATGACTATCAGAAGCCTTTAATTTCTTGACTTTTGGAGAAAAAAGGTAAACATCTCTCTTCCTAGAAGTTTCCCAGCTGGAAATGTCTACCATTGATGTCATTAAAATTCATTTATAATTGCTCTCTTGGCAAATCTTTAGTTGTAATTTATCTAGCTTCAAATTCAAAGCTTCCATGGTTGTTTTCTGGAAGAATTTGTGACTCTATTAAAAAGTATACACTGAATGAAATTTTAACCCATGTTTAAAAAGTTAATTTAAAATGACTTTGTGACATTGCTGTTTGAATTATATTCATCATTGTTATCTTACATTTAAATTGACTGTTTATGTTAATATCCTTCAATTTCTGCATAATAGGAAAAGCAATTTAAAATGGAAATGAAACCCAAGGATATATATTATTGACAGTTGCTGCAGACTGCAAACTCTACGTGTTTTCTCTGACCATGAGAAGGTGATTAGGGCTCCTCTTCCTTTCCCTTCTCTCGAGTCCTCTTCTGATTGTTGAACAATGCTTGCAATCATTGTTTTTTCTACAGCCTATGTCTCATTGTGAGTAGAGGAAGAGGACAAAAAAAAAAAAAAAAAGGAGTACCACAACAGAGGGAAACAAAGGTTTGTGACTGCCTAGTATTTTTGTATGTGTTAGTCCTGGCCAACTCTTTGCAACCCCATGGACTGCAGCCCACCAGGCTCCTCTGTCCATGGGATTTTCCAGGAAAGAATACTGGAGTGGTTTGCCATTTCCTTCTCCAGGGGATCTTCCCAACCCAGGGATTGAACCTGGGTCTCCTAAATTGCAGGCAGATTCTTTACTGACTGAGCTACCAGGGAAGCTGTAGTATTTGTAGTCCTGGGATAATTAGCACGATTCTACCTCTTTTGTTTTCTCATCCATCTTTCTCCATTCAAATCTTTCTTTTTGCATGTGTTTTTATACTCATTGTCTGCTAAGAAATAGTCATACATGTATACAGACAAATGAGATGTTGGACATCAGCCCACTTCTTTCAGCTTGTCTCTTTGTAACAACCAAACCATCCTGCTTCTGACAATGGCAGAGAGGATTAACAAGAATTTGTTAGTTTCCAAGTGGACTATCAGATGTATGATCAACTCTGAGTGTTTGGTATATACCAGGTTAGGGTGTTAGTTGAATACAAATTATAGAGACTATCACACAAATCAAGAAAATCTTCTCTGAAACAATTGATTATATATAATTTGATTATATGTGTTTTATATGGTTTTCTTTGTCAACCGATTCATCCTTTTTGTCTATTAAGAGTTTGTTTGATGTTGATACAAGATCTTGATAGTTGAAGAATAACTATTCTCTATTAGCATTAGTGGGTGTGACCCATGTATCTGTTAGGAATTGGATTAAGCAAGTTGTAACTGGTAAAAGAGTAAAACTACTTTTAAAAATTAACAGGAATAACAACAGCTCACATAAAACAGAAATCTATTTCTCTCACACCTGAAAGAAGTCTGTAAATTAAGAAGCTGAAACCATGTATGAAAGATTAATGGTTATTAGACCAAGTTTCTCTTAACTTTCAGTTTTACTATCCTCAGGCATAATTTCCAATCACAAAATAACCTCATAGGTCAAGAGGGCTGGTGGGACCCCAGCCATCTTGTGTTGGAAATAAGAAAGGGATAAAACAAGAGGGACATTCATGCCAGCTGAGTCAACTCCCATTAAGGTGGAATTCCATAGAACACTTCCCATTATATCCCACTGACAAGAATGAAGTTGATTCCCATAACGCATTGCAAAGGAGGTTGGGAAATGTAGTTTTATATCTGGTCATAATGTTGTCTTCTGTCACTAAGGAAGAAGAGAACAGATAGTGGGGAAAAACTAGTAATCTCTGCCACACCCATCCAAGCCTTAAAATAGAAGATGGCTTTTTGGATTGTTTTGGACATCAGTTGAAATTAGGCAACATTTGAAACACATGAAAATGTAGCACATCTATGTGACTCTACCTTATGCTTTAATATGTTTAAAGAAAGAAGAAACAACCAGGGAATGTCCAGAGGAGAGTCAACATGAAGTGGGAAATGTAGAAAGCATATTTTTTGAGTAACTATGATGTTTATTTCTTATCAAGTACATAAGATGCTTTAGCTTCAAAGTGGAATAAGGTTTCAAGTGGAATAAGGCTTATTCTATGAGAATAAGAAGCATCTTTTATTTGAACTGGACCTGCTCAAAAATGAAAAAGTTCATATCGGGATGTACAAAATTTCCCACCATTAGAAAAGTTCAAAATGAAGTGGACCTTCAGAATATTTTTTTTGAAGATATAACTGGAAAGGTTTGCAGAGACATATGATCATTATTCTAATATTTAAAATGTTAGGAATATAGAATAACATATTTACTTAATAATAAGATTTGGTTGAATATGTTATAGTAGATCCACACACTATACAGGCTTTAAAATGACTACATAATTATTTTTTGACAGAGAAAGAGGTCCAATATATATTGCAGATTAAACAAATGAGTCACTGAACAAACCTTATAGTATGGTTTTATATGTGTCTATAAATAAAGAGCTATGCACCCAAGGTTAATCTAGATGGTGATGTTATGGGGACATTTTTTCTTCTTTAAGAACATATTGTGTAAAAAAGGTTATTTAAATATTTGGCAATGAGTATGGATAGTAATGGCTTCCCAGGTGGTGCTAGTGGTAAAGAACCTAGCCTGCTAATGCAGGAGATGTAAGAGATGTGGGTTCAATCACTGGGTTGGGAAGATCCCCTGGAGGAGGGTGTGGTAACCCACTTCAATATTCTTGCCTAGAGAACCCCATGGACACAGGAGCCTGGCAGGCTACAGTCTAGTCCAGGGTCATAAAGAGTCCAACACTACTGAAGTGACTTAGCACACATGCATGCATGGATAATAATATCTAATGTATTTAAGAAGAAAAAGCTGAATACTTATTTGTCAGGGACAAGGAAGAAGAGGTTGAGTAGAAGGTTAGGCTGGCTGTCTGTTATGGCTTCTTCCAACTCTAAGATTAGATGACACCAGAATCCATGTTTATGATTCAAGTGCATTGGATGATTGCCAGGATGAATAACCACAGGTGATCGGGGAGACATCCTGTGGGGACTGCTGGTGGAACTCAGAAGGGCTCAGTAGCCGATCTCTGAGTCCATTACAGCCCACGATCTTGGGTATGTTTTTCCACATTCTTTCTTTCTTTCACCTTATATTCTTCTATGTTGTGACTTCTTCAGCAACTGACAGCTATTATTTTCTCAGGCAACAGTCTACCTAGACCTGTTTTATTTGTGCACTGTTTCCTTTTTTTCCTTCGAAAGCTACAGCACAACACCTAAAAACATACCGGCTAGAAACTGACACCCTAAAACGGCCCTCTTAGCTACAGCTGAAGGGAGTCTTGGCAAGAGAGATGGCTGTCTAAAACCCAGTTATATTGGTAGGGGGCAAAATAGCAATAACAAACCGAAAGTCTGAAAAACTTCTGGAGGATGGACCAAAAGGGTGACTTTGAAAATTTAATATTCTCTTTAGAATATTTAGTAATTTGGGATGGGAGAGAATGTACTACTTCTTTCCTTAGAATTGTGACCAAGTAAATGCTCCCATCTGCATGCACCTTGACGTTCTTTCCCCAGGGATGCTGATGTGTATCTGCAGATCAGTTTCACTCATACTCTCTGACCTAGTTCTGTTCTTACACATGAACAAAATGGCTAGCTGAGCTTACACACAAAACATAGTCACATAGCTAATGGAAAAGATTCGTGCTAATTCCAACTGTCTCAACCACAATTTTGGGCAAACACACACATATTTAAAAAATGGTTACAATTGGTAAACATCTAAGAAAATATAGAAAAAGTCTAATGAGAATATTTTTAGCAAGAGGTATTTTGAATATAAGCTTACTAGAGTAAGTTGCTCTGAAGTCAAAACATGGACTTCATCATGTAGGACTATTTTGAGATGGAGACAGCTGTATTACTGAGGAATTTTAATAAATTGTGAGCCTGTTTGTTATTTATTTTCTTCCAAATGTTAATAAATAACTTCAGTTATAATTGTTGATTTTCTATATTTATGGAAAACTGGCATTTCATAAATATCAAATTGTGATATCATCTACTTGTGTGCTGGTTTTTCTATGAATATATAAATTTAGTAATTACCACTAGAAGTGTGAGTTAATTTTTTGTGTGTGGATAAATAAAGAAGGAGAATGATAAATCTGTTAAAAGGGTAGAATCTTAAACATCCTTTTCATTGTTCTTTTTAAGAATTTATCTAAAATTATGTCATGAAGTGGCAGAGAAAAATCTAGGATACAAGATTTTCTATTAAAGCCACCAAGATGTTCATCAAAACTGGGTCAACATGCAGTCATTTGACAGGGAAAGTGCATAGAGCTTTCTCAAAAGACCAAAAGGTTAGGAAGACTTTCTAGGTCCCAAATAATCAATGTTTAAAGGAAAACAATTGTACAGAGGTTATATTAATTCAAGCTAGCAAAGGATTCCTTCTTAAAAGGAAATTTTAGCTTATTTTAATTCCAGGGCAAAGAAATTCTCACTTGATATATTTAGTATTATAATATATTCTAATGGATAGTATTGGCAGAAACTCCCCATTAATATTTATCTTTAGAACTTTGCTCCATTTTATGGCTCAGTAGAGAAAAAATATTTAGCAAACGTGATCAACCTTTTTTTTTGTCTTATGGCTCAAATTCACCCAAGTCCTTCTTATGAAGGATTTTTGTTATGAGTTTTATAATAAGTATGTATTTTACTCCACATTGTAGTACAGTGCTTTATTATGTATTGAAAACTTTCTTCAAAGTTACATCAGATCAAAATAGAATGTTTTAATAGCTAAGGGAAAATTTTGAATCATTGGCTAGAAGAAACTTAATCTCCTACTTATGAGTTTGATGTCCTAAAATACATGAGATTGGCCAATACTGAAATAATAATCCCAAATCATGATAACATCTTTAAAAAGGCTTAAAACTAGACCCTATTTTTTTTAATTGGGGTAAATTTGCTTTACAATGCTGTTAGTTTCTGCTGTACATTTACATGAATCAGCTATATGTATAAATATATGTCCTCCCTCTTGGCCCTCCCACCCCTGTACCCCACCCATCCAGGTCATCACGGGGCACCGAGCTGAGCACCCTGTGCTAACCAACAGGTTCCCACTAGCTATCTGTTTTACACACAGTGGTGCACATAGTTAGTCTCAATCCCCCAGTTCACCTCCAGCCCCCACTCCGCCCACATGTCCTTTTTCTATGTCTGCATCTCTATTTCTGCCCTGGAAATAAGTTCATATGTACCATTTTTCTAGATTCCATAGATGCGAATTAATATATGCTATTTGTTTTCCTATTTTGAGTAGCATCAAAATTTTATTTAATAAGTAGACCCCATGTCTCATCCAATCACAGTTTTAAAGTGGTCTTTAAATCCAACTGGATGTTCATACCTGTGCTATGAAGGATGGGTTTGGTGGTGGTGAGGGTGCATCTACCATAAACAAATTCTGTCTGTTAACAGAGAGACCATTACTCAAACAAAAACCATGCAGTTGTAAATCCAGGAAGCAATTCCAAGATCAAAATCTCTTTTTCATTAGAAGAATGTATCCTTTTTGCAAGTAGTTCATGGGTAACCCAGGTAAGCCACACCCAGGCTTACCAGATACAATCCAGATAGTTATGCCGACATTACCACCCAGAAGCATCTTAATCAGCAGCTGGGGCCTCAAAGGTGTTTAACAGTTCCCTCAGGTAGAGTTAGGGTCCCACCTGAAGAGCTGGCCAGAACAGGAATCCAGCATAAACTAATCACAGTCACAGAATGCCATGCTTTTCTTATTAGGAAATGAAAAATAATTATTTGTGTATTTAATAAAGTCAAATATGACCCAAGTTGAAATTTGGAATGCTACAGAAGACATGGTTCCTGGCTCCATTTTTCTGTGTCTAGAAGCTGATCAAAACTTTGGCACTGGCTTTGGTCTTCAGAGGGTTTTTTTCTTAACAAGTCAATTATGAACATAAGGAGAATATTGATCATGCCTCTGTAGACCCCTGTACAGTATTTACCACCCATGTGTTTTCAGTAGTAATCAAGTTCAAGCTCTAGACTGTGTATTGAATACAATGGAGGCAGACTTTGACTTTCAGAGTTAGAAATGTTTGTGCTCAGGACATATACAGCATTTTCCTTAGGTGGTCTCCTGAAACCTAACCCACACCATATACTGCTTCAACAAGGGTTTCTTCTGTTTTCTGGTGTTTTCTGTTTGCTTAGAATCTTTCAAACTGCAACTGGATTTTTATATTCCATTTTTTGGCTTTAGAACTCCTGTCTTCAATTTTCTCCTACATGTTGGCTTGGATCTTATGGGATTTCTTGGAGCTTCAAAGTTATACCAAATGGTAATTGGCAAAGATATTCATTATTGGCAGAGGTGTCTTCTCCATCTCAAGACTCCACATAGAGCCCAAACTTCTAATAGTTTACAGAAGCTCTTCATCAAAATTTTATCATGGAAACTTTCTCCCTATAAAGAAAAATCTTAATAAATGCTTTCCATAGTATATAAAATACTCCAATAATTATTTTAACCACTCTACTTCTGTGAGCATCTTCATGGTTCCACACAAGTGGGCTTGGTTTGGTAAAAATAATCACAGCCTCTATTAAACATCTTTGTTGGCCATTGTCTTCATAGCCAATAAATAACTGGTTTACAGATAGTTGCCTCACCTTGCCCTCAGGGCAGTCTTTAGGGGCCACATTTTCAGGCTTCAATATTGCTCAAATATTGATTCCCTAGTTGGCATGCTGATGGGAATCCACAAGTCTTCTTGAGGATAATGATGCTGGTTTTTTAATCCTGAAAATTCATGGGGCTGCACGTAAGTGAGATATCAACTTTTGAACCTATATTCATGTATGGATTTTTAGCTCAGCTTGCCCTTAAAATTGAATATCACTAGATAACTCAGAGTATTGATTGCATCTAAATGACAAGTTTTCAAGACGAGGTATAAGACTCATTTCTCTTCATTGACTGTGGATCGATGTGGGAACCATGAGTAGGCAGGACCCCGAATAACAATAACAATAATAACAACTACTAACACTTATCAAGGACTCATTATAGATTAGCTGTTAATGCTCAAACAACTATTATTATTCTCATTTTAGAAATGAGAAAATATTACTCATGGTGGTAAAGAAACTTGTCCAAGTCCGAAGAACTAGTCAGGGGCGGACCTGATATTTAAGCCTAGGCAGTTGGATCCCAGACCACAGGCTCTTCAACAATCTTGTCTTCTTAACAGCTCAATCTTTCTGTAAAATGGGCTCTGTCTGGTCTGGATACCCTCAAAGAGCAGCACACCTATTTGAAATAAAGGACCATTTATTTTGTGTCCTTCATGTTGATACAAGAGTTATGCTGTCCTTACAGGAAGAGGGGTCAGCAGGACTTGTCTCTTTGGATCAGAAGGAAGGATGAGATCTGTTGAATTCCACTTTCCAAAACAAAAGCAGGACAGGATAGCAATAGGGTTTGCAGCTGCTATCTTTGTTTGGCTAGGATATTAGGAATTAGAGCATGCGGCTGTGTTTTCTGAGCTTTCTAAAATTTCTGACATTCTATAGTTTTCTGAGTTTAGTACTTTCTGTACTCCCATGGTTTTTTGGTAGTAGCATCCTTAAAATTAGTTGTTTATTTAGTTATGTGGAGGTATCAGGAAACTAGGGCTCTGGGGAGGCAGAGAGAATTATCCAAAGGATAAGTGATGAACAGCTTTAAAAAAGGAAAAGTATATATGAAAAGATTAAAAAACATAGTATTGATTGAAAAAAAGCAAGATGTGGAGTGATACATACAGAAGGATTCCATTTGTTTAAATATAAATCTATAAAATAGCATGGTAGAATATTTGTGGATTCATATATGTATGGAAAGAACAAAAATTGGAGTGGAAAAATATACAACAAACTCGTGATAGTGGTTGCTTTGGGGGACGTGGAAGAGGGACTTTGGTTATAGTTGCAATATTTAATTTTTTGTAACAGAAGGAAATGTGATACATGTTATTTTTGGATGGTAGAATGTGATGTTATATTTTTTGAACTTTTCCATAATTTAAAATGATCTCAAAATAAACTAACTTTTAAAAATAAAAGGAAACAAAAAATAGAAGAAAAGAAAAAAAGCAAAGTTACTGGGAACTTTAGAAGAGAAGCTGGGACGTGGAGCATGCGTCTGGCTTTGACAACTGGTCCTGCTGTTCTATAGAGTTTATTCTAGAGTTTCAATAACTATGAAAATTCCTCTGCATGTTTCACTGTATCTTACAGGTTAAAAAGTAGGGCTATTGTATATATATGTGTGTATATGGGAGTAACGTTTTCGATGGGAAAGAATGTTTTTTGAAGGGGCTGGGTCACAGGC
Source organism: Antilocapra americana (assembly GCA_007570785.1). NCBI lineage: Eukaryota > Metazoa > Chordata > Mammalia > Artiodactyla > Antilocapridae > Antilocapra > Antilocapra americana. Next base: position 47,159,695 of record ML662442.1, read on the forward strand.
ACACAGAGCATTACTGACAATCCACAACTTTACTCGTGAAACAGAAATGTTGACTTCAATATATGAATGTTCTTGTGTCCTTTGAATCTTTACAGCCTTCTTTTCAATGATGAACAGTGCATTCCCCAGGGGTTTACTGTGTGATGTAGGATAGTAAGTTCCTTGAGAGCAAGTGGATGCAACGAATGCCATTAATTGCCCTGGGTTTCTTTTGCTTCAGTGGATTTACACAATTCTTACTCTGTTTCTATATTCATGCAAAATGCTTTGCCCTTTCACTTAAATCCCGATGAAAGAGCCAGCAGAATCTTAGGAAAGGTCAGGCTGGAAAAATTAGATATGGCATCAGAGAACAGTGTGATCAAACAAACCATACAGAATATTGCATTTTCATACCAGTGCTTAATTCAGTAGCGTGTGGTAGAAAGTTAATGGGCTTTATCTCTTTTTCAGTCTCTCTAAAAATATGCAATGAAAACTGTCCCTCCAAACTAAGCAAACAAATAAACAGAAACAATGTTTGCAGCAGAAGGATGTTCTTTAGTCGGTAATACGTTATATATACAGAGGCTTGCCCAGAAAGAAGACGCCATCTCAGGGTTTGAACTATGACTTTCATTCTGAATATAAAAACCAAGTGTATTGGCCTGAAAACTCTCAGAGCACTGCAAGAAGCTAGGAGGCAACATCTCCTCCTGACATTTTTTATGTCAATGACACTGACAAGGGCAAGGCAGGGGAATCCTGCTGTGATTTGGTCTCTCAAAGAAATAGAAAGTATTGTATTGAGCACCTCCTCCTTCTTCCCAAGCTGGTTCCTCTCAGGTCAAGGTAGATCTGGGGTCCTAAGAGGTCCCAATCTAGGCCAGGGTGTTACAATCCAGAACCAGCCCTGCCCCTCACTGTTCTCCCTGGAGGGTCCCTTAGTGGGAAGCTTACAGCAGGGGTCATCAAAATGTAATGTAATGTAAGCTTACAGCACCTGTGGGCCAGTTCCCCACCTACTTTTGTATTTGGCCCACCACCAATCTAAGAATGGTTTTTGCATTTTTAAGTGGTTGAAAAAAAATCAGATTTCTTTAATGAAATGTAAATGTTACAAAAAACTTAAATTGTAGTGACCATAAACAGTGTTATTGGCACCTACTATGTCCATTTATGTGACTTATGAGCTCCGACTGCTTTCACACAATAATGGGAGAGCTGAGTAGCTGTAATAGAGACCTATGTGGCCTGCTGAACCAAAAGTATTTACTGTATGGCCCTTTACAGATGAAGCTTGTGGATCTGTGCCCTCACACACCGTTTTCTATCACTGGAAAGGCCTTAAACAAATTGCAACCTATTAGACTGACTATTTTGAGAATTATTCAAGCAGACTCCTGTTCTGTGAATAAAAACTCTGTGGGCTCTAGGGGTAGGACAAGATGGTGGAGAGTGAAGATCCCTGGGCTTGCTTCTTTCCATAAACACACTAAAATTACAACTCCATGTAGAGAAACTATCTCTGACAAGGGCCCAAAGACAGGCAGAAAACATTTTCCACTAAAGATAAAAATAAAACGCCACACTGAGACGGGCAGGAAGGATGGAACCATGGCCTGGCTGGAACCTACACTCCAGAACTGCAACCCACAGGCAGGTGGGATATCACACCCTCAGAGGAGTAAGGACCCTAAACCCCACCTTGGGCTCCCCATACTGGGGCAGCTGCACTCGGAAGATGAGCCCCCATGCCTCTGGCTTTGAAAACTAGCAGGGCTTACATCCAGGAGAGCCAGGGCACTGCAGGAATCTGCATCTTCAGTCTTACATGGCATGCCCCAAAACTCACTTCTCTAAGTCCTAGCACAGAGGCAGCAATCTGAAAAGGGCTTGGGTCATCCATGAAGGAGATCATTGATGGATTTTAGGGTATGTGCTTGAGGTACAGGGAACTGTTGGCGCTTTCTTCTGGTATGGAGGAGTTGGTGGGTGCCAGGTTTCTGGTTTTGTTTTTAGCTTACCTTCTACCTAGCTGGCTCAGGGCTGGCAAGTGCCTTTTCTGATTCTTCCCATCTAACTTACTAGCACTGATCTCCCTGCTCTGGGTTCACCTGGGACCTGGCCCAGCCAGCACTCCTTCAAAACGGCCCTCCTGGCAGATGCCCTTGGCCGGCAGTGGCACTCCCCCAAAGTGGCTCCCACCCCAGGGGCTGGCCTTGTACACCAGAGCAGAAGCACAGTTGCAACTGGGCATCCGTACTAGAGACAAGCCCTGCTGACTCCCATAGCAGTTTGGTCCAGTCCCAACAGGAAGGTACATGTAGCCAACACTGGGGACACTTCTGCAGCCAGCGCCTGCAACTGGTGACTAGGGGGGACCGTGCTACTTGGCTCAACAGGATACCTTCTATACAAAGCCAGTTTAAAAAATATTAATTTGGCTGCATCTGGTCATAGTTGTGGTGCTTAAGATCTTTCATTTCAGTGTGTGAGGCTCTAGAACCCTTGGGCTCAGTAGTTGTGGTGCATGAGCTTAGTTGCCCTGTGGCATGTGGATCTTAGTTCCCTGACCAGGGATCGAGTCCATGTCCCCTGTATTCTAAGGTGGATTCTTAACCACTGGACCACCAAAGAAATCCCACAAAGCCACTTTTTCAAGACTGGAGACAGAGCTGATCTACCTAATATATACAAATAAACACAGAGAGTTAGGCAAGATGAATGGACAAAGGGATATGTTCCAAAGAAAGAATAAGGAAAAACAACCTTAGAAAAGGACTAAATGGAAGAGAGATTAAGCAGTTCACCAGACAAAGAGTTCAATATCATGGTCGTAAGATATTTACTGAACTTAGAAGAATAGAGGAACATAGTGAGTACTTCAACGAAGAGACAGAAGACAAAAAAAGAGAACCAATCAGACCTAAAGAATACAATAACTTCTGTGAAAGATACACTGGAAGGAAACAACAGCAGGTTAGGTGGTGCAGAACAAATCAGTGATCTGGAAGATAGGCTATCACCCCATGGGAACAACAAAAAGGAGAAAGACATAACAAGAAAAAAACGAAGGTAGTTTAAGAAACCTCAGGGACAATATCAAGCATACTAGCATTGGCCTTATAGAAGTCCCCTGTAATGAGAAAGGGAAGAAAAAGGGACTGGGAAAGAAAAGCCCCAGACTACAGATAGCTGAGAGTCTTTCCCAGGCTGATGGGGAACCCTATAGCAAAAGTTTCCTGTCAGGGGAGACCCTCGACTTATTTCTGTTGCTGTGCTCTGTCATCAGCTGGGGGCAGCCCAGGAAGAATATAATCCCAGCACAAACACCAAAATGGATCCAAAGGTGTCCAAAGTGGGTCTGAGATCATAGTTGGAGTCTGTCTATACTTCTCAGGGCAAGTTCTCTTGAAGGGAGATCTAGCGGCACACACCCAGAGATCACAGTGATTGTAAACTGTGTGTGTGTGTATGTGTGTGTGTGCAAGTGTGAACTGAGAGTTGGAGAGCTGATTGTAGGACAGAGATACAATGTGGAGATGTTCCATTAGTCTGAGTGGTTTATGTCATCTGCTGCCACCGTAGAGCCCTTGCACCGGCATTGCCGAAGATCCGACAGCCGCAGACCTGTCTTTCTTTTTTTCTTTCTGGCTGTGCTGGGTCCTCGTCGCTGCACTTGGGCTTTCTCTGATTGTGGCAAGGTATGGGGTTCCACTTTGTTGCCGTCCTTGGGGCTTGCACTTGTGGTGGCTTCTCTCGCTGTGGAGGAGCACAGGCTCTAGGCACACGGGCTTCAGTAGTTGCAGCACGCAGGCTCAGTCGTTGGCTTAGCTCCTCTGAGGCATACGGAATCTTCCTGGACCAGGGGTTGAGCCCATATCCCCTGCACTGGTAGGTGGATTCTCATCCACTGCACCACTGGGGAAGTCCCACCATAGGCTTTTCTAATCGGGAGGTATTATATAGTCATCCGTACTTCCATAAAATCACTAAATATACCAGTATTGCTCCCAGTTTTCCAAATGCAATCCTCCATTTCCCAGGCAGATTACCTGTACCTCAATTCCTATCATCCATTCAAGGTGATCAAGAGGTACCTCTCCTTGATGGGTCAAGGATCTCTTAAATCTCATATCGTGAACAATTCCCCGTAAGTTGGAGGGTATTACTGCTTTCTCAAAGACAGGCATTTCCGTGGTATGATTTCATTTTTATATAATCTTGAGAGAAAAATGGCAGGTATTTTTCAACTCATTCTACAGATGAAAACTTTAAGATTCCAAGATTAATTTCTCCAGAGTCATGTTGGACTCCTGGCCCTTTACTCTTTTCATGGAACCAAACAGTCACCTGTTGAAATAAGCCCCTCTTCAGGTGATGAGGGCAACTTTTAAGAGTCTGTGCTGACCTTAGTTAAGGCTCTCTAACTTGAAAGATATCTCAATGAAATGCTTTCTGCCTTTCTCAGAAAATTTCATTCTATTGATCTGAAAAGGGACCCAAAACTGTAACCATATGTGCATCACTTAAAAGTGACAAAGATAGAATTTCTAGAAAAGAATTTCTTAGCAGCAAAGAGCAAATATGGTGTGAAAGTGTGTCCCCTACTCCAGAAATGTATCCTTCAAGAGAGAAAATAGAAAAAATTAAAATATAATGAAATGGGATGCCTGAGTAACCATTTAAGGAAAAATAAAGCTGACTCTTTAAGCAAAAATATATTTTAGAGGAAGCAAAGATTTGCATGTGAAAATAAAACCATAAAATACTAGATTAAAATATAGGAAAATAATTTGACAGCTCTGGGTAGAGGAAGATTTTTTTCTTTTTTGTCTATACAAGACCAGGAGTAAGATTCTCCATCAGACCAGTGTTTTTCTGATTCCCTGGTCACCAGATACTCTGATCATAATTTCTGTCTCCACACAGCAATTGTAGTAAATACCCATTCAGCACTGACTTTTCATTGTGATGAACATTTTGCATCAATTTTTTCACTTATTTTTAATAACAGATTTGTGAAGAACTCTCTGTTACTGTACCAATCACATCTATCTGGACATGAAAGCAGAGCTGAGTAGATCATGATCATATAGTCACTGGGTGACAGGTTAAGATGTGGATTCTAGCTCCATCTGAGGCCAGGTTGCCTGCTCTTCTTCACCGGGTGGGTTCTCCTACAGGAGAATGTGCTGAATTCCTGATCCTCCATGAAGCTGGGCTTCTCATGATAAATTAATAAGCTGGCATTTACTTTATCATGGTCTTGAGCTCAATCAAGGTGAGCTAAACTCCTAAGATCGAACAATGCTGGGTGCACAGACTGAAATAGAGTCCTAAGGCACAGAACTCAGGGTGGAGGGAAACATGGAAGGAAATGACTGTCTGACCTAGGGTGGCTGGCTATCTTGCCTCTCCTGCTGACAAACGTTATATCATCTTTCCTGCGATTTAACTGTAGCTTATTACTTCTAAATGGGCAAAACACACAGCAGATAAAACATAACACAGAAAGCAGCGGATGAGGTTGCTAGTCTGATATGTTACAGCCCCTTCCATGGAGCAAATCTCCTGCTTCCAAGGGGATATCCTCCCACTGAATGGTTCCCAAGCTTATTGTGATGTGGCATTACACAGAGCACACGCCTAAAGTTGGTTATTTCTATGGACTACAATTAACATGAGATTAAGCTTGAAAGTTTGAGCCTCCAAAGCATCAACTAACAGACAGATCTGGTGCAGCCTAAAACCACTGGTTTTTGGTGATTTCCCAGTGTCGACTGAAGTCAATTGAGAGCTTTTATGTGAGACACTGTATTCTGACAATTTACTATAAACGATATCATGGTTGTTTGTCACAGCTTCCTGAAATCAATAAATAGCACTGGCAAATTTTCCTGGCAGGGGAATTGTTTTCAGTAAATTCTAGAAGGGCAGCTGCCGAGTGGCAAGGAGGGAGCCAGAGCCACAGGGCTGCTGTTGACCTTATAAAGGGTCGATTGCCAAGCCCCAATCCTGACCACAAAGAATAATTGCTGTATAAACACTGAACTGATTAATTCGGTGGGAGAAGGGGTGATTTTGAAATACATAGCTAGGAATTTCCCAAGATGTCCTGGGACAAAATATGTGTGTGCCTATTATTTTACTCAGGATGCAAAACTGGGATTCCTGGTTAGTGAGTGGGTTATTGATACAAACGTTTTGGGTTCTCTGCAGCTTTCCTAGAACATCTGACTTTCTGAAAGCATCTTCGTGCTCTGTCTCATTTAGTCCCCACTCAATTCCTAAATCCTTAATATCCAGCTTCTGGCCGCCCCCTCTAGCTGCAGGGTTCTCTGCCAGACATGGCAGATGTCAGGTTCTACGTCTCTTATTTTTCTTGCTGTTATCCTTGACCCCTCAGCAGCACTTGATCATGTTCAACACTCTTTTTTGCGGTGTCTCTTGCCTCAGGTTTCACGATGGGATCCCCTCCTATTTTTGTCCCTCAGTTACACTTTAGTCTCTCCCACTAATTTCTTGCTTGCTTCAGATCTCTGGAATTTGGCTGTCTACCCCAAGGATCTATGCTTTTTTCTTCCCCGCAGTCTGCCTCTGACATCTCCTTGTCTCCTGTGGCTCCAATAACACACTCATGAATGCCGCTCAGGTCTGGGCCTCTAGAATCTGAACGTCTGTGCCCACCCCAGGCCCAAGTCTGCCATATGCCACCTAGACAGTCCGCCCTGTCCTGTGATAGGTTCAGACACTAGTTAAACTTCCTACCTGCCATGTTAAAAGTCCTATTAGTTTATCAGCATAACAGTATTTTAGTCAACATTTTCTCCCTAATCACTTTCTCCACATCTATTAATAACTTCTTAGTCGTACTGACCAAAGCACCTTGCCTACAGAGTCAAAACTGTCTCCTTAAAAAAAAAAAAAAACCTGTTTCCTCTGATTTTTAGAATTTCATGTGAGCAGATAAGATAGCCAAGTAAATATAATGGCAGGTATATGAAGCCTGGCTGTCAGATTTAGAGAATTACAAGAGGAATTGATTTTACTTTATTTTTTTCATTGTGCTTTGTTTTACTCATTTTATTCTGCAGGTAATAGGTCAACTCTAATCTAATCTTTGGGCATAACATCATCCTCTACAAAGTCCCCCAATGCTGGGGAAGATCTCAGAAGTTATGATTGATACAGAAAATCCCAGAGCCAGGATATTGAAAGAACTAATCCCTGTTTGAAGACTTCTTTGCTAACTCTTCCTGTACACAGGTTGTTGGTCATTTCTTTTTAGTCCTTACAATATTTGCTTCATTTCCAGTTATCAAATGCATCTGGAAAGACCCATACAAAATATGGAAGAGAAAGTATATCAGGGATGGGAGTGGTTATTGGTGGAAGTGACATAGTGAGGACTGTTCATCTGTAGCCTGGAGGGGACAAGGTTGGACCAGAGCAGGTCCTGTCACTGCCCAAGATGTCAGGTGAGAGCAGGGTTATAGATTGTGCACAGGAGATCCTGTATGCTTGGGAAACCAGAAGGTGGCAGCTTCACACACAGCTGTGGGGCAGATTTCTACTGCATGTCTTTGCTAGGTCTCAAAATAGCCCTGGGCATATTTATAAGGAAGTACATTTGGAAATCCATGGGGGTTTAGAATCAGTAAATGATCATGGAAATATCATATTGCTTTGAAACAAGGAAAGAAGAAATGCTGCTAATTAAGATATCTCATAAATTTTAAGACACCAATTTCAGGGATGTTAAATGGCTCCAAAAAAGAAAGTCTAAGAATTGATGAAATATGGTAAAAGCATTCCCTCATGCAAAAAAAAAAAACAAAAACAAAAAAGACTGCCCTAAAGAGAAATTTCTTGTTTATTCCCTGCCACTTCAGATGGGCAGGTAAGATGAAACAGTACTGTAGAAAATTGATAATTCATGAAAGGTGACATTCTTTGGTTGACACTGTGAGTTAACTGAATCCTTTCTTCACCTTTGAATTTTTGGCAACTTTTCATCTTAAAATATAAGATAAATTTTTTTTTTCCATAGGGAGCACAAATGGATGTGTACCTGAATATAACTTTGTTCTTTGGTTTCTGAGGGAATTTAGATATCTTAAAAAAGATTCAGAGACTCATGAGACCTTTTAAAAGGTGTAGCCCATGTCCTGTCTTTAACAGCGTGCTTCTCTCTGTTGCTGTGAGTCAGGATGAACCTGCTCCATCAGTGGGTACTGGCTGGAAAGCGTGTTCTCGCCACAGCTCCCTACAAAGTTGGAACCACACCATATGGCGATTTCCAAGGTTTTGACTGATTTTGAGCCAAGATGGTAGTAAGTTCCCACTGGGTCAGGTTCAAGTGAGCACTGCCACCAAGCAGGCCACACGTAAGCCGCTGACAGGTGAAGTCTGCTTGTACGTTGGCAACTGTCAAATACACAAGAGTTTTCGAAGCTGTTTTCCTGACTCATGTGTCTGCACCTGATCTCCATGGTCCTTGATTACAGCAGCTCTCAGAAAAATCCTTCCAAATGCTGCCAGAGCAAATTGTCATTTTGACTCCTGGCGGTGGTGGCCTGAGAGTGAGCCCTGAGGACATCAGAGGTTGGCCACTCTCAGGCCCAGCGTAGTTCAGGAGTCGAATTTTTGAGCCATTCCTGGACTCATTGCTAAGTTCTTTTAAAGAGAAGGTCAGGGAACTTTCCACCCTGAGAATGGTAAGAAAATTTGTTACAACTTGTATCTTTTCTTCTAATTGCTAGTAAAATTTGGAGGACTCTTGTTGAGTGCAGACACCTCTTTCCCTATCAAATCTCTTACTTCAGGAGGGAGAGGAGTGAAGCAAGTAGGGTGATGATTTGTTTTGACAACATCAAAGCAAGTGAAGAAAAACCTTACTTTTTCCTCTAAGTGGCACACATCATAAAATTATAATCTCTCACCTCTTCTTGTTTTGATGCTGTAAACCCAAGAGAGATGCTTTTATTGAAAATGTAATTCCCGAATGCTTGATAACAGAGAGAGAGATTTTGTTGCCTGGCTTTTTGCTGAGCTATGGCTTCCAGAGTCACTTAAGTATATTTCCCCCCCCGCCCATGTTCTGGTGGATAAAAGAGAGGATTACAATGCAACATTCAATTCCATTTTTATATGTGTCCTTAATGTCCCTCATATGTTCCATCGCCATATTTATGTTTGGGGACTGAAAATATAAATGAAACTGAATTCTTAAGAAGGTGCTTTGATCAAATTTTCATACTCTAAACCAGGAGTGATAAAGCAATACAGAAATTGCAAGACTGTTTCAACCTTCTCCTGTTTACTAATAAAAGCAGCATTTTTATGCAATCAAGCTTTTGTGTTCTGAGGTGAGCATAATATAATGATTGCATTTGCATTTTCAAGTATTGATCATGGTAGCATCTTCTGCAGCACACCTGTGAAATTTCTACTTTGAAGAAATTGCTTTGCAACGTGAGGAGACTCCATTCTGATTTAGTTATCCGAGAGTAGCATTATAGTGTGGTGGTTTAGAATAGGGGTAGGCTCTGGGGTCAAGCAGACCTGGGCTGGATTTCCAGCTTGGCTACACCAGCTCTGTGACCCTGGACACAGAAATTAACCTTTCTTAACATGTTTTTCTATCAATGGAATGGAGTTGATAGTAACACCTATTTATGAGACTGTTTTGTGATTAAATGAGATAATATGCATACAGGGTTTTGGACAGAAATGTGTCCTCAATAATATTGCCATTGGTTTGTGATTTCGTGCTGCTGATGGGATTGTCATTGACATGACTAGTAGGCAAAGTCAGACTAGCTGTCCCTTAGTAGACGGGAGGTTGTGACATTAAACCCATGGAAGGAAATGGTCTACCATTTAGAAGACAGAGAGGAGGAGGAGATATTCTGCATATGTAGATTTGAATTTATTTGTTCTGTACCGGAAGAGTGAAATTTTTTTTTTCTTGCAAAGGAAGGAGGATGAAAGGAAAGAGATGGTTGCAGGATGCTCTGCAAACAGTTCAGTTCAGTTGCTCAGTTGTGTTTGAGTCTTTGCAACCCCATGGACTGTGGCGCACTAGGCCTCCCTGTCCATCACCAACTCCCAGAGCTTGCTCAAACTCATGACCATTGAGTCGGTGATGCCATCCAACCATCTCATCCTCTGTTGTCCCCTTCTCCTCCTGCCTTCAATCTTTCCCAGCATCAGGGTCTTTTCCAATGAGTCAGTTCTTCGCATCAGATGGCCAAAGTATTGAAATTTCAGCTTCAGCATCAGTCCTTCAATGAATATTCAGGGTTGATTTCCTTTAAGATTGACTGGTTTGATCTCCTTGAAGTCCAAGGAGCTCTCAAGAGTCTTCTCCAGCACCACAATTTGAAAGCATCAATTCTTCAGCACTCAGCTTTCTTTATAGTCCAACTCTCACATCCATACATGACTACTGGAAAAACCATTGCTTTGACTACATGGACCTTTGTTGGCAAAGTCATGCTGTCTGGGTTGGTCATAGCTTTTCTTCCAAGGATCAAGTGTCTTTTAATTTCATGGCTGCAGTCACCATCTGCAGTGATTTTGGCACCCAAGAAAATAAAGTCTGTCACTGTTTCCATTGTTTCCCCATCTATTTGCCATGAAGTGATGGGACCAGATGCCATGACCTTAGTTTTCTGAATGTTGAGTTTTAAGCCAACTTTTTCACTCTCCTCTTTCACTTTCATCAAGAGGCTGTTAGGTCTTCTTTGCTTTCTGCCATAAGGGTGGTGTCATCTGTGTATCTGAAGTTATTAATATTTCTCCCATCGATCTTGATTTTGGCTTGTGATTCATCCAGCCTGGCATTTTGCATGATGTACTTTGCATATAAGCTAAATAAGCAGGGTGACAATAGACAGCCTTGATGTCCTCCTTTCCCAATTTGGAATCAGTCTGTTGTTCCATGTCCAGTTCTAACTGTTGCTTCTTGACCTGCATACAGATTTCTCAGGATGCAGGTAAGGTGGTCTGGTATTCCCATCTTTTGAAGAATTTTCCAGAGTTTGTTGTTAAGTACACAGTCAAACAGAATGAGTGTAATAGGATTTTCAGTGTCAATACCCATCTTGGGACCCTGTACAGGGAAGTCATCCAGAGACTTGCAACTGATTTAGCCTATACCATCTTATTATTTTTTGCAATAGGCAAAGCTTTCTCTTTTCCAGAAACTAGATAAAAATTTTTTTTATCACTTCAGCATTGGATTGGACCAAAGTTTCCAGTGATTTTGAGCCACACTCCAGTTCCTCAAGTATAAAAATAAGAGGAGTCAGGCATAGAAAGTTTATTTCAAGGTTCTTAATCTTGGAAGTGTCATAGACAACTTTGAAGTTTTGATGAAGTTTAAGTGCTCTTTCCCCTCAGAAAAAATGCAAACATACACCCATAACTACAATTTTGTGTGTAAAGATGGGAGTCCCAGGTCTTCCTAAGCCCACCCACAGGACTTCAGGTTAAGAGCCCTTGATATCAGGTATCAAGAAGGATCTTGTCCTTAAAATCCATATCTTGATTCTGTTGCCTACTGGAGACCAGCATGGTCGTCTAATGAGAGCAGGCATCTTGCTCAAAAGTGACACATCAAAGCTCTGATTTTTGACTCCAGAATTGAGATGAGACTAAACGGATGTCAGTCCAAAAATAGTAGACAACCACGATTAGAGCCTGGAAGAGGGTCAGGTGACGAAGACAGAAAAACTGAACTGTGGACACAGACTAGGAATAAGAAGAGTAACTATATCTTCTTCAAGGGGTGGACGGCTGATACTCAAATTCAAGACTGTGTTCAATGTTTGTGTATCAGTCAAGGATTTTAAAGTAGAGGAGACAGTCAAAGCATTGGTGGTTTTGCTTAGGTTGTACTTGTAATATCATGAGCACTTTGTGAAAGAGCTTGAAATTTTTCACAGGAAACGTTACAAATGAGCTCTGAGGGTGACTGGCTGTGTGTCTCTGAGGTTGCAAAATAGAAAAGACAAAAATAACAGCAGAGTACTTTGTATGTTCCTCTGAATGTGTGCTCCATGAAGCAAGAGGGCAGTTCTAACTGCTGAGTTCAGTTTTCTAGAAGGTTTTCTTCATTTCTTGAGAAAGAAGGGAAATTGTTCAAGGACAAAATTGCTCTGTAGAGAAAGCAGAAAAAAAGGAGTCTGCTGACTAAGAGGGACTCCTTTCCCCTGAGAAATTAGAGATTGTGCCTCCTAGTTTATATGTTCAAGTTTAAGAACGCTTGTTTCTTCTTCTTTGTAAGGTATTTTCTAATTCTTTCTTTTAGTGCACTGTTTTGAACAGTATCACTTCAGACCCTCAGAGTTGTGCATATGGGAGTGGAATGTGTTATCATTGTGACTACATTTTTTTTCCCTGCCAAATATTGGTCTAGACTTGCCTAAGGGGATAGGTATGTGGGTTTTGCCAGGAAAGGTGAGTATATAGTCTGACTGGGTTGCAGTGTCAGTCCTGTGGTCCTGGGGCATGCCTTGCTGTCTCCCTCACTCAGTCGGCTTGGATGAGACCTGAGATCACCAGACAAAAAGTCTGTGCCCTCAGGACTTATGTCAGTCTCTTACCATAGGGACCAGTGAGTGTTTTTTTAGTTTTCCATTTTGAGGTTCTGCTTTTCCCAATTGGCACTTGAGACATGTGCAGATCAACTGTAACTAGATCTCTGTGGAATTTGTATATACCCCCAAATTCACCTACTTCTCTAAAGTTCTTTTTTTTTCCTACCCGAGCTGTACACCTAAATTCTACCTATGTCCTTCTATAGCCCTTTCAGAAAGGAAAAAACTGCCATTTGCAAGCCCCTCCCCCTGTTTTAATGATAATCCTACAGCTCAGGGAATGATGCCTCTTAGAATTTCCACAGCAAATCTCCAGGTAGCTCTTTATAATGCCCATGGGTTCCATATTTTAATTTTTATCACAATGGATTTCTTTAAATTTATTTTATGTTTAGACCAAATTGAGATAGTCTGTGTTGTTTCTGGCCCATGCTGATGTAGCATTTTTGAAAGTTTGAGAGTCCAAATGCTATGGGAGATCTGGGATTCATTTCACTCCCTCAGGGAAAAGCTTCCTCATAGCTCTCACTCAGGCACTGCATGCCTGAGCAGATTATGATGACCAAAGCTGCAGCTCTTCATCATGTGTAGCCTCAAAGAGGGCAGGAGAAAGGGAGGGTGGATGAGAAAAAGGGAGATGGAAAGACCACAACGCCAGGAAAGATACAATATCTCCAACATGGAAAGATTTGTTTTACAGCATCGTCTCCGGGAGAAAACTGTCTTATCTATGGGGAGAAAGAAACTATCAGAAGTAACTCTTTAAGAAACTCTTACTCCCTGCATACCACACAGGGCTACTATGCCTGGATTTCATTTGCTTGTTTTTTAAAGAACTGGTATAGGGGGCTTCCTTGGCAATTCCAGTGGTTAAGACTCTGCCTTCCGATGCAGGGGAGGCAAGTTCCATCCCTGGTCAGGGAGCTAAGATCTCAGATGCCATAACCAAAACATAAAAAACAGAAGCAATATTGTAACAAATCCAATAAAGACTTTTTAAATGGTTCACATTTTAAAAGTTGGCATAAAGGGTAAAGAAATCTAGAGATCAGCTAACCGCCTATGGACAGAGTTCTAGTTGTCATTTGGACAAGCTCCTTATCTTCCTGGCCCTTTTGTATTTTCCTCTGTTGGTGGGTTACACCCCATATTTCAAAGTGTAAAGCCCTGTATTGGCCTTCTCACCACTCCTGTTCTTGGGCTTCATCTTCCTCTTAGTCCACTCACCCCTGCAGGGACCACTTCCTTCTCCTAGTGGTTCACACATCAGGTCTGTGCCACAGGCCTCCTGTTTCTTAGGGGACCGTTGGCAGGGACCTCACAGAAACAGACTCAGCACATGGCGTGCACTACCTGGAAATGCCCTGTGGGCACACCCTTGACTAGGCCTCTTTCCTCTCCGCACGGTCGCTCTGAGACACACTGCATGTGGCTCCGCAGTGTCCCCTGAGCCAGCACCCAGGTGCCCAGGGCAGGAGGCAACTCAGTAATGTATCTTTACATCTGCTTTTCCTCCTTCCCTGCCTTGCTCCCCAGTCCTTCACTCTTACTCCTTGGACCACACTTTCCAATAAATAGGATGACCCTAAACAGATAGGTTTGTCCTATTTGGACATGGTGATGTCAGTTTAAGTCTTTGTCACAATCTAATTATCAATAGCATCTCTGTTTACTATAAAAATTGTTCCTATCAGATGATCAATGATGATTGTGCTGATGTAATTATATGTTCTATTTAAGCTTCATAAAATTTTCAGCAGATACAGTCTACCCAGGTAAAAGGGATCCAGACCGTGGCTGATTGTACACGTGTGCAATACAGGAGGTATTGAGTGTGGAGCATAGCAGGCCGGTCAGCACTTGTGAGGAGGCAGTGAACAAAATGAAGAGCTTACGCTTGAGGGAGGGGAAACATGTAATGATAAACCTAATGAATAATCACATTATATAGAATGTTGAAAAAGCATTTTGTGGTAGGGGGAGGAAAACAAAGAAGCTTAGAGTGATGAAGGAATTGGTTGTAACTTCAGAAAGGATGGTCAGAGTGGGTCTCATTGAGAAGGTAGTATTTGAGCAAAGACTTGAAGCAGAGTTAACATTGGACTGTGTGGAGACAGTTACTCCAAGAGGAGGAAACAGCACATATGAAGACCCTCAGAACATGTTCATGCTCAAGAAACAACAGGGAGGCTAGTGTGGTGGACTTGAATGGTCACGGGTCACGTAGTAGGCAAGACGCCCTGGAGATTACCTGGAAAGTCAATCCCTGCCCAAATCATTCCTGGTCATCAGTCTAACGCCTGTGCCAGCTGGCCCAAGCCTGGACTTCTAAACCAGCTACTGGCAACAGAGATGATAAAAACACAATCCCACCTTGGCTTATGTGTCTCAGAGCCTGAGTCGAAGCTAAGCCCCCAAACCACAGGGCTGCTGGACATCTGGGAAAGGTAGGTGGATGCTGAGACTCAACCATGATGTCCTTCACTGTGACTAAGCCTTCAGAAAGGTTCCCTGGACAGTCCCTAAAGTTTGAGTCCCAGTCTTGGCCAAACAGCTTCTCTGTGTTGGCCGTTATATCCCTGGCTGTCATGAAACAGTTTTCAACCACAGGAACTGAAAACCAAAGGAGAAGGGCAAAGGTGATGTGGGTGGTCCAGGAGATATGTACGGTAGACCTTACCGGTGGTAGATAGCAGTTTCTGAGAAATGCTGAAGCACCTCTCTGGGAGTCTCCAGAGAGCTGGGGGCATGGCTGTGTGGCTGAGGTGAGACTATGCCGGAACACCTCTGACAGGGGCTCCACGAGCTTTCCAAATTTTCCCCAGCTCATATCTTGTGTGACCTGGATCCTAGGGGCGGTGGTTTAGAGGTGACAAGAACCTGCTCTATTCCCTTTATTCTTTCAGTTTCCTATTGCCTCCACACCCACAGCTTTTCCTTATGTCTCAGCTTGAAAGAACAGTCTCATAAACTGTGAGGTTAGGGGTGATCTATGCTAATCCAGTGCTCTCAGATTTCAAATGTGAAAACTGAGCTTGGGAAAGGGCACTGACTCGCCCAAACGTACAGTCTTGGGGGTTCATTTTCCACTCTTTTAATCCAGTACTCTGTCTACAATGACACTAAAATGGCTGTTATTCAATTTCTTAAAAGTTGCTTATTACCACAGATTGCTGAATCCTGGTTAGAGATGTTAAGAATAATCTCCAAGTTATTTAGAAGATGACAGTGACTTTTGTAGAGAGAAGGGATTATCTAAGACTCAAGTCATCGAGGTTGATTAGGTGGTTATTGCTTAAAAGCCCGACAGAGGACGTAGGAGGGTGTATAGGATACGGACTGTGATGAGCATTTACCTCCAGAAATGAAAACAAACGAGGGTGAAATTGGACCTTTTAAGTAACATTGTAATAGTGATGCACTCTAGATTCTGAGACAAAGAAAATGGGTTTTAGGTGTCAAGTCTGCTATTTCTGTGTGACCTTGAGCCAAGGCACTTCATCTCTCTGAACTCCAATATGCTCATCTATAAATGGGGGCTAGGGGATAAGCTTACAGAGTTCTGTGAAAATTAAGTTAAACATTGTCATTAAAGCACTCTGTAAACCTGAAGCTTTTCATAAGCAAAAGATACTTTTATCTCCAAGTGTAGACTGACAGCACCTTGCTCTGCTGGAGGTAGAAAGGTGATATGGTCTTTATCAACTCAGGTTGGAGACTAAGTAGTAAATTGTTGTAAATTTTTTATTATTATAACCTCTGAGTCTGATGACATGATAATTTACGAAGTAATCGATCTAGTTCAAAGACATTTGGGGTGATGTGCTTCCCTCTGAGCCTTGCAACTCCTTCGGTGAGAGGTGTTATGATATGGTCCCAGCCGTGTTACCACGGGAGTCATTGGTGGGACCTGGATGTCTGCTCTGGTCAAGGCTGGGTGGCCAGGAGGTACAGGACCTGGGAGACCAAACATACACTGGAGGGTGGGAGATAGAGGGTGTTCTGGCCAAAAGCAAAGGCTCATTTGGTTGGGGAAGAGGAATCGCCATCTCACAACTAAAAAAGCCTAGAAATTGATGCCACAGAAAATTCTTTACTCTTGGAGGCAGGAGAGTGTAGGCTCTGGAAGCAGATAGCTTAGAAAGTGAAAGAAGTAAAAGTGTTAGTCGCTCAGTTGTGACTCTTTGCGACCCCATGGACTGTAGCCCACCAGGCTCCTCTGTCCATGGAATTCTCCAGGCAAGAATACTGGAGTGGGTTGCTATTCCCTTCTCCAGAGTATCTTCCCAACTCAGGGATCAAACCCAGGTCTCCTGCATTGCTGGCAGATTCTTTACCACTGAGCCACCACTGGACAGGGGAGATAGCATAGATTCTAGTCCTAATCCTCTTAAGGGCTAGTGGTATAATCTTGTGCAAATCCCTAAATACCTCTAAGGTTTCGTTTTCTCATCTGTAAAATGGGGATAATAGTGGTCCTAAGGTTTATTGTGAGGATTAACTGGAATAATTCATATTATGTGCTTAGACCAGCACCTGGCACATAGCAAGTAAATTGGCAGTGTTCCTATAAACTCACTCCAGTAGTTTATAGGAACTCTACATACAGCAACAGATATAAACACTATATATTTAAAAACTGTAATTATTATTCCTTCTTATATTTGAACATTTCATAAAAAACTGACCCTATGGCTAAGTTTTAAAATCTCTCCTTTAACAGAAATAGAAAAAAGTGACAAATAAGAAAACTGTTGGGAATTCCCTGGCAGTCCAGCCACTGGGACTCCATGCTTTCACTGCTGGGAGCATTGGGTCGATCCCTAGTCAGCGAACTAGTATTCCCCAAGCCACCCTCAAGGCCAAAAAAAGAAAACACTTTTTAAAATTCCATGGAGTTAACTCAGCATGGATTTTTGTTACACAGCTGCTCATGTAATGATAATTTCTTTCTTTTTTTTTTTTTCCCTTCTGTTGACCTTGGTTGTGAAGTTCCACTGAGGACAATGTAGACTTTATCTTCTGAGGATTTTTAGCTGGGCTGTGCCTTCTCTCCCTCTGGAGGCCTATCAGAGAGGAATCCAGAGTAAGGGCTTTTCAGGAGAGGGATGCAGAATGTCCTTCAAGAAAACTCCAACTTTAGCTTCAATTAGAGGGGTTTGTGGAGAAGGCAATGGTACCCCACTCCAGTACTCTTGCCTGGAAACTCCCGTGGATGGAGAAGCCTGGTAGGCTTCAGTCCATGAGGTCGCAAAGAGTCGGCCATGACTGAGCGACTTCACTTTCACTTTTCATTCTCATGCATTGGAGAAGGAAATGGCAACCCACTCCAGGGTTCTTGCCTGGAGAATCCCGGGGACGGGGGAGCCTGGTGGGCTGCCGTCTATGGGATCGCACAGAGTCAGACATGACTGAAGCGACTTAGCAGCAGCAGCAGCAGAGGGGTTTGTAGCAATGACCCATCTCAGGGCTGCAGGTACAGGATCCTGGGGTTCTAGTACCTCTTTCCAGGGCCAGGGTTTCTGGAGATGAAGACACAAAATCTCTCCCTTTCACCTCAGCAGGGTTCAGGCTATGAGCCACCTGTGTAAATTATCTGCATATCACAGGATGCTTCTCCTGTGTCTATGTAGACAATGAACCAGACACGCCAGGAGCATCTTCATCTCCACTGGCATCTAGATGACTGGGACGCTGGATTTGGGGCTACACTGGTTAGCTAAATACAGTCTCCAGGGACTCAGTTTTGAAGATGAGTTCTTCCAAGATTCTAAACTTGTTGTTCAGTCGTTCAGTTGTGTCCGACTCTTTGCTACTCCTATGGACTGCAGCACACCAGGCCTCTCTGTCCTTCACCATCTTCCAGAGTTTGCTCAAACTCATGTCCATCAAGTTGGTGATGCCATCCAACCATCTCATCCTAAGTCATCCCCTTCTCCTCCTGCCTGCAATTTTTCCCAACATCAGGGTCTTTTTCAATAAGTCAGCTCTTCACATCACATGACCAAAGTATTGGAATTTCAGCTTCAGCATCAGTTCTTCCTATGAATATTTAGGGTTGATTTCCTTTAGGATTGACTGGTTTGATCTCCTTGAAGTCCAAGGAGCTCTCAAGAGTCTTCTCCAGCACCACAATTTGAAAGCATCAATTCTTCGATGCTCAGCTTTCTTTATAGTCCAACTCTCACATCCATACATGACTACTGGAAAAACCATAGCTTTGACTTTGGACCTTTGTTGGCAAAGTCATGTCTCTGCTTTTTAATATGCTGTCTGGGTTGGTCATAGCTTTTTTTCCCAAAGATCAAGTGTCTTTTAATTTCATGGCTGCAGTCACCATCTGCAGTGATTTTGGCACCCAAGAAAATAAAGTCTGTCACTGTTTCCATTGTTTCCCCATCTATTTGCCATGAAGTGATAGGACCAGATGCCATGACCTTAGTTTTCTGAATGTTGAGTTTTAAGCCAACTTTTTCACTCTCCTCTTTCACTTTCATCAAGAGGCTGTTAGGTCTTCTTTGCTTTCTGCTATAAGGGTGGTGTCATCTGTGTATCTGAGGTTATTAATATTTCTCCCATCGATCTTGATTCTGGCTTGTGATTCATCCAGCCTGGCATTTTGCATGATGTACTTTGCATATAAGCTAAATAAGCAGGGTGACAATAGACAGCCTTGATGTCCTCCTTTCCCAATTTGGAATCAGTCTGTTGTTCCATGTCTGGTTCTAACTGTTGCTTCCTAACCTGCACATAGGTTTCTCATGAGGCAGTAAGGTGGTCTCATATTCTCATCTCTTGAAGAATTTTCCACAGTTTGTTGTGATCCACACAGTCAAATGCTTTGGTGTAGTCAATAAAGCTGAAGTAAATGTTTTTCTGGAACTCTCTTCCTTTTTCGATGATCCAATGGATGCTGGCAATTTGATCTCTGATTCCTCTGCCTTTTCTAAATCCAAGTTGTACATCTGGAAGTTCTTGGTTCACATACTGTTGAAGCCTAGCTTGTAGGATTTTGAGCATTACTTTGCTAGCATGTGAGATGAGTGCAATTGTGTGGTAGTTTGAACATTCTTTGGCATTGCCTTTCTTTGGGACTGGAATGAAAACTGACCTTTTCCAATCCTGTGGCCACTGCTGAGTTTTCCAAATTTGTTGGCATACTGAGTGCAACACTTTCACAGCATCATCTTTTAGGATTTGAAATAGCTCAACTGGAATTCCATTACTTCCACTAGCTTTGTTCATAATGATGTTTCCTAAGGTCCACTTGACTTCACATTCCAGGATGTCTGGCTCTAGGTGAGGGATCACACCATCGTGGTTATCCAGGTTATTAAGACCTTTTTTGTATAGTTCTTCTGTGTATTCTTGCCACCTCTTCTTAATATCTTCTACTTCTGTTAGGTCCATACCATTTCTGTCCTTTATTGTGTCCATCTTTGCATGAAATCTTCCCTTGGTATCTCTCATTTTCTTGAAGAGATCTCTAGTCTTTCCCATTCTATTTTTTCCCTCTATTTCTTTGCATTGTTCACTCAAAAAGGCTTTCTTACCTCTCCTTGCTGTTCTCTGGAACTCTGCATTTGGAACTCTGCATTCAGATGGATATAGCTTTCCTTTTCTCCCTTGCCTTTCACTTCTCTTCTTTTCTCAGCTATTTGTAAGGCCTCCTCAGACAACCATTTTGCCTTTTTGCATTTGTTTTTCTTGGGGATGGTTTGATCATCACCTCTTGTACAGTGTTGCAAATCTCCATCCATAGTTCTTCAGGCACTCTGTCTATCAGATCTAATCCATTGAATCTATTTGTCACTTCCACTGTATAATCATAAAGGATTTGATTTAGGTCATACCTGAATGGTCTAGTGGTTTTACTTACATTCTTCAATTTAAGTCTGAATTTTGCAATAATGATTCTAAAATTAAATAAAGCCAATAAATGGAGTAAGAAAAGATAACTATTACATCTAAATTGGCTAATTAAAATTGTTTTTAACTCCCTGGGAGTGACAGAATAAGGAAATGAAAGTAAATGGAAAAGAAAGAAGAAACCGGTGGACTTTCAGAATCTTGAATGATATGGGTACAAGAAAGCATTTGTACCCAGTAAGAAAACCCCCATGAGAATCAGAGGACAGCCCATCATTCCAACTCATTCCCAGAGGGCCACCCTGTCACCTTTCCCTGAACCATAGTAAGCTTCACTCTGGGGAGTAATTCACATCATTGCCCTTCCTTATGGAGCTAATGATTCAGAGATGTAGTTTGTACTGAAAAACTACAAAATATGGCTTTGCTTAAATTCTTGTTAAGGAGAAGCCATCTAACCTTTGTGATACCAATAGCTTCTTCCTGGGCAGAAGCATGACCACAGCAGTCTCCACTGCCTCACCTGTGAGTCCCCAGCAGGACTGCCAGTCCCTCCACATGCATTCTAATGGACCACTCTGCCGAGCTTCTCTGTAACACACAATGCTCTGATATATTTAAGGTTTCTGTCATAAAGCCCAAATAGTCAGCTCCTCTTCTGTTTCATAATTCCTTTAAACTAATGTCGCAGAGAAGTTTCTAATGAATTCACAATTAAGTTCTTGTCTCCCTTAAGGATAAAGTCGGATCAATCTGGTGCTGCTTCTCTTTGAATTAATTATCTTCAAATGCAGTTGGTCTCCCAACTTCTTTCCGTCTTTGGAATATTTACTGTCCACCCACGGAAAACTGGAGAGGAAGAAAGTTCCCTGAGAAGCAGATTCTACAAGCACAGAGCAATAATTGGAAGGATGAGATTTCCCAGTTTCTACTCTAACCAGCAGCTATTCAAGCCTCTATTTCATATCCAACTAGAGCATTTTTGTTGGAGCAAATAGACTTGTAATCAAGTCTGGCAGTGGTCATGCTACATAGTATTGGCTTTGTCCAGAGTTCTTGGTTATTCTTTTTTTTTAACATTTATTAATTAATTAATTTTTGGCAGTGCTGGGTCTTCATTGCTACACGTGGGCTTTCTCTAGTTGTGGTGAGTGGTGGCTACTCTTCATTACAATGTGGTCTTCTCATTGTGGTGGCTTCTCTTGTGGCGTGCAGGGTTCAGTAGATGCAGCTCATAGACTCAGTGATTGTGGCATATGGGTTTAGTTTCTCTGCAGCATGTGGGATACCCCCAGACCAGGGATTGAACCCATGTCCCCTGCTTTGGCAGGTGGATTCTTAACCACTGGATCACCAGGGATATCCCTCAGCCATTCTTTTAAAGTTTGGGTTACAGAAATCATACCTTTATTATCCCTGACCAATGGCACATTTTGAGTTGTGGCTTCTGAGAATATACACCAGCTACAAGGTTAGGAGAGAAACCACTATTTGGTGAGCAAATCATTGCTAGTTTGTTCTATCTCATTATATATAAGTGAACAGCTAACATTTGGGAGGAAGCTTCTTTTCCTTATTGGGCTTAGTGCTTTTATTACATGCTTAAATTCATTTGATCCTTGATGAGGGTTTTGATGAAACCCAATAAGAAAGGCAGATGTAATTTTATTATTTCTACCTTTATAAACAAGGAAAATGATTTTTTAAAGTATTTAAGAAACTTGTACGAGGTCCCTCAGGTAATACATGGTGAACCCAATTCCACCCTGGCTTTCTGTACCCAAGCCTGGTAATCACTCTGTTGATTCAGCAAAGTGAAAACCACTCTAAGGTCACCTGAACAGGAAGGGATTTACCACAGGGAATAAGAAACACACAATTATGGAACGGACTCAGGGAACAAAGATTAGGAAGGCCACTTCTAATTTTCAGAATATCTAGAAGGGTTGGAATTGCAGGAAAGTCACTGTTGGTGTTTTCAACTTTCTACAGCACAAATTGGCTGATTCTTAGGTAGATGCCTAGACTGTTGTTGTTCAGTCACTCAGCCATGTCTGACTCTGAATCCATGGACTGCAGCACACCAGGCTTCCCTGTCCTTCACCATCTCGTGGAGCTTGCTCAAACTCATGTCCATTGAGTTGGTGATGCCATCCAACTATCTCGTCCTCTGAGATGAGACTGAAGGCAGGAGGAGAATGGGGTGACAGAGGATGAGATGCCTAGAAGCTGCCAGCAAAACTCCATGTGTTTTGCCTGCTAAAGTCAATGCACTAGCCATTGCCAGAGACTAATGTTTTCTTTTCTCTTTCACTTTCTAAATATCATGGGAGTACATCTCACTGAAGTAATCTAATCTGTACCCCTGCAGACAAAGAATTCTGGAGAATACAGCTCCCAGACTTCTCCCCTGGGATGCAAGGGAGAGTTCAGAAGGAACTGGAGATGGTGCTGAGCCAACCACAGTCTGTTCTAATTACTGCTTTCCATTGCTTTCTAAAAATGACACTTTTCCACTGGGAGAACAGTACCACCAACCATTCTTCTGGCAGATAGTTAGTGAATATCCACAGATGATAGACACAGGAATTTGGGGGTTTTAAAATCCCATATTTCTGGCCTCAGACATTCATCACCTACTACTAATCTTATTCAGATGACTGGAACCTTTTCCTGCTGTATCATCCTTTACCATAGAGTTTACTTTATGTGGTGAAATGCATCAATACCCATCAGATTGGCAAGAACTGTAGTTACTGCAACTGTTGTTGATTCTCCCCTCCCTCAGGGTTACCTGTTACTTGTTTATCTCAAACGGTCTTCTCCAGTGGTAAAGAATTAAATAGGAGAATTTCTGCAGTGGCAATGTCCTGTCATATGCTATTTTGTGGTTTACTGGTGGTGATGGTTTCGTCTCTAAGTCATGTCCAGACTCTGCAGTGGCTCTGACATCTACATTAGAACCACCATCTGTCATATTGCATTATTCCCACAGGGCCTTAGGGTCCTGAATTCTGGAAGAAAATCAAAGAGTCAAGCCATATCTCAGGTGCCATGAGTAGATCTGGCATAAGTAACAGGAGAAGGAACCTTTAAGGAAAGACTAGAAAATAAGGTAAGTTAGAGGAGGAAGGGAAAGGAGAAAGATAAAGTAAACTGTGTATCTCAGAAAGTGGGTGCAGTAACACCACCCGCTGACTTTAAGTGGCCCAGAAAATTGAGCCAATAGATCCCATCTCCTTCATATCACTCTGTTCTCCCTGCCAACCCCAAATACTACCATTCATCTCCAACTTCTTGGATTATTGCAACAGCCTCCTTATTTGTTACCATATCTCCATTTTCACTTCCACAAATGCATTCTGCTGAAGAAATCCTTTCAAAAAAGAAAATCTAATTATTTTACCCCAGCCAAACCTATGCATAACATGTTAATGTTTATAAAAGTTTTGAATGGGGCAAGTTTCAGGACTAACTTTTAAAAGGTGTGTATAAAATTACCTTTACAATAAAATCTCAGGTAAAACAAAAAGTGTAGAAAAATATTGGAAGTTATCTTCCAAAATGTTAATTGTATGTGTGTGCATGGTGAGATTATTTTTTCTTTCCAGTTTTCTGTGATGGATATATGTTACTTTCATAATCAGAAAAGGACAAAATTTGTTTACAAATGACACAAAAATAAGGTTCTGTGTTAAAACCTAGCCACTCTCTTCATCAATGTATTATAACGAGGGGCAATGGGAAAATGGGTACATTAGAATAAATTTATCCATTTGTATTATTTATTATCAGCTTTCTAGTGAAATTAGGACCCACAGTAAAAGTTTTTAAAAGTGTATATATGTTTATGTACACATGTACATATATAATTTTTGTGTTTGTTATAGATGTGTTAAAACTCATTATATAAATATGGTCTATGCAAATTATGGATCCCTAAAATCATAGAAAACGGAGCCCACAGAAGCTCTATAGTCCTTGTGAGGCTTCCCAGCAGCTTCAGCCTCATGAATAGTACTCAGAACTGCTGACTCCAGTCCTCTGTTAGTTTCCTGATACTAGCTACCTGGTAGAAGAATGGCAGAGTTCTCTAATCTCCAAGTTGCATTGATTGGGTCACAATTTATTGGAAGTACTTATTGTTCTAGTCAGTCTTGAAAATCCAGGAGGAAAAAAACAAATCTGATCCAATAAAGAATGTTTCCCCTCTACTTTGAGAAATTAGCATCTTTTGTTTGTTCCAATTTTTCAGGAAGTTTTACAACAGGTTTCAGACCTGGGCTAGTTTATCGCCGTCTTGGTACTTAATTAATTATTATTTTTTTTCACAAATCCTTCCTCTCCAGGCAAAGAGTTAATAAGGACCCACTCTTTCTGTCTCAATTCCAATGCAATTCATTTCATAGTGGTAAAAATTAAAAGGTGCATAAAATATTAGCAGAATGTTATTTCCTATCAAATTCACAGTGACGCAGACACATATACACACATATCTTAATCTCCAAGTATCCCTAAATTTTTCTCATTTTACTTCAATATTGTATAGACTTGCTACTTAATTGTTATTTCCACTCTGCATTAATTTCCCCCCCTCTGCATTTGATGACATCTTTTTTCCCCATCATTTCCCCCCCCTCTTTTTTACCCTGCAGTAGATATAACCAAAATAGGAGATGATTTTTAAGGTGAAATTTTAAGGTAAGCTTTTACTCACTCTATTTCCCATGTTATTTTCCATCTGTAGTTGAATGTGAATGAATTATTTTAAAAGAGGTCCCAAACTATTACAAGGTATATTTCTGTCAAATGACTTGTTTTCACATAGAACAGTCATAAGTTAGTGCTTATTCCATCTCAGAACTGTTGGGTACATCTTTCTCCCTTCAAAACTGATTGTTAATACAGACTAACAGCTGCATCCACCTACTCTAATGAAGTTATCAGTCACTTCATCAGATGCTTCAGAAGAAAGATAAAATTAAGGTTGAGTTCATCTGCCCAGCAGCAGAATGGGTTCCAGAAATAAATTTGACTGTAACTTTTCATAGAATCATTTTAGCACAGAGACCTTTAGAGTAAGAACTTTTGTCAAATCAATTTAATTTAACATGACAAAATTTTTATGTTTGTTCTAAACGATCAAAGCAACTTTTGTTTTGAAGCCTTGACAATTGTTCTTACTGTGAGAAGTGCTCCTAAATTATTTACTTCATATGAAGACCAATGAAAGAACAGCCCTGGAACCCCAAATAAATGCAGACCATGTTGACTTCCTGGTCCAACAGTAGAAGGAAAGTAAATCCTCAGATTCTAATTCTATTGGATTTTTCAATATGCATGTTAGAATTAAAATATTTTATAATTATGAAATAGAAAATAAAATATTTTTATAATTTTTAAGATGCAATTTCAAATATTTTCCCTCATTCTCTTCATTTTTACTTCATTTCTCTTTTTCATTCTGTGGTTTTTTAGTTTTGCATTTCCATTATATATTGGTGAAAATGTCATTGGATTAGGAAAGGAATGGAGACTTGGAAGAAACAGTGAACAGTGAAGAGGTGATGAAGTCAATGAACTTGGGGTCTCAAGTGAAATGTTATGGAAATCAGGGTACTAGAGGGAATGAGCAGGAAAGATAGAAGAATAGGAGGCTTGTAACTGAGCTTATGAGGGGTAACAGGTATTGGTAATAACAAGGTCTATGACCACAAGAAAGAATGACAGATAAGGTAGAGGACAAAGTCACTGGAGAGAGAGGTGACTTTATTAGAAGTATCATTCCCAGGGATATAACAGTGACCAAGAGTTAAGATGGAGATAGTGTGAAGAAATGACAACAAGCCTGGTCTAGAATCTTCGAGGAATGAATGAGATGACTGGGATGTTGGTAGTTGACTGCACCAGTAGAAACTCTGGTTGGTATAGCTGATAGCAGGCTTCCCTGGTGGCTCAGATGGTAAAGAATCTGCCTGCAATGCCAAACACCCAGGTTCAATCCCCGGAGGAGGAAATGGCTACCCACTCTAGTATTCTTAACTAGAGAATTCAGTGGTCAGAGGAACCTGGCAGGCTACAGTTCTTTGGGGTCCCAAAGAGTTCAACACAACCGGTCGGCTAACACTTGACACTTTCCCCTAACATAGCTGATAGCCAGAGCATCAAAAGTGCTGAGGGCTTAGATAGGAGAGAGGGTGAGTGATAGGGAGGGAGGAGGCTGCTCAGCTCCAGGTCCATATGCAGGGAGAGTACAAGAAATATAGCTTCCACCCCTTAGGGCTGCCGGGGAGGCAGATCTTAGTTAGGGGAAAAAAAATGGAAGAAATGCTGGAAGAGAAGGTTAAGGATAAAAGGAATTTGGATGTGTCCAAAGAATACAGTAGGAGGGCTTAGAGGTCCAGAAAAGGTGAGAGATGGAGCCTGAACAGAGGACACACAGAGTCAAGGGGATGAGGATGGAGTGCCCTCGTGTCTAGGGACTCCATGTCAGGGTCATGCACGTTGGCAGCAGACCTGTGCTGGACAGGTACCCGGTTCTGAGCTGAGGGCCCTTGGAGCTCACGTCTCACCTTCTGTGAGCTCGGTAATCTTTGTTGGGCTCTGCTGGGAGCCCTGACTCAGGACCTTTGGGTCAGTCTGGAGCTGGGGCAGCTGAAGAGGGGTGGATGAAAGGGGGCTGGCCCACTGCACTCAGATCCCAGCAGTTTCCCTGTTGCTCCTTCACTCATATTCACTTGGTAAAACTTCTTAGCTCCCACCAGGCTCCATGTACTAGGCAAGTGATGCAGTTATGATAGATCCCTGCCCTCAGGGGACTCATACTGAGAAGTCCAAATACAGAATTGCAATCTAATGTGATAGGTGAAAGACAAAGAGATTAGTTTACCTTAAACAATTAAATTTTTTGAGGGGTGGGTGGGCATGCATTTTATGTACTAATGGAAAGTACAGCTAGAATTCTTTGAAGGTCAGTTAGAGTGAAGGTTAGAGGTATAGGGTTTTAAGCTGAGATATAAGATTGTTGCTGAAGTTGAAGCTCCAATACTTTGGCTACCTGATACAAGGAGTCTACTCACTGGAAAAGACGCTGATGCTTGGGAAGACCAAAGGCAAAAGGAGAAGGGGGCAGCAGAGGATGAGATGGTTAGATAGCATCACCAACTCAGTGGACATGAATTTGGGCAAACTCTGGGAGATGATAGGGCTTCCCTGGTGGCTCAGATGGTAAAGAATCTGCCAGCAATGCAGGAGGCCTGGATTTGATCCCTGGGTCAGCAAGATCCCCTGGAGAAGAGAATGGCAACCCATTCCAGTATTCTTGCCTGGAGAATCCCATGGACAGAGGAGGCAGGCGGGCTATAGACCATAGCATCGCAAAGAGTTGGACATGACTGAAGCGACTTAGCACGCACGCACACAAATAGTATTTTACTGCTATCCTATAGACAAGGCCACTGGAATCTGGAGAATTTGAGTCATTAAAACACAATCACTCAGCTACTCAGGACGAAGCTCAGACTTCAAAGCAGAATTCTGATGCAGCCCTCTCTTTAGGTACACACAGAGTTGGAAAATTGTATATGGATTATCTCTTTTGATACAGTGATTATTTAAAAGAATGACCAACATAATCATTTGTTATTAGCTATGCTTTTCAGGTTCTAACAGAACAATTAAAAAGAAAATGCAGGGTCTTCTCTTCTTTATAAAAGTGAAATGTTTAATAATTGTCATAAATTATTTGTTTGACATTAGATCAGTATTAGTCTAAGTTGGGTTCCTTTGGGCTCTTTGGTACAGGGGAAAACTCAAAGCTGAGGCAAAAGTCAGACAATATCTGAGAAAACATGTATTTCACATCAATACTAAGTTTTGATGTATATAGCAATTTCACTTAATAATTCAAAAATAGCATTTAACATATAAAAGCTGAACCTCAGATTTTTTTTTTCCTCCAAAGTGTGCTTGTCCCCAATCTTCAGTCCCTCCAACATTCCCTAGGCCTTAATTAAATAAGAGTAGGAGAGAGCACTGGGCTTGGGTTCAGGATAAATATCCCCGGCTTGAACAGGAGATGTTACTTTAATGACTTGGAATACATCCAGAAAGCTCACACTGGCTAGCAGGCAAATCTGACAGCTACTGCATCTCACAGCAGTAACATTCTAACCAATTAAAAGCAGAGCTAGAAATAATGGTTTGTCACTGAGTGGTGTTTCAGAAACCTATCGGTCCAGATTAACCAGAGGATTAACTTTTCTAACTGAATTTAAAGGTCATGGGGAGCTGACTTTAATGAAAGAAAGAGAAAAGCATTCAATTAGAAGGGGGGAAGACTTACACAGAGAAATTAGGTTAATAGATCTGGCTTTATTATTTATAGGCAACTAACCAAATTGCTGTCTTACTTTGTGGCAGGAGTTCACAGTCAAGGATAAATATGTTCAGCATAAGAAAGTTAAATGAGCAATCAGGTGTTTCCAAGGGAGTCCTCTAGTGGGAAGGGCATAGATGGCCTTCCAACATCTGAAAGTATGTTTTTTTTTTTTTTTAAAAAAAATGATTCTTGCTAGGTAAACCAGCATACTTTGGACTGATACTCTGATAGGATCAACGTCAAGCGCTCGCACTGAGATCAACTCATCAGATGACACTTGCATGGATAAGACCACACCAGAAGCCCTTTATTTTTCTTTTCTATCTTTTAAAATTAATTTTTATTGGAGTATAATTGCTTTACAAAGGTTAGTTTCTACTGTACAACAAAATGAGTCAGCCACACATATACATATATCCCCTCCCTTTTGGACTTCCTTCCCATTCAGGCACCACAGTGCTGTAAATAGAGTTCCCAGTGCTGTACAGTATGTTCCTGTTAGTTATCTGTTTTATGCATAGTATCAATAGTGTATATGTGCCAATCCCAATCACCCAAACCCTCCCATTCTCATCAGGGCCACTGAAACACGTGCATGAAAAGAAGTCTTTGGTGCCACTGGCAGAACTTATCCCTGACGTATGTATGATGGATGACTTTTCCTTGCCGAAGAGACCTTTCCTCCAAGATTCACTCTTCCTTCAGTAAACTACCCTCACAGCCACCCCCTGTTATGTGCAGCTCCCTCTCACCCACAAATTGAGAGCAGTTTGCTATGGGTGGGAGGACTTTGGGCTGGACCTTCGATGAACTCGTGGTGTGCAGTTAAGTGTTTAAATGATCTTCTGTTTATGCTGCTTCTTGTCCCTGCCACATAGTAGGGTTTTTTTAATTAAAAAAATATTTTAAGGTATTAAAATAAAAATATTTTAGTTTAAGGTTTTTTTAAATGTTTTTCTTTTTTAATTTCTAAAGTTTTTATTGAATTTGTTGCAATATTGCTTCTGTTGCTTTAGGTTTCAGGGTTTTTTTGGCCCTGAGGCATGTGGGATCTTAGCTCCCCAACCAGATCCAACCTGCACCCCCTGTACTGGAAGGCAAGGTCTTAACCTCTGGACCACCAGAGGGGCCTCCATAGTAGTTTTAATAAACATTGTGGAGAGAGAGTTGGGTGTATCAGGTAGTTGAAGAGAAAGAGAGGGAAGAAAGCTAGTCCGAGAGAGGGAAGGCGTTGTTACTGACTGTAAGGATGGCCAAGTAACTGAGTCAGTGTCAGTCCTGTCATTTATGGATAGAACTTGCATTGCATTCCAGAACTGGATTTCAAGAGCAGGATTTTGATGTGAAAAGGAGCTTCATGTTAGAGGCGTGTGAAGAACCTTCTAAAACTATGACACCCCTCTTGTTGATTATTTAAGGAGAGCCCTTTGATCCCTCTGTGTGATATGTGTCAACCACCCCCCAACAGGCACCATTTGATCCCACTGAAGCCAGGCAGGGAGTAGAGTTTTGGGCAGGATCTGAGATCGTACCCTGGATCCAGTCACAGATGTACAGCCCAGTCCATTTTCTGGACTCTCCCCTCTGGTCGATTGGTCTGATGTTCAGTCTGGCTGAGATGTTCCAATGAATGAGACTGTTGTTTTTCAGTCGCTAAGGCACGTCCGGCTCTTTGCGACCCCGGGGACTGCAGCTTGCCAGGTTCCTCTGTCCTCCACTATCTCCCAGAGTTTGCTCAGATTGCTGTCCACTGAGTTGGTGATGCTATCTAACCATCTCATCTTCTGCTGTCCCGTTCTCCTTTTGCCTTCAATCTTTCCCAACAGTGGAGTGGGACTGAGTATTCATTAAAAGCTCCTTGTGGGTGGAAACCAGATTTTATACCAATATTCGAGGATAATTTTTGATTGGAGTGCCCTGGTTCGGCTGAGTGTTAAGAGGTCAGATGCTTTTGTACCTGTGGTTAGTGGGTGCTGCCACAAACACCCTTTCACCCAACACCCACCGGTCCCCACCTTCGCCTCTCTCTCCCTATCCAGCAGCTAAAGACCTGGCCGAAAGGGGACCCTGGGACTCTGAACTGCAACTGCAACCAATGCCCGTGCTTAGGGTCAGTGTTGAACACTTTGACTATCACTCCCGCCTACCTCTGTGGGCAGCTCTTAGCCATAACTAATGTCTGTTCTGTGTGTCCCCTCACCGTCTCAGTTTGGAGGGGCAACTTCATTGACTCCTATTCACTCGGAAGCACATACATAAATGACCTGCAGCTGTCAAGGAGGGAAACAGTTGGTGAACATCTTCAGCCTGTGTACACCAAGGCTAGGCCTGTATCTCCCAAAGGGAAGCTACAGGTTACTGTTATCTGGCTTATTTAGATGTGCAGACAATCAAACTTGTTTTCTTCACATAAAATACGCTTTCTGAATTATTTCAGTTGGCTAGTTAAGGGGACTGAATGAGCTGGATAACTGACCATCTCATGTCATTCTAGGTAATCTTATTGTTAGCATTTTACAGAGAGACACATGAGCATTTCAAACGTTCTTAGCAAGAGCAAAATTCCTTTGTTGATATTGCTTTTAAAATCTTAAGGACTCAAATCAAATTTTAAAAAAATCTTAAGAACTCAAATCAGAAGAAAGAACTGTGACCAAATTAATTGATAAAGTTTCCTATTTTAAACCCCTCATAAAAAGCAATTGTCCTTCTAGTGACATATCATCTGAAGCTGAAGTTATACCTCTTGTGTAGGGGAGCAGGAAGCTGAGCAGCATTGGTTCCACTTCTGAGACGCAGCTGAGCTGCAGTTGATAGGTTTTGGAACAAGCACACTTAGCAGATGCTGATGGAATTCCTATTATGAGCCATGCGCTCTTCTGAGTGGTAGGAATTCAGCAAAAAGCAGAACAAAGCCCCTTCCTTCCTGGGTCTTAAAATCATCCCAAACTACTATGATGTTTGCAGAAAAAGAATCAGAAATTCTCTAGATGTGTTGAGGATCTTAAAAAAATTCTGCCAAATTATTTTTTTTTATCTTATTTTTTTGTTCTTTCTAGTGACTCTCGTTTCTAATATATCCTGACCAGAGATGAGCAAACCTGGAAAGAAGAAAAAAAATAAAAAACTCAGGAAGATACTTCTGGTTATATTTGCCATTTATCTATGCTACAAATCTGTGGCTCAGATGGTAAAAAAATCTGCCTGCAATGCAGGAGACCTAGGTTCAATCCCTGGATCAGGAAGATCCACTGGAGAAGGGAATGGCTACCCACTTTAATATTGCTGCGTAGAAAACCCCATGGACAGAGGAACCTGGTGGGCTGCAGTCCATGGGGGCACAAAGAATTGGACAGGAGTGTGAGTGACTAACACTTTCACTTTCACTATGCTACAAATTGTTGAGTGTAAACTACCCTTCTCCTCATCTATTTTTCACAAAAGGAGCTCCTTCTTTGTTGGCTTTGGTAAAATGCACAGTGCTTAGAAGGATGTGTCTGTCCTAGAACCTCCGTGCCCTGGACTCGACCATTTCTCATACTGGAAAGCTCTTCCCGAAACATCTTCACTTGCACAAGTTCCATCTTCCTGGGCATCTGCAAACACACTCCTTTGGCATGTTTTTCCTCCATATGTGGTATATCCTTTAAAACTGAAGATTTACAGCCATGTGTAGACCACCCATTCTTCAAATTCCTGCTCAAACATGACTTGCTCCAGGAGTCCCTCCTGCTCAAAGTCCCTGGGATGGAGTTCATTTCTCTTCCTTCTCCCCTGGCTCATTATTTAGCATTTCCTCCAGTCTATCATGAATTGGGGCTCTCTGTATGCAACTGCCCCTTTCTCTAAAGCATGAGCTTCTAGAGGACTAGGACTCTATTTGAATTATTTCTGTATTTCCCAGAGCAGCTAGCACAGTGAGTTACACAGAGTAGTCACTTAATAAATGCTTATTGAACTGAACAGAATTAAATAATTTAGTGTCACTGCAATCCTTTATCACTGATTTGAAAAGATGGAGAGGGAAGAAATTGGGTTAAGCTAATCATGCTCACTGTTGTAATATACTCTATCAGACATAAAGATGGTTCAATATATTTGTTCCAGTTTCTTATAGAATATTCCTTCAATTCGTAGATATACTGTATATTGGAGTGCAGAAGTGAATTACACATGAGGCCCCTGTCTAAAGTATATGGATTTTACAGAATTGCCTAGGCTTCATGGGACCCCCAAAATGAGGGAAATAAAGCCCATCTAAGTTTCTTTGAAAGCCACTGGAGAGGAATAAAACACAAAAAGGTAATCATGCAGCAGCAGCAGCAGCAACCAACTCCCTAAGTTGTGTCAAACTGCCTGACTAGTTAAAGCCATGTTCAGGGCGTCTCCTGCATTTTTCTCTACCTTCTCTCCATTCCTCCTGCTGCCTTGGGAAGTTTGCTCTCATTAAAAGGGACGGGAAACTAGCCACATCATTACTTTCACTTAAGGCAGAGTTTAGCTGGTCGGCAAACCCACCACTGTCAGCAACAGCAGCCACTTTGGGATTTTGAGCCTTTATGGGCATCGTGGTTTGGTTTGGGATTTTTATTTGTCTTACTTTGAAATTTACATGTCTTTAGAACAACTAAAATTCACAAGAACAAACTAATTAATGGATTCCATTTTTGACAGCTACAAGAAGACGGATGAGAAAGTAACATGCTTCTGGCAGCGTGTTATCAATTGGGAGGCAACAGCGCATTCCCTCTATGTGGAACAGTGAGCTGGAACCGACACTGACAGATGACACGGCCCTTTGACAGTGACGCCTGTAGGAGCTGACAGCTCCACTTGCAGTCAGTCAAGTCCACGCTTTGCAGCGGAATTTTAACGGGCTTGATTTGCAGAATATGCTTTGCCTACTTCTCAGCTTGCAGTAGAAGTGAATAAAAATTTCAAAGCATTCACATTAAAAAGTGGATTCTAGAATCTATGACCCAACCTTCTTATTCCCTCAAAGCTAAGGGTAATAAAAGCAAATAAAGTTTAATTTTAAAGAGCAAGCAAACAAAAAATCAAAACCTGTAAGACATCTAGGAAAGAAACAATTCTCTCCTTAAAATTAGGTTTTCTATTAATCAATGTAATTCACATATTAGTCAAAATCCCTTAAGAAGGGCAAGATGCCAAATTTCCCAAGGTATTCATAATTTAATCATAAAATGTAAGTGTGAGTGGTGTGTATTCAAATCACAGATAAAAAGGACTGATTTGCCCAATTATGCTTTTAAAACATTTAATATTTTAAAAAGCTGGCTGCAAACATTAGAAATTATTTTCCTTCAAGAAAATAGTCTCAGTCATTCACTTCTAGGTTTTAGATCTTGCTTCTTATTTTACCTTTTTGCAATCTCCTCTCTTTGAACAAGAAGTGCACGAAGCTGATTTTCCTGTGTGACTTTCATAAAGTTACTATTCTGTGTTTCAATTCCATCACCAATAAAATATAGTTAATCACCCTGTCACCACCAGAATACCTCATAGGTTCAGAACAAGAAATAAGGGCACCTGGGGTTGCAAACTAGTGACTCCAAGGCCAAACTGGACTGGCAGGGGTGAATTTTTGCATTTGAATGCCCCTAGGCTGGGCAGGGACCCTCCAGTTTACATAGCCTCTGCTCTCTGTTAATACTGTGAAATAAGCATGCAATTACGAAGAACAATTAAACTAAAAGGATAATATTGGCATATGATGCAAACTCTGTTCCAGATGTGATAAACTAGCCTTGAACCACATACTGGAGTACTCTTAGCTAGTCCCCCCCCGTCCATCCCCACCACCTCTCTCCCAATAAGCAAACACATAGTAGAAAGAAGAGATTAGCTATCCTTTCTTAAGTCAGGCAAAGAGATTCATTTGTGAGTCTCTTGGGTTATCCAGCCATTAGCAACCTATGGGAGAAGGAGAGGGTAGAATGAATGGAGAGAGTAGCACTGAAACATACATTACCATATGTAAAATAGATAGCCAGTGGGAATTTTCTGTATGATGCAGGGAGCTCAGCTCCGTGCTCTGTGATAACGTAGATGGGTGGGATGGGGCGGGAGGTGGGAGGGAGGGTCAAGAGGGAAGGGACACATGAACACCTATGTCTGATTCATATTGATGTATAACAGAAACTAACACAATATTGTAATTATCTTCCATTTAAAAATAAATAAACTTTAAAAAAGATAAGCAACCTGACCTTCACATATGTGTGTGTGCATGTTTTAGTTCCTCAGTCATGTCTGACTCTTTGTGACCTGCTGCCAGCCTCCTCTGTCCATAGAATTCTCCAGTAAAGAATAGTGGAGTGTGTTGCCATTCCCTTCTCCACTGTATCTTCCTGACCCAGGGATTGAACCTGGGCCTCCTGCATGGCAGGCAGATTCTTTACCATGTGAACCACCAGGGAAGCCCTCACATATGTATGATTAATTATAAATGATTCAAAGAAGTGATCGGGAAGGCTTTCACAGGAGAGATGAGTTTCTGAAATGTCTTGAAGGAGGAAAGATTGATAGATTGGTGAAGGAAACAAGTCATTTTAAGCAGAGAGAATGGTTTACACTTAAGTTCAGAGATGAGAATGGAGCCCATACAGTTTGTTTGTAATGAGGAAAAGAAAAGGCTTGGGTTCCAGGATTAATTCCAAATACAAAGTATTACAGCATGCCATTTGGTGAGGAAAAGTATTTCACAGACTGTGTACAGAAGCCAAGTAAAATATAATGACCTTCCATTTATTTTATGGTAATTGGACTTTTATTTCATCAAGTAAGTACTGCTATTATACCATGAGCCATGATAAAAAGGAAAACTTTTCAGTTTACATTTCACCCATCATAACCTTGAATATTAAAATAAACTTACATGCTCCATTAACTAGAAAATAATTCCTTTCCATGCCTTGAATTTGCCTAGGGTGTGGTTCTCAGTGAGGACAAGTTCAGTCGATATGCTTGAAGAATTCTAATTAAGAAATAAGGTAATTTCAAAGGTATGCCATTTAATGCATTACTAGCATCTTTTTAACGCATGCTTTTATTCCATCCTTCAATTTCTTGAAACTGTATGTCTTTTTTTGAATCTTAATTTTATGATTTTTGTATCAGTTAAACCTTATCGGTCAGACTCTTACTCCATGTGCATACGTGCTAAGTCGCTTCAGTCATGTCCAACTCTTTGCGAGACTGTACTCCGCCAGGCTCCTCTGTCCATGGGCTTCTCCAGCAAGGATACTGTAGTGGGTTGCCATGCCCTCCTCCAGTGGATCTTCCTGATGCAATGATCCAACCAGTGTCACTTGAGCCTCCTGCATTGGCAGGCAGGTTCTTTACCACTAGTGCCATCTGGGAAGCCCTCTTACCCCATAGATAAAAATTATCACAAGCTGATAGAGAGTATTTGATCAATGCCTAGGATGCCTAGAGTAGTGTATTGATGAGGATTTTCGAATATCCATGTTCTGTGTCTTGGTGGTGCTGAAAAGAATTATTGGACATATTTTTTCTTGCTAATAAAGCAGTTGAGATATAAAATAGAAAAATGTAGAAAATAGATTTCCTTATTAAATGAATGCTTCTTATCAGGTTTATCTTTTTCTTTAATCTCTAAATAATTGGTTTTCATTTGCAAAGCCCTTAACTAATGATAGAAAAATACAAAATGGTTATAATATATTCAGGTTACATAAGAGTTTTAAATAAGGTGGGTATTTTCTAAGACAGTTATATATAATCATATAAATCTAATTATAAGAAAATTTCCCATTATAAATGGAAAAATGAGGGAATGAAAATTCAAATAAATAACTCAGGTCAGAGTAAGAAAATAATAAAAATATTTCAATAATAGGAGTTAAAATAACAATCATTTTTATTGTTCTAGTTGGATAAATGCAATAATGGAAATGTCCAAAGAAATTCTTCACAGATTCTTAATTGAATTTAAAGCAAAAATGCTCAGGATAATAGCTTTATATCTTACATTTTACTATCTGTGGAAATTTGCATGAAGTAGTCATTTATCTTTCATCTTTGACTTTCAATTTTAAATGATGCTAATTTAATAGGCAATTTTAAGAATTAAGTACAATTTAAGTGGTTTTTATAAAAGGGAACTTAGTTTTTCTATAAATGTGAAGAGAAACAAGACAACATTTAAACAAATACCCCCAAAATGAAATGAAACCTTCTTCCTAAGATTTTTAAATATATATGATACCTTATTATAAAATTGAAATTAGTGTGTTTCACTCACAGAGAATGAGAAAGAAAGAGAGGGAGTAGGGGGAGCTAGCAAGTTTTTAAAAAACAATCTACTGTCTTTAAAGCAAAGCGAGTTGTGAGCAATGTAAATTCAATGCCCAAGATTTTGTACTTCATCAATATTTTTTATTTTCTACTTTTCTGTCTTTGTTGAATGCTTTGTAAACTGATTTTCAGTTTTATAATTTTTACAAATGTGATGTGATAAATTTTGTTGTTGTTCAATTGCTAAGTTGTGTCCAACTCTCTGCAACTCCATGGACTGCAGCACACTAGGCTTCCCTGTCCCTCACCACCTCCGGGAGTTTGCTCAAACCCATGTCCACTGAGTCAGTTAAGCACTCTCTTTTTGATGAGAGTACACTCTGTACACTCAAGTTATTTGTCTTATGATTTCCTTGGAAATTGTTGCATGGAATTATCTTGGTTGGAATATTCCTCAGAAGATAAAACTGAAAAAAAAAAAAAAGGACAAGATCCTTGTTACTTAACAAGTCTGATGTTAAATAACACTTTTGTTTAGTAAGAACCACTTTATAATGTGTATAGCTAGTAATGAGTGTATTACATACAAATAGTCTTTGATTTTCAAACCTATTAATCCCATAAGCAATCATTTACTCTTTTTATCCTCTCCTTTCCCTAACATAATTTTGGGCTCAGTTGCTTCACTGATGACCTTTCCACATCTTCTGGGAACTCCACTGAGTAGATTTCACAGGAGCCCAAGAAACCAAGACAATGCTGACTCAATATACTTGCCCTCTCTCTGTGTCCCCTCTTTCTGTTTGTTCAAACTGCAGATTTCTTTCCTTCCCCTCTTCTTCATTTATTCAATAAATATTTATTGACTATGTGTCGGACTGTGCTCAATGCTAAAGAAACAACTGTGTACAATATAGACTTGGTCACTGCCCACTGGAGCCTACAGTCTCTGTAGAGGCAACAACAAAAAATTATAGGCAATATAGGGGATGCCATAGGAGTCAACATAGGAAGGGAACCCAAAACAAAGGCCTGGGGGACTTCCTGTAGGAAATGGCATAAGCAGACACCTAAAGGATGAAAGGGAATTGGCCAGTAATTGGGTGGAATGTGTTCCTGGAAGATGGTGCAGAGTATATCAAGGCCCATATGCAAAAGAATGTGAAGGCAATTCACTATGTCTGAAATATAGCACAACTGTGAGGGAGTGGAGATGGGGGTGGTGACATTGAAGCTAGGCAGGTGTGCAAGGGCAAGATCATTTGGAGCCTTATAAACCTTGCTACCAAAGCCTTTGACTGTGTGGATCACAGGAAACTGTGGAAAATTCTGAAAGAGATGGGAATACCAGACCATCTGACCTGTCTCTTGATAAACCTGTATGCAGGTCAGGAAGCAACAGTTAGAACTGGACATGGAACAACAGACTGGTTCAAATTAGGAAAAGGAGTACATCAAGGCTGTATATTGTCACCCTGCTTATTTAACTTATATGCAGAGTACATCATGAGAAATGCTGGGCTGGAGAAGCACAAGCTGCAGTCAAGATTGCTGGGAGAAATATCAATAACCTCAGATATGCAGATGACACCACACTTACGGCAGAAAGTGAAGAGGAACTAAAACGCCTCTTGATGAAAGTGAAAGAGGAGAGTGAAAAAGTTGGCTTAAAGCTCAACATTCAGAAAACTAAGATCATGGCATCTGGTCCCATCACTTCATGGCAAATAGATGGGGAAACAGTGGAAACGGTGTCAGACTTTATTTTTGAGGGCTTGAAAATCACTGCAGATGGTGATTGCAGCCATGAAATTAAAAGATGCTTACTCCTTGGAAGGAAAGTTATGACCAACCTAGACAGCATATTTAAAAGCAGAGACATTACTTTGTCAACAAAGGTCTGTCTAGTCAAGGCTATGGTTTTTCCAGTAGTCATGTATGGATGTGAGAGTTGGGACTGTAAAGAAAGCTGAGCGCTGAAGAATTGATGCTTTTGAACTGTGGTGTTGGAGAAGACTCTTGAGAGTCCCTTGGACTGCAAGGAGATCCAACCAGTCCATCCTAAAGGAGATCAGTCCTGGGTGTTCATTGGAAGGACTGATGTTGAAGCTGAAACTAATACTTTGGCCACCTGATGCAAAGAGTTGACTCATTGGAAAAGACTCTGATCCTGGGAGGGATTGGGGGCAGGAGGAGAAGGGGATGACAGATGGTTGAATGGCATCACTGACTCGATGGCCATGGGTTTGGGTGGACTCTGGAAGTTGGTGATGGACAGGGAGGCCTGGCCTGCTGCAGTTCATGGGGTCGCAAAAATTGGACACGACTGAGCGACTGAAATGAACTGAACTGAACTGAAACCTTGCTGAGATTTAACTTTTGGAGAAATGGGGAGCCATTCCAGAAGCTGCTATTTGAAGCACATATGTGTTTTCTTTGTTTTGAATTTTTATTGGAGTATAGTTGCTTTACAGTGTTAGTTCCTTCTGTACAGCAAAGTGAATCACTATACGTATGCATATATTCCCTCTTTTGTGGATTTCCTTTCCACTGATGTCACCACAGAGCCCTGAGTAGGGTTCTCTGCTGCTCTCCAGGGGATTCTCACCAGTTATCTATTTCATACACAGTAGTGTATATATGCCAAATCCAGTCTCCCATTTCATGCCCCCTTGCCTTTCCCTCTTGGTGTCCATACTTTTGTCCTCCATGTCTATATCTCTATTTCTGTTTTGCAAATAAGATCATCTTTACCATTTTCTAGATTCCACATATATCTATTAATATATGATATTTGTTTTTCTGACTTACTTCATACTGTATGCCACTCTCTAGGCCCATCCACCTCTCTCCAAGTGACCCACTTTCCTTCCTTTTTATGGCTGAATAATATTCCATTGTGTATCTATACTAACCTTATTATCATGGCAAGAAAAGGGATTACAGACATTTAATTCCTTTTCTTGGCAGATACCATATTGTCCTCTTCATCTCATATTCCTGTGAGTGTGTGAAGATGTATGTGTGTGTGCTGGTAGAAGAGAATTTCCCATTCTCTGGGGAAAATTGGGGTTCTCTATGTCCCAAAATATTCTTCCAAAGGCTTCTATATCACCTTGAATCCTTCGATTCTCTTTTCTAAAAAAAATTTTTTTCGCACCTAGTATGTCTAGTCATTGTGCTCAGTAGAGAAGGCACAACATTAGGCAAAAATAGACAGACTGTCTGCCTTGGAACTGACATAAAGAAAACCCACTGCTTCCCAGGTGGCTCAGATGGTAAAAAAAAATCTGCCTGCAATGCAGGTGACCAGGGTTTGACCTCTGGGTCAGGAAGAGGACCTGGAGAAGTTAATGGCAACACACTCCAGTATTCTTGCCTGAAGAATTCCATGGGCAGAGGAGCTAGTGGGCTACAGTCCATGGGGTTGCAAAGAGTTGGACATGACTGAGCAACTAGCACTTTCAAAGAAAGCCCTAAATAAATAAATCACTGGTATTTTCCCAATGATAACAAAAGTTTAGAAGTACAGAGAAACTTTCTTTTTCCACCAAGAACATTTCAGAGAATACAGATCTGGATTGAAATGAATTATTGGCTCATGTTGAAGCCCTGTTGACATGATGACAAATAAATATTTAGGCAAGTTATAAACTGATGTGTGAAGGCCACAGCAGTATCTTAACTTCTCCCTCTCTCCTCCCGGCTTCACTCAGAAATGTTTTGTGAAAATGTTTCAAACTGCTGTAGTATACTGTCACATTAAAGGCAGGTTTCCAGGGGGAAAAAAAGTGGCAGCAGCTTACTTGCCACCACAGAGATTAATGTTTTTCAGTTATTTATATCCCATAGCATGTGACTTTATGGCATGCCTGAAGGTGTTAGAGCAGGAAAGAAGAGTAATGCTTGTAAGAAGGGGTTGAAACACAGGCTAGGAAAAGAGAGACAGGGAGGAGGGAGAAGATAAAACGTATGCAGCTCTTCACAGGGTTCAACGAGGAGGCATATTAATGAACTCAGCCTCCCTGGCTGAATTCACATTCCATCAGTGGTGTGTCTTAAGTGTTGGGATAATGAGAGGCTCTTTCTAAGCTTTCAATAATTAGTCAATGAGTGTTTATGGACTATCTTTGTACTCCATGGCACAGAGACATACAAAAGAACAGAAATCCGATGAGGATGTGAAAGGATTTTGTTTTCTTTTCACTCCATACCACTTGTTCCAGCTCTGGTTGAGAAGAGTTGTGGGGCCCTGTGTTGGGGGCACTGGTATCTGAAAGATGCTCAGGGTCACAGCCCCCTCTCTATGGTTTTCCTGGTGCAGTTCTTGGACCTCCTCACACTGGCCAAATTTTGGGCAAGTTGAAAAGGTCATTTTTGCAGTGAGGCTACAGAGGCTATGATATGGAAACTTGTGGGATCAGGTTTCTTTCTCTTATGGGCTTCGCTGGCCAAACAGAAGTAGTGAGGAAATTTTTTTTTTTTTTTATTGAATTGAAAATGCATTTGGGCAATGTTCCCAAATTTGGCTGTCCGTCAGAATCCCTGTAGGGACCTTTAAAACCTGTGCATTCCTGGCCTAGTACCAGGCTTTCTGAGTGACTCAGGACCTTCAGAGGACTGAAATTTCACATTGTCAAAAGCTTTCAGAGTAAGTCCTATGCAGCCTGTCTTAGAACATGCTGGGGAAAGACTAAATAAACAGTAACTCATCATACAACTATGTGGTTTGACTCTAAATAGTTCTTCTTCTGAATTTTGATTCAGTTCCACAATGATAATATAAATATCTACAAGCGTTCTTTGGGAATCACTAATATACACAACTGTAATTTATTTTTCTTAATGTAGATTACTGATTATAGTCGTTAAATGTTTGAGCCCTTCACAAGTATTATCTTATTTGATGGTTACTGCAGACAGTCCTTGAAGGTAGATACTATTATTATCCCATTTTACAGATGGAGACATTGAGGGTTAGGCAACTTAAATATCTTGACAAGTTCATGTTAGGATTTGAATCCCAAGTCAGTATAACTCAAGAGCCTGAGCTTCTAATTGCCCAGCCTACTGACTCTTTCTGTACATTTAATAATGATGCAACTTAGAAGGAAATATTGTTCAATACTGTGCAGTGTATTGTTTAAACAGGAAAAAATGATTAGCTTTCTGGGTAAAATACTTTCCATGGATGACTTGCCTAAAGATTTTTTAAGTTAAATTAGTCAGTGAGCAGTGTGTAAGCTCCATTCAAAGGTAGGGATCCAAATTTAAAATGTTGCTGAATTAAATATTCATGAGTGTGAGTAGACAGTTATTTACATAGGTAGATATGAACATAGCCAAAAATAGATGTCTATGATTTTTTTTCCTCAATCAAACTTTTCCTAGAATTCCTACTTTGATATATTTTAAGTGATTTATATTTATATCAAATGCTGTGGTGATTATGCAATTCAAGGCTGGCAGATTTTAAGATATCTTCCAAATTTGCATGTGTCCAATAAAAACAAGTAAAAAAAATGACCTTGACACAAGTGATACATTTTATTGAATTATGGGAGAAATGTATGTGCTCACAGAAGACGTTCCCTTGATTACTTGATTGTGCTTTTAAAAATTATCTATTTTCAGTACTTTGCATAAAATAAGTGTTTTCATATAAGATAGTGTTGTTTGCTAACAATTCTGGTTTTGGCCAGAAAAGAGGGTGCTGAAGATAAGAAGCATTTACAAAAAACCCACTGGAAATCAATAATTTACATCATAATCTGGGAATTTCCTTAACTTGTTTTTGCCATTTTAATCACAGTGTGACTCTGAGCAAGTTACTAAACCTCTTTGTACTTCAGCTTCCTTATCAGTAAACTAGGGTGGATGATAATACCCTTCTCGTAGGGTGATTGAAGGATAAAAAAATATATATATATAAAAGCAGTTTCAAGAGTACTTGTCACATCATGAGCCCTCAATACTATTGGCTTTTGTTATTAATTCAGCAAATATTTACTGATTGCCAGTTGAAACAATAAGCTGACCATTTGGTGGATAAAATTGTGTTCAGTTAGAGTTTGTTGAATGAATCACGGACGTGTCAAATAGAGAAGGCAGTATCAGGATACTGAAGGATGAGGCTTCTGGCCAACATTATAAAAGCATCGCCAGCCTACTTCCTCCTAGCTGAGAGTCTCGATGATTCCTTAGTTAGGAGAGACCATGATTAATACCCATAATCGGTTGTTGAATAGTCTGATGTTGATGGAGTAGAAACATGATCTCCACTCCCCAGAATCACAGGCTCCTGCCAAATCTTCCCTTTTCACCATTCCATAACATCTTCAACAGTCTCTTTCAGTTGAATAGAGTCTATTCTTATTGAAATCTTCAATTTCGTATCTGAGTAAATGCTCATCCGTTTTCTTCCTTTGTAGCAGGAGCCTTTGATGGAAGAGCTTGGCTTCTTCTCACATGGACCTTGTTCTCTCCTCCCATGGGTTGGCACAGAAAGGGGGACAATGGAAAAGGACAAGCATTCTCTTATTCTCCATGGTCTTCTTACTGCTGTGTCTGCTTCCTTGGGCGAGAATGACTGCCCATGAGATCCTTAGGGGGCACGTATACGCATGCTTCTCTCTCATGGAATGAAGCTGTTCTAAGTATCCTACCAAGACTTGCTCTTCGGGGAGGCCTGCTGCGTAGTGCCCTGCCGGGTGGTCCACTTAGCTCCATCTCTTCCACTCCCTCCACCCTCATCTCTAGGAATAGGCCCCCTTACCTCCTGTTTCTGGTGTCCTCTCACTCTGGAATTCAGCTCTACTACCTGCTGTTGTATCTGTTTGATCCATGGGGAACTCAGTCATCTTTGCTGCCCCCAAAGGGGGGAGTCAGGCTACTTGTGTCTGGTCCTCTCTTCACTCTGCCATCCCTCTTTCCCTTCTACTCAAAGTGGAGCCAAGTGTAGTAGGCTGCGTAATACATGTTCAACCAGTCTCTACAAATAATTCTCTCAAAGCCTTTCTCCTAACTGGGTTGAGAAACTGAGGACTGACAGCAAGGATGAAAGAGAAAGAAAACCCACACAGCACTCCCCACCGAGTTGATTTCTGACTCCAGTGATTCCTTTAAGTCCCCCATCCTTGTAATAGTGGAAACAATTTAGCTGAAACTTTTTTCTTTTTTATGTGAATTTTTTAAAAAAATATTTAAGTATAGTTGATTTACAGTGTTGATTTGTCCAACTGTTAATAAGCTCTAAATAGGAGTTTGTTTCTCTTTTCTGCTCTCTTTATGATGAGAGGTAATTGGTTCCTCTTTAGTGTCAGTACTGGGTCCTAGATGCCGATTCCAGATGAATAAAAAAATTTCTAATCAATATCTTGTGTTCTACACATTTTTCACCACTTGCTATTTACAGATACATACTATCAGTTGATACTGGGGTTGAGAATATTTCCTCAAATCCCACCTCCTGGAACACAGACCTCCTGACTAGTTCTATAAGTCATCCATCACACAGTTTCATATATTCTTTCTGCTGAATTTTTATGTGCCTACAGGTGCCCCGTACTATTTGTGGAGGGAGGGCCATGAACAAAACAGATGAATTGGCTGCTTCCATGGAGCTTGCACTCCACAGATGGAACAAGCATTCTATATGTAGGTTGATTATTACAGATAAGAGCCCAAAAGGAGCTAGTCTCAGTGAATGCCTTGGGCTGTTCTAAATTGTGGTTCTTTTATAATGAAAGTTCTGCTTCTCTCTCTCTCTTATCTATTAATCTTTAGTCAGTCTAAGCTACATTCCTTTGGCCACCAACAAGAGCTTTCTTTCTAAAGCTGCTCTCTGCCTCTTGAACCACT
Organism: Antilocapra americana; assembly: GCA_007570785.1. Lineage (NCBI taxonomy): Eukaryota > Metazoa > Chordata > Mammalia > Artiodactyla > Antilocapridae > Antilocapra > Antilocapra americana. The sequence goes on from ML662442.1 coordinate 47,204,674, forward strand.
GCAAAAAGTTTAATTTTCATCTCTTCTACCCTGAGACTAGAATCACCAGGCTTCTCCTGGTGAGCCACACGTTTTCCCCATCTTTCAGAACGGATGTCTCTTCCCTTTCTGGGGGCTCCTACATAGCCATTGGGCTTGCCTGGTGGCTCAGCTGGTAAAGAATCTGCCTGCAGTGCAGGAGACCCCAGTTCGATTCCTAAGTCGGGAAGATCCCCTGGAGAAGGGATCAGCAACTCTTGCCTGGAGAATCCCCATGGACAGAGGAGTCTTGCGGGCTACTATTCTCGGGGTCACAGAGTCAGACACCACTAAGCGACTAAGCCCAGCACAGCACACAGCCCATCCGTGCCTCCATTACAGCATTTCCACACTTGAGGGCAGGGACTAGGTCATTTCCCTTTGTAACTCTCTCCCCCTTGCGCGTGCACACACACACACACACACACACACACACACACACACACACCCCACCACCACCTCCACCTCCACCTCCACCCATGCCACAACTTTCAACACTGCTATCTTTGTGCCTTGGACAGAGTAGAAATTCAACAAAAATTGTTTGAGTTGAATTGTTTATCTATTCGCAATTAACCTCTCACACAATGCTGGTGCAGTCTTTTAGTAACTCTGCCTGGTCAGGCAATTTAAGAGTTCCTCCACTTCCAATCTGGGACAATTCATTACAGAGAATTCTACAGGAAGTGACTGACCCCCGCTGCCCAGATGTCTGTTAGCCATGGCTATTGTAAGAATAACCAGAGGCCTTCAAATTCCATGTCCTCTCATGATCCATGAACTCCCAGAAAGACAGATACATAAAGGAGAAGTTTGTTTCAGAAAGCTTTGCAGTGTTAGCCAGGCTTTAAAACCTTATTTATTGTGTTCATAATACGTCAATTTAGGACTCATGTTTGGTCAACTCCGCTGAAAAATGTTAGAACTGCAATCTGAGCCTCCTTTGTTGGTTTGAATTTTCCATAAAAGAATTTCTCCTAAAATGAAAATAACCAAAAGGGCTTTCATTCATGAAAATATTCAAGGCATTCGAAAGCCTAGTACATGTAGGAGTACTTTTGTACTGGTCTTTTTGAAGAAAATTTCTTTTAACTCTTTTTTAACTGTATCAAAAGTGTTATGACAGATCTTTCAGCAATTGCCTCTTCACAAATGAACATAAAATAGACACTAATTTTTAAAAAAAGATATTTTCATTGGGAATGGACAAAAGTGGAGGGTAGATCAAGGTTAGTCTCACTCAAAGAAAATAAAGATCAAAACGCCTCCTGGGGTAATGAACTGAAAAAACAAAACAATGAGTTTTCCAAGGCCATTTTAGGGCAAATTTTCTATGGTAATTGCTGATTAAATAAAAAATAAATATAAGATTTTACTTGTTATTTGTTCTTCACCTGGCTTGGAGAAACTGAACCATACTTCCCCTAGTTTTATCTCTTGCTGACTTTAGAACTTAGTGAAAGACTTTCTCATAAGTTAGAGCATTGGGAGCATGATTCCTTGAACCTTTAGTCTCTCAGCAATTTCTAGGAAGGTGGTCTTTCAGGAGATCTTGGAAGAAAAAAGGTAAAATTTATTATAAAAGAGGAGAATGTAAAGGAGGATTACATTGAGGATAGGAAAGAATAGGATTACAGGTATTAAAGTGGTTTGGAATAGAATTAGACTCTTTTTGCTTCTATTTGAAAGAGAATAATAGTAGATGATTCCCCCATTAATCCATTTAACCATCTAACACATATTTATTTAGTGTGCATATGCTATGTGTCATAATGAAGAGTAAGTGAAAGTCTCTCAGTCCCGTCCGACTCTTTGCAACCTCATGAACTATGCAGTCCACCAAATTCTCTAGGCCAGAATACTGGAGTGGGTAGCCTTTCCCTTCTCCAGGGAATCTTCCCAACTCTGGGATTGAACCTAGGTCTCCAGCATTGCAGGCAGATTCTTTACCAGCTGAGCCACAAGGAAAGCCCAATAAAGAGTAAGAGTGGATAATTAAGATTCATAGAAGAAAATACTCATGTCATCAACCTATTATTTTGAAGAGCCTTATCCTATCCTATCCTTTACCTTAAAGCATCTCATAATCCTCTGTCTTAAGGATTCTTAGATTTTTCAGGCTAATTCAGACTTAAATTCCAGCTATCACAAAATTTTTGGAATTTTCTGAGAATTATGAAAAGCAAAACAGTCAAGCTGTGCAAATGATGTTTGAAATTGCAGTATTGCTGATAACAATGTATTCTACATGTGGTCAAGTGTAAGTCATAAAACAAAATGTCTAACATAAGGAAAAATTAAGATTTAAATAATAAAATTGTTACTAGTGTGAACATAAGACAAGAGGGATATTCTTTCCTGTCCCTAAAGTAAAAAAAAAAAAAAACCCATAATTCATTAGTTTAGTAGTTAAGAATACACATTGGAATAGGAAGGAGAGACCATTTTGCCTCCAAATCAACAAATGCCATTTTATAATAATAGTGACTATTTTCAGCAGGAGTTCTTGAAACTAAGCATTCTCAAATAACTGTCAATAGGAGGGTGAATTGATATGGTCTTTCTGGAGGATATTTTAATACATATATCAAGAACTTTAAAAATATTCATTCTTTCTAATCAATTCCGTGTTGATAAGTGAGAGCTACACAAGGCTATTCATTACCACACTACTTACAAGAATAATACAACATTGAAAACCATCAAAATGACCAAGAATAGGAAGTTGTTAAAAATTTAGATTGCATCCATGTTTTGTCACATTTTAAATCCATTAAAATCACATTGTAGAATAGTTAATGAATGGGGAAATATTCATCATATACTAAGTGAAAGAAGGACAAATGATATATAGCAGGGTATGATGCACATGTTGCTAGTCTGTTCAGGATATCAAAGCAGAATACTATGGACTGGGTGGCTTAAACAACAGAAATTTATTTCCCACAGTTCTGGATGCTGAGAAGTCCAAGATCAAGGTACCAGCCAATTTAGTTCCTGGTGAGAATTTTCTTCCTGTCTTGTGGAAAACAATTACCTCCTCTCTGTGTCCTCACATGGGAGAAAGAGAAAGAGAAAAGAAACTTTGGTGCCTCTTCTTATAAGAATATTAATCCTATTGGATCAGGACTCCATCCTTATGACTTCATTTAACCATAATTACCTCCTAAAGGCTCTACTTTCAAACATGATCGCATTGAGAGTTAAGGCTTCAGTGTATGAATGGGAAGGTATTGAGAATAGGGACAAACATGCAGTGCATAGCAACATGTATGTTTACAAATACACATCGTGTATTATAAGTGCATGGAAAGAGGCCTGGAGTATATTTGTCAAAATATTAACAGTGTTTGCCTTTAGGTAGTAGGATTGGAGGTAATCTACATTTTTTCTTTCCTTGTGAGTTCCTGTCTTTTCAAAATGTTCTGTGACTAATGTGTATTGCGTTTGTTGGAGAAGGAAAGGGCAACCCACTCCAGTATCCTTGCCTGGGAAATCCTGTGGACAGAGGAGCATGGCAGGCTACAGTCCATGGGGGTCACAAGAGTTGGACGCAACTTAGTGACTCAACAACCATCACCATTACATTTGTAATCAGAAAAAAACACACTAAGTAGTATGTATGCTTTTAATCTCACTGCCATAGCACCAGTCCTCAATGATCTGCCCATGTGCAGCACAAAGGCGGGTCCTGGAATGCCTCTGGGCAATGTATGCACAGCACAGTAGGGATCAGAGATTTGCTGAACTTCCCAGGGAGCCCGTAAAAGGTAAGACAAAGACAAAGCTTTCATGGGATTTCAAGAAACAGCTACTTCTCCAGGAGTGCCTTATTATAAATGGGATTTTCGAAGAATATGAAAGCCAAATAAGAATAACTAATGCTAGAGGGGCACTTTTAACTTTTCCAAAGCACACTCACGTTTATTAATTCATTTGATCTTCATAACAACTATGCAGGCAGAGCAGCTATTAGTATTCCCTTTTTAACAATGAAGACAGAAAGGTAGAGAGCAATTAAGAGGCAAACCCAGATCACATAATCAGCAGAGCAGGGCTGCGCATTGGACCCAAGTCTCTGGCTCTGGGTCCAGAGTTCCTTCTCCTGCCCGTACCCTTTTGCTCACAGGACTCTTTCCATGGTAGAGCCTCATGATAATTCTAGGATCTTTTCAGTTCCTATTAAAACAAAATCCCTCAGGTTTCTTGTGAAAAGAATGATGCCAAGTAGGGCTCTAAAAATTAATACAATTTAAAAAGCAAAATACAGCTTCCTTTCACCCAGACTGGAGGCTTTGCACCTATAATGTGTTAAATATATGATGGTTTCTGGGCTTTAGAAGGTGTCATCTTTTCCCACTAAGTATATGGTGTTGCTCATTTGCTTTGAGACCTGGATAGGTAACAACTCTTTGGGAGTGAAGTGCAGTGAATACTTCCCTGGTAAAGTGCTTAGGGACACTGCTCATTTAATTCTAGGTTGAGTAACTAAACGTGCAATGTAAGATTACACAGTCCTAACCTCTATCTTCAGAGAAGGCAATGGCACCCCACTCCAGTACTCTTGCCTGGAAAATCCCATGGACGGGGCGCCTGGTGGGCTGCCGTCTCTGGGGTCGCACAGAGTCAGACACGACTGAAGTGACTTAGCAGCAGCAGCAACCTCTATCTTAATTAAGGAAGGATTTCCTATCTAAGGACATTGTTTCATACACTAGGTGACTTCATAGTTCTACCCAACTGCAGTAAAAAATATGAATTAATCATTTTTGCTTTAGATGCTCAAATATGGCAGTTTGGGAGATAGTTTAAAATTCTATTTTTAATGAACTGATTTAACTATAGATATTATAACTGCAAATAAAACACATTTACAAAAAGCTGTTGTCTTTAGAATTGTAAATCTGGCAAGGTTTTTAGCAGTAGAGTCTTAGATAAATAAAAAGTTGCATCTTTTTAAACTGCGGGTGTTAATTGGGCTTTTCTTATCATCAAAAGGAGTTAAAAGCAGATGTTGATTTGAAATAACCACTCATTGTGGTCCGAAGAGATGGCATTTTCTTTGATGCTCTTATTTGTTCTGATTTATTATCAACCAGATTTACCTGCTGGTCCCATACTTATTCTGACTTGGAAATATCAACCAGCAATAAGTAATTCAGGAGATAACTATTAGTAGAGAGGAAGGAACCAACAAGAATGCCACAAATGTGTTTTGTCAGTGGACTCTAGCCATGTCAAGGTGAGATAAACTAATCCTTTCACCTTGATGTGCTAAATTAAGTAGTGTGAAGAAATCAGAAGACAATGGTGAATAAAATGAGCTGAATGAATAACTTGCTATTTCCTTGCATAAATACATTTTTTGTGATGATTAAAGCTTAGTGAATAAGTTCAGGGGTGGGGGCGGAGGAGGCAATTATTCCACACAACAGGAGAAAGCATCTGTAATTATTTCATGATAACTATTTAGAGTCAAACAGGGAAACTTATCAGAGGTTTGTGGCTGAATATTCATCTAGTAAGCCAGGAAAGGCAGAATTTGTCATTCTGGCTCAGAAAACTTGGGTTCAAATCCATCACTTTCAGAATGACAAAAAAATAGAAATATGTTCATTGAAGAAAAGCTCACATATAAAAAGAATAAATGGAAACACTGGAGGTGGTAGGGTTTGAGGCAAGCTGCTGAGGAATAAATGATAAGAAAGCTTGCTCTCTTCTTCCTCTAGCTCTTCACTCTTTCCCCCTTATTTCTTTCCACTTTGAGAACAACATTTATTGGACATTATACTAAGTTCAGGTACTGTGCCCATGTGCCTCGAGGCTGCTAATGAAGCATTCCTGCTCTCAGGGAATTTCAGGGAAGGAGATAATTTCATTAGGTGAATTCCTTTTCTTAAAAATTAATTAATTAGTTTTTGGCTGCACTGGGTCTTCGTTGCTGCCTGCGGGCTTTCTCTAATTGCAGTGAGCAAGGGCTACCCTCTAGTTGTGGTGGTGCTCAGGCTTCTTATTGCGGTGATTAGGTGAAACAGTGGGAGATTTTGTTTTCTTGGGCTCCAAAATCACTGCAGATGGTGACTGCAGCCACAAAATTAAAAGACACTTGCTTCTTGGAAGGAAAGTTATGACAAACCTAGACAGCATATTAAAAATAAGAGACATCACTTTGCAACAAATGTCCATTTGGTCAAAGCTATGGTTTTTCCAGTAGTCATGTAGGGATATGAGAGTTGGACCATAAAGAAGGCTGTGTGTAGAACTGATGCTTTTGAACTGTGGTGCTGGAGAAGACTCTTGAGAATTCCTTGGACAGGAAGGAGATCAACCAATCAATCCTAAAGGAAGCCAGTTCTGAATATTCATTGAAAGGGCTAATGCTGAAACTACAGCTCTAATACTTCAGTCACCTGAGGCAAAGAGCCGACTTGTTGGAAAAGACCCTCATGTTAGGAAAGATTGAGGGCAGGAGGAGAAGAGGGTAGCAGAAGATGAGATGGTTGGGTGGCATCACTGCCTCAGTAGACATGATTTAGAGCAAGCTCTGGGAGACAGTGAAAGACAGGGAGGTCTGGTGTGCTGCAGTCCATGGGGGAGCAAAGAGTTAAACATGACTTAGTGACAGAACAACAACAAGGTGAATTCTTGCTTTAGTTAAGTGTTGCCCAATCAGAAGAGTTTCCACATTAGACTGGATATTAAAAGCATGCCAAAGCAGCTGATAATGTCTAAACAGGAAAAAAACACATCGTTAATTGAAGTGTTATTGAGTGAAAGCTCCCGTCTGGGATCATCTAGTTTGTTGGTGTTCAGTCACTCAGTGTTGTCCAGCTCTTTGCTACCCCATGCCAGCTTCCCTTGGCCTTCACTATCTCCTGAAGTTTGCTCAAACTCATGTGCATTGAGTCGGTGATACCATCCCACCATCTCATCCTCTGTCACCCACTTCTCCTGTCTTCAAGCTTTTCCAGCATCAGGGTCTTTTCAATAAGTCAGCTCTTTGCATCAGGTAGCCAAAATATTGGAGCTGTAGGTTCAGCATCAGTCCTTCCAATGAATATTCAGGATTGATTTCCTTTATAATTGACTGCTTTGATCTCCTTGCTGTCCAAGGGACTCTCAAAGAGTCTCCTCCAACACCACAGTTCTAAAATATCAATTCTTCGGCACTCAGCCTTCTCTATGGTTCAACTCTCACATCCATACATGACTACTGGAAAAACCATAGTTCTGACCAAACAGACTTTGTTGGCAAAGCGATGTCTCTTCTTTTTAATATGCCGTCTAAGTTTGTCATAGCTTTCCTTCCAAGGATGAAGTGTCTTTTAATTCCATGGCAGCGGTCACTGTCTGCACTGATTCTGGAGCCTAAGAAAATAAAATCTGTCACTGCTTTCACTTTTCCCCCTTCTATTTGCCATGAAGTGATGGGGCCAGATGCCATGGTCTTAGTTTTTGAATGCTGAATTTTAACCCAGCTTTTTCTCTCTCCTCTTTTACCCTCATCAAGAGGATCTTTAGTTCCTCTTTGCTTTCTGCTATTAGAGTGGTATCATTTGCATATCTGAGGTTGCTGATATTTCTCCCAGCAATTTTTATTCCAGGTTGTGATTCATCTAGCCTGGCATTTAGCATGATGTACTCTGCATATGGGCTTCCCTGATAGCTCAATTGGTAAAGAATCTGCCTGCAATGTGGGAGACACCAATTTGATACCTGGCTCGGGAAGATCCACTGGAGGAGGCATGGGCTACCCACTCCAGTGTTCTTGGGCTTCCCTTGTGGCTCAGCTGGTAAAGAATCCTCCTTCAATGTGGGAGACCTGAGTTTGATCCCTGGATTGGGAAAATCCCCTGGAGATGGGAAAGGCTACCCACTCCATTATTCTGGCCTGGGGAATTCCATGGACAGTCCATGGGGTCACGAAGAGTTGGACATGACTGAGCAACTTTTACTGCATTTCACTCTGCATATAGGGCTTCCCCAGTGGCTCAGTGGTTAAGAATCTGCCTGCAATGCAGGAGTCACAGGAGACACAAATATGATCTGTGGGTTGGGAAGATCCCTTGAAGGAGGGCATGGCAACCCCCTCCAGTGTTCTTGCCTGGCAAATCCCATGGACAGAGGAGACAGGCAGGCTACAGTCCATAGGTTTGCGAAGAGTGGGACATGACTCAAGGGACTTAGACACATACACACTCTGCATATAAGTTAAATGAACAGGGTGATGATATACAGCCTTGTCGTGCTCCTTTCCCAATTTTGAACTGGTCACTTCCATGCCTGGTTATCACTATTGCTCCTGGAGTCTCCTGAATTGCAGGCAGATTCTTCACCGTCTGAGCCAGCAGGGAAGCCCTGTCTAGTTTGTCTCTCCCTCAAATGCACATGTATGTGTGCGTCCATGCACATGGGGACCCAGGTGTGCAAGTGTGAGCATGTGTGTGCATGCATGTACATCTGTACATGCATTTAGCACATCACGGAATGTTGTAAGTCCAAGGGCCTAAGTCCAGGACCTTAACAATCTTACTTTTGTACCACTCTTCTATTTCTCAAGTTGGTGATTTTCCATTCATGACAGAATGCATTTTTCCATTAAAATTGGGCAAAGTAAAGTTCAGTGCCAAACTTGTTAGCATTTGGCGGTTGATTGCAAGAGTTTGAACTCAGGTTTTCCCCTTCGTGCCATCTGATGTGTCATGACACTCTACTGAACCCCAAAGAGGGATGTGGACCAGGGCTGCACAGAAGAAAGTCTTCCTAGAGAAGGTGTTGTCTAAGTCAAGAACTGAAGGATGAGTAGGAGTTTGGCTGGCAAAAGACAGAGGGGAGGGAGCACGTTTTAGGCAGAGGCCTTGGCAAGGGCTATTGTAGAGGTTAAAGAAAGGTATACATTTAAGGAACTTGTGTTAGTTGACTAAGGCTGCTGTGACAAAATACTGCAGACTGGGTGGCTTCAACAACAGAAATTTATTTCCTCACAGTTCTGGAGGCTGGAAGTCCAAGATCAAAGGGCTGGCAAGGTTGACTTCTTCTGAGACTGCTCTGACTTACAGTTGGCAGCCCTCTTGATGCCTCTTCAGGTGGTCTTTTCTCTGTGTGGTAGCATCCCTGGTGTCTTTTTTGTGTCTAAGTTTTCCCTTCTTATAAGAGCAATAGTCAGATTAGATTAGGACTATGCTGACTATCTCATTTTAAGATAATCACATTTTGAAAGACCCTGTCTCCAAACACAATCGCATCAGAGAAACTGGGAGTTATGGCTTCAGCCTATGAATTTGGGGAAGGGAGACACAGTCCAACCTAAAACAGAGCTTAAAGCAAAACTTGATATCATGTGACCATTTATGAAAAAGGAAGTACTTGCCTGAATTCTACAAGCAATCCACAATGTCAAATGCATCAGTATTTTGGGGAAACTCAAGAGAATGCATTGTTTCACAGGGCCCTTTGAGGTTTTCTCCTCTTCCCTCCAAATGGACCTGAAGACAACACGTTGCTCACATGAGTTGAAGAGCTGGGCTTAAAAAATCTCAGCAACTCGATAGGAGAAGTCTCAGGATTATTTTGTTAAACAAACAAACAGAAATCCTTGCTATTTATTTATTTACTTTTTGGTATTTGTCTTAAAATGTTTTTTATTGGAGTATAATTGCTTTCCAATGTTTTGTTAGTTTCTGCTATACAGGAAAGTGAATCAGCTATATGTATACATATATCTCCTCCTTCTTGAACCTTCCTCTTGCCTCTCTAGATCATCACAGCACACCAAGCTGAGCTCCCTGTGTTGCACAGCAGCTTCCCACTCTCCATGAAATCAATACCAGACAATTCTCCTTCCTGTCATTTAGGGTAAACTGATTCTTGTGAATGATTCTTGTCCCAGCATCTGAAGTGACATCAACACAAAAAGACCTGTTGAGCAAAGGTGGCACTGTGTAGAATCACTGTTATGAACATGAAAAGAAGTTCATTCATGTTTAGGGCATGTGTCTGTGTAAATTTGTCCTCACAGGTGAGGTTCAAGGCTTAGCAACACATGATTATGATTTAGCTTTAAGAGAATGACCTCTGCCTTTGCTGTCAAGAGCACTTCCCAGGTAACACTAGTGGTAAAAAAAAAAAAAGCCGCCTGCCAATGCAAGAGACACTGGAGAGGTAGGTTTAATCCCTGGGTCAGGAAGATCCCCTGGAGGGAAGGGCATGACAATTCACTCTACTATTCTTGACTGAAAAATCCCATGGACAGAGGAGCCTGGCAGGCTATGATGCATAGGGTCACGAAGAGTCGGACACAACTAAAGTGACTCAGCACGCACTTGAGGCTGGTGTCGCTCCTGACACAGACGTTCAATGGTTCCATACCCCTTCTCCATCACGTCGTGTCTGAAAGGGATCACAGCTAAAGAGGTAAGGCTGCAATTACTCCTTGTCCACATCGCCAATCATAAATGATGAGCCAGTGTCAGAAAGCCATCTTCCTGTGCCCCCAGCCCTGTGATCACGAGGATGGCACTCTTAATGCGAGGACGCCTGCTTTTGTTTTCTGGGCCTCTAGGCACTAGGCAGTGAAACCGTGCAAAACTTGGAAAGCTCTCGTCTGCATGATTTATGGCTGGAGCCAGTTCTTTATTCCCTCACTTTTATAAGCACCAAATTCCGTTAGAAAACTTGGGGGAAAATCTGCCAATCCTGGGCTATTTTGGGGTTTCTTCATCATCTCTTGACCTTTGATTTGACAAGCCAAATAACAAAGTGAAAAATGGGCTCTGTAGTGTTGACCATGATTGCAACGAGAGCAGGCGGGGGAAACAAAAAGTCACACCGTTTGGTGCAAAGGATTCCCAGCTAGCAGCAAAGGAGAAACTTGAGGATTTGTGCACAAAGTCCCAGTAAAGTAAATTATTTTAGGTACAACAAAGTATGCTTCTAATTTGCACCTATCTTTGTGGGATAGAAATGGAGGCTTAAGGAGTTGTATGCCATTTTAAGTGGCCGTCTATATCAGGCACATCTCAAAGGGTAATTTTGATGTCCTTGGCTTCTATGAGAGCATGACTATATAGCTGGTGTCATTAATAACCTTAAGCTAGTCCACAAAGCTAACATTTAAAAATTTTGCTTACCAAAGATCCAGATGTTCTTTATTGAGCCGTAACTGTGTATGAACGTCAAGGTATTTCAGTATTGTTGATGGTTTTCCACTCTTGCTATATATAAAATGTCTAAATTTGAAAGTGAAAGCAAAGTAATGAGGAAATTTGCAAAGCACAGAAATACATTCCCCTCGTTCCCTTCCTGAATTTTTCTTGCAGGTAAAGAAGAAGGTGCAATGTGCAAGTTAATCTATTTAAATGAAACCGTAGCTTTTTAAGCTTTGAGGAAAACTATTTTTCAGACATTTACATGCATAAACAATTGCCTTATGAAAGCTAAACTTAGTCATACAATCTACCTAGATCTTGAGAACATGCGCATACATTAAACCAGCTCAAAATTAATAAAACTCTCTAAATTATGCATGGCGCAGAGGGTGAAAAAGTTGATAACAGGAACTGCTGTCTTCCTGGTGCTATGAACTTGGTAATGCACAGAGAGCAAGCCTATGGCTATGCACTAGAGAAGATCATAATAAGGTGTAATTGTTGCTTGCTCATTTGTTTGAACTCCAAAACTATATCAAATAACACTTAATTATACACATAGAATGCCATTACAGCAAAGAACTCGCACTTGAATTGCTCAGCATAAGTGAGGACATTTAATATTATTTGGCTCCAATAGGTGCAAAAAAAGATACAAAGTAACAGCTGCTAATTAATCTGGAGTTCTAGGTTTGCAACCTCAAAAGAAAATCTAAAGAATATTTCCTGGAGTTTGAATATGCAAAGTTTTAACAGCTCCATCTGGTGCCGTGCCCTCTGATTACCCAGAATGTTGGCTGGCAGTTTGAGGGACGTATTTGATAGCTGGCCAAGTTTAAAGGTCTACTGGAGGTAAAACAATGCCCATCCTTTAACAAGAGCACCATTGTTCCTTAACCATGAAGCTCTCTGGCTTATTTGAATGTCAACAATTGAGAAAAGTTGATGTTTAGAGCCATCAAATAAAATGTTTTTGTGAAACAGTTTATTATTTCAGTGGTAATTATTTGAATCATTCATGGTAAAGGATGTTTGCTAATGAGAGCTTGGCACTGGAAATTCCAGAGAGACTGAATGCTCTTTGTGCTGACAAAAAGACCCAAATCACTGGAGAGCGACTGACTGGACAAATCATTCATCTATGCAAATGCCAGCCGAAATGGTCAGATGCATTTATTACCCTCCTCATTATAGTAAACAAGGCAGGAATCGTGACTGGCAGTTATCAACTTGCCCTGAAGTGTGATTTGTTCTCCTACCACTATTTAAATGAGAGGAAAAAAGGCATGCCACCAGGGGCTTCATTGGTTTATAAAAGAGTAAATGTCACATAGCCCAGTGCTTAAAGACTTTTGATTGACAAATGTTTTATTTGACATATCAAACAATGATGGTTTTCATATCAAATAGTCCATATTTGTTAGCAAAAATCTTAACCCCTTGAAGTTTGGCCAATGCTTTTAGCTCACTTCTGCCAAAGCTTAGAAACTAGAACACAGATGGCAAGTTACATTAAAGGCAATACCAAATATCTCTACACATAATGTGCAAAAACCTAAAAATACTCTGCATTGGGTGACAGAAATGACACAGTGTTTTATCACAACACATATAGTGTAAAATGTTCTTCTGAACTGATAATGCAAATTAAAGTGATGTTGACCTACTTGCACTTACTAAGTATTCTTCTGCTGTTTAGTGCAAGATAAGCTAAACATTAAAGAATTTATACAGCATATGTCACAGTGAAATCTAAATTGTCTGGTGTAACTCTTCTTAAATGTCACAACAATGTCACAACACACTCAGGGTTTCAGGGCTTATAGTTAAAGCCACAGTACCCTCATATAACCTCTAGTTCTCATGTACTCAAAACTTTTCCCTTCTTGTTTCCTGGGACTTAAGTCTTGTGTGCATTTCCGCCCAGTGAATATTTACAAGTATACCTCAAAACATCTGAAACCTGCCAGGTGGATATGTGAGCTTATGAAATCTGTAAATCCAGGTTGTGACTTGACAAATGCCACAGGCCAGCCTGCTTTAGGATGGTGTATTCCTCCACGTGCTTTCCTTCCTTTGTTGTTTTGTTTTCAGCTGTCACCACGGCTGGCAGTGAGTGTCTTCTCTTTCTTAGAACCAACATGGAACTGTTCATCTTGAAAAGCCAGGAAATAACTGCAATCACTAGAAGAGGTTCTAAACATACCCCAAACTGTGGAATGCTTTCCTTGCACAGAATACAACTCTAAATTATCATCAGAGAATAAACTGCTGGTTAGTGGTTTTCACTCCATTGTTTTTCACCTGGGTAAACTGACACATTTTTTGACCTGTATATTATTACCTTAAACATAAAAATAAATTTAAGTCATTTTCATTGACATAATTTGAGCACGAGCATTTTATTCAAAGAAATAGTAGTATTCTTCCCTTTAAATGTGTGGTGGTAAAAGTAGAAGTTCTCAAGTAAAATCATTCATGTCATCTTGGATCTAAACTTTCTCTACAGAAGTATTTCCACTTTTGTAAGATGCAATCACAAAAAGAAAACATGATTATTAGGGGAGAACACTTTGTCCCCAAAGCTGCTATTTCCTTCTATGTGGCGTGTATGCTTGGTCATGTCCGACTCTTTGCTAACCCATGGACTGTAGCCCGCCAGACTTCTCTGTCCATGGGATTCTCCAGGCAAGAATACTGAAATGGATTGCCATTCCCTTCTCCAGGGGATCTTTCTGACCCAGGGATCGAACCCAGGTCTCCCACACTGTAAGCAAGACACTTTACCATCTGAGCCACCAGGGAAGTCCAAAAGAAAGAAAATATGTACATAAACAACACAAGGATTGAAGAAAGTTCAGGAGAAAAGTCATGGCAAGTTGAGTCATGGTAAGTCGGGTGGAGAAGGATGGACTCTGTAGGGAAGGCAGTATTTGAGAGCCCACATCTCCTGCGTCTCCTGCATTGCAGTCAGATTCTTTACCACTGAGCCATTTGGGAAACTCTTGGCCTCTATCATCCTCCTCACTCAGGGGCCTTTCTAGATGATGCGTTTGGGAAAAAACTGAGTTTCTTTCTCTGCCTGTTGTTTTGGGGGTGCATCTTCCTGGGCTGCCTGGAGAGTGCATGAGCTCTGATGTGCCCCTGGAGTGGGTGGGTTGGATCTTCAGGCCCTCCTGAGATCGAGTAAATCTGCCTCATAATTCAGGCTGTAGCATGAGGAAGCCCACTGTTGAGCTCATATGTGAATGTTGTCGCCTTCCGTTGTTTTATCAGAAATGTTATCACCTTCCCCTGACTTCTTTGTTTCTCATTCAGTTTGGAACTGGAGTGAGGAGGAGAAATATGTTAATATTAAAGTGCAATAAAGCCATTACATTAATAAGATTGGGGTAACATATTTCTCCTCAATGCAAGTATACAAATGCTTTAGGAGAGCCTGGAATTCAGCTGACTAGCAAGTTCAGAGAGGTTGGGGTTGAACAAAGAAAGGACAGGACCACGAGAGTCCATAGCACACAAGAAACTTGGGGGAAGCCCCTCCTAGCAGGAAACCTTCCCGATATAGCAGCACAGGGAGTCCACCACCTAAAGGGGACTAGAGCCAAAGGGGAAATTGGAGGGGTGCATGGTGTCTAGCGATGTTCCTCAGCTGCTAGGTGGTGAGTTTCTGAGTCTGAGCGCTATGAAGGGGAACAGTCGTGTGATGTCTCTTATAGTTACAAGCTTTTCTCTTATTCATGGTTAGCAGATACTGGGTGCAGTGTTGGGGGGGTGTGTAAAGTAGGTAGGCTCCAAATGGCTAAAAATATGTTTATGTGGACTTTATTTAAAGCAACTGGATGTGTGAGAATTTGAGTTTGGCGCCGGCTGGCTGATGGTCTGAGTCTGCAGTGAAGTCATAACTTTGGGGCCATTTTAGGTGAATGAGTGGGGACCATCTCTTGCTCATTGACATAACTCCGATTCCATCAATTTTTGTTTCTTTTAGAGGTAAAAAATACCTCTTTAGGACTAATGCACTAGCCTTTGTTCCCTAATGCCCAGAAATGTCTGTGAGGGTGGGAGTTTGGGGCTCAGGTAGGAGTGCCTATAAAAGACCCAGGATGAAGGCACTTTTCTGTTCAAAGGAAGACCTGTAGTCTTGAAGTCACACTAAGTACACGGCTGTGATTTCCCTTTTCTTCTTTCTGGCTGGAAAGCTTCCTGAGGACAGGGACAGTTAAACAGATACCCCATTTCAGAGCTGTGATTTTTGCTTGGCTTCAGTTAATGACTGCAGCTCTTCTTTGACACAGAGATTACATGGGTGAATTTGTCTAATCAGACCTGGGTTAGTCAACCCCTGCCTTTTGGTTTGGAGCTATCATAGCAATTTCTTGCTTGCAAGAAATAATTATAATCTTTGCCACAGGGTTTTCACCAAAGAAATGGCTTCATCTTACCTGACAATCAGTGCTGATTGCTTGATGCTGTGTGTTAGACCATGTTGCAGTTCTGGCTTGCTCCCCAAACAAAACCCTTATTTTCCAACTACAAGTTTGTCATCAGCCTTGACTCTGCCTTTTCAAATTCTGCCTTCTGAAATGTTAGCACGGTCATCTCTACATGATAAGGTTATGGGCAGCCTTGTTTATGTTGTCTTTATGCTTTGCCATGTTTGTTTTATAATTAGGAAAAGACTGTAAACTTACACGAAGAAAATATGCAGATTCACATGATCTCCTCAGTTGCCTTCTGGTTTCCCTCTTTACTACTGAACTAGTAAAGAGAGAGAGAGAGAGGTATAATTTCTATACAATGTTGTGTTGGTTTCTGTTATACAAGGAAGTGAGTCAGCTATGTGTATCCACATATCCCTTTCCTCTCAGACTCCCTCACCAGCATGCTACCTATCTTAAGTCATCACAGAACACTGAGCCGAGCTCCCTGTGCTATACAGGGGTTCCCACTAGCTAGCTATTTTATACATGGTAGTGTATTTATCTGAAACCTAATCTCCCAATTCATCTTACCCTCCCCTTACCCTACTGTGTTCACATGTCCGTTCTCTACGTTTGCCTCTCTACTACTGCCCTGGAACTAAGTTCATCTGTACCATATATTTTATCTCTGTTGATTTTACCTTCAAACTCGTGACTCTTCTTGTCAGTGCAAGAGGGCTGCCAAACGGCCTTGGGCTACAGGATTTCTGGCTCATGCCTACCCCGGAAAGTGTGGGAATATTTGTTGCAATGCTTTCCTTTAAACTCCTGACATTTATTTTGATTAGACCAGTTTATATTATGAGCTTGCCTTTGAACCAATCACAGTGATTATGGAATTTGCCATTTTGATTGGCTTACACCTGGGTCTACCCCTCAGGAGCCTTCTCTGACCTGTGACAGTGAGAGCTAAGTGTGGAGAAGGGGTGCATCACTAATCAAAAATCATTCAGGCTGGGTAACAACAAATGTCCACCCTGTCTTTCTGGCCATCTTCATGGGAAGTGACCAAAAGAAGAGTTACTAAAGTCACAACATTGCTAGTAGTCTGACGACCCTCTCAGCGAATATCTGAAACACCTTTGTTGTGTTGGCTGCATAGATTTTCATCATGGAGAATTTTGAAGATGATTTAATTTTATTTCATATTGTTTAGCATACAGCACCCTTGAGTTCACTACAGTTGATTTCCTTTTAGCCTTTGAAGTATATGAATACATATATGATCACCCTAACTTATCTTTGGAGGACTAATCAACAATGATAAAAGTGGTAATTATCAATGGTAGTAAACTCTTTAGACTCCAGCAATGATTTTTCCATCCTACTTATATTTTTGTTGGAGTGTGGTTGCTACACAGTGTTGTGTTGGTTTATGCTGTGCAGCAAAGTGAATTAGTCAAATATATACATATACCTCCTCTTCCTTGTATTACATCACCACAGAGCATTGAGTAGGGTTCCCCATGCCATACAGTTCCCACCTTACTTATATTGTCCAATAAATTATGATAGGAATTTTATGTCACATTTGGAATATTTAGCTAAAAATTTTGACAAGAAAAGAAAATACTTAAATTATTAATATATTAAATTTAATAAGATTAATGCTTAGAAAATGTGGTATATATATTCTAGATGACTCTAGGACTAAATTAAAAAGTAACAATTTCTTAAAACACACATAAAGTTCATAGATACCTGCTAAATCAACTACTGATAGACCTATAGTAAGAGACAGACTGACTATCCAAAAAGATAATGGCCAGGTTGTAAATACAAATAAAACTCAGACCCCAAAATCTGCAGCAACCAGAGCAGGAAATCAACGCATTATCTGCAGTAACTAGTCTAGGAAACCAACCTGCTGTAAGTTAGGCTTGTACTCAGACCACTATCTCCAGTAACCAACCCAGAAAGCTAAACACTAACCTCTGTAACCATACGGCTGGGGCGTGATTAATAACTGACTTTCCCCAATAGCTTCCCCAGTTGTTGTCCCTTCTCTCAAATGATGATCAACCAGAGAAATATATACTCCTAACCAATCACACAGGATTTTGAAGCCCCCCTGAGGTTTCCCATGCCAACAGTCTTCAGTCAAGGCATCCCTGAAAGTTCTTTTTTTTCCCCTGCTATATAATTTTCCTACTCCTTGGCCTGCCTTTGCCTCTCTGCCAGAATGTAAATGATGGTGGCTGACTCTCTTGGTGTATAACAAGTTTTTGAATAATTATCCTCTGTTCTCGTTTGAATGGTCTTAGCTTTTTTCCACAACAGTTATCTGAGAGGTCACACAATTAACTAATGCATGTCTCTTATAGTGTTTGTTAAGCGTGCAAGGCAAACTGTAATGCTGCCCACTTAACATTTATTGGTTGGATAGTTATCAGTTATTTTAAAAATATTTATTACTTCTACCAGGGTCTTCATCTTGGTATCTCTATTTTACAAATGGAGCAACCTAAAACTGCTAAATTGAGTAACCTGTAATAACTAAAAGGCAGACTTAGAATTTGAACTTGACATTTCTGTTTCACAACTTGTCTTTAAACAAACATATAATAGGGATTGTAAGAGAAAAATATAGCTAGAACTAGACTTCATTTTTTTTAAATCAAAATCTGAGGAGACACAAGATTGAAGTTTATAAAATAAAGAGAAATATATTTACCAGGGGCATCCTTTGATATTTGAAAGACAACATAAGGCAAATGAAAGAAATTGCTATTTTGTTTGGCTGGTATGAAGCATATTTCTTAGTTGCTGTGTTCTTTGCACTGGGAAAGGATGATAGGTAAGTGGAAGAATTGTGTACTTAAATGAAAACCAAAGACCCAGTTCCTGTCCCAGGACTGATCTTATCTACCTGAGTAACCATGGTCAAGAAACTTCACCTCTCTGGACCTCAATTTCCTCATCTTCTAAAATGAGGTTTCTAACCTCCATCTGCTAGTCTATTGTGAGAATTAAATGAGATAACATGTGGCATCTGATCCATATTGGTTTCTTTTTTCCTCTCTGTTCATAGTGCTGTCACTCTCAGAATCATAGCTTGACATTGATTGTATAGTATCATCTTTATTGACTTGCCAGTCATCCTTTCCAGATTGTGCTCTTCTAAGATGAGCATGGAGTCTTATTCATCATCTCTGTACAACCAGTGCCTGATGTGATACAAACACTCTGCTAGTCAAGGGCTAGTCAAATACAGATGAATGTGAGACATGTGATCTGGGACTTCAGGAAGCATATACTATACACACACACACACACACACACACATATATAAAGAGTAACATGCATGATTGAATGACTAAAAGAATGACATAAGACAACAAATACTTAAGGGATAAAGTATGTGGCACTGCGTAAATTGAAAAAAAAAAAGTGAAGTTAGGGAACACATCATTGAGAATGAACGAACCATGAGGTAGATCTTGGCAAGGAAGAGGAATTGTGGGGCCAATTTTTTAAAAAAATTGAAGTACAATTGTTGTACAAAATTATATAAGTTACAGGGGTACAATGTAGTGATTCACAGTTTTAAAGGTTACACTCTGTTTATAGTTATTATAAAATATTGGCTATATTCCCTATGTTGTATAATATGTCCTTGTAGCTTATTTTATACCTAGTACTTTGTACCTCTCAGTCCTCCGCCTTTATCTGGCCCCTCCTTCCTTCCCTCTCCCCACTGATAACCAGTAGTTTGTTCTCTGTGTCTGTTCGTGTTTTGTTATAGTCACTAGTTTGTTGTATTTTTTTATATTTCACATATAAGTGATATCATACAGTGCTTGTCTTTCTCTGAGGGCATAATGCCCTCCAAGTTTATCTATGTTGGTGGGCAAAGAAGAGGATTTTACTACTAAGAGAAAGGTGCAAAATGTAATGCAAGAGAAAATGCCCATGCATAGAGGTAAAAAGAGACAAAATGTCTTGGAGGAATGGTGAAATGTGATATTAACAAGCAGAATAGCCATTAGGGACTGAAAGAAAAAAAAAGACTGCATGGTTATAGCCAGATCACATGGGGCCTTCAGTTTGTTAACAGGTGTATTTCTGAGTACCTGTCCATGCCTATGGTTGCAACAGCCTACATACTCTGCTAAACCCTCCACACCCCAATCCTTGCTGTTTTTTGAACATTCTAAGCACCATCCTGTCTTAAGTCCTTCGCTTTTGTTGTTCCCTCTTCCTGATATATTCTTTCCCCAGATATCTTTTTGGCTCTTCAGGTTTATACTATGTCACCTCCTCCATGAGGCCCACCTTTATCTCCATATTTAATATAGCAACTTCTCCACCCTGCTCCTTTTCATAAATCCTCCAGAGCCGCCTCTGCATTTTCTTATTCTCAAAGCTCTAATCACCTCCTCATATACCATAGATTAATTTACTATGCTTATTGTTTTATATCCTTACTCAAGGGTAAGCTTTATGAATAAAAGGTCTTTGTTTTGTTCACAGATGTAGGCCAAGTGTCTGGCACATGGTATCCCTCAATAAGGAATCACGGAATGAATAAATGAAGAAGTGGAAAATATCCAATTTTAGTACAATGAAAACAAGACTGAGGATACAAATTGAAGTAAATCCTTTGCCAATCAATGTTAGGAATATTGATGTTTTAGCTTCCCAGTTTAGTATTCTGACCACTTTGGTAATACATTCTCAAACCTAAACAGAATTTCAGTATTTACTCTACTGAAAGTCACTTGAGCTCTATAGAGCTAAGGGGAAAAAGAGAAGGTAATGGAAGGTAATAGTGGCTCAGTGATAAAGGATCTGCCTGCCACTGCAGGAGACGAGGGCTCAATCCCTGGGTTGGGAAGATCCCCTGGAGAAGGAGATAGGTATCTACTCCAATATTCTTGCCTGGGAAATTCCTTGGACAGATGAGCTTGGTGGGCTACAATTCATGGCATCACGAAGAGTCGGACATGACTTAGCGACTAAACAATAATGGGTGAAGAGCCCGAGACTTCACACTGACATTAGCTGATGCCAAGCAGACAAATGCAGAACAGAAAACTTTGCACCAATGAACTTTGTTTCAAATGTGTATTAAGAAAGCCTGAAATCTTAATTCCTTTCCTCAGAAATGTAGAAAGGTCAGGAAACTGTGACGGAATTTTTGGATCTCCCAGCTGAAGTTTCCAAATGTTTTTCAGATATTTAAATGTGGATAAAAGGTCAAACATCTTGAACAATAAGTTATAATCGGGTTTTAAAACTTGATGCATTGAACAGTTATACAAACTAAATCACCATTCATCAGGGAGCAAGAGTAATGAAGAAACAAAAACTATGGCACTTAAACCTTGTTGGCATAAATGGCAATTTGGCAGTCAGCTCAGTTCTGGACAAGAAAACTTATTTTCCCAATGATAATGGTTGTTGTAAGTATAATGAGACTTTTGTGCCAAATGGAGAAATAATTTAGTCATACAATAAAAATTCAAATTGAAGTTTCTTATTAAAATTAATAATACTATTTATCCATGGTATTCCTGTCATATGACACTGGTACTTTAGCCAGGAATTAAAGTTGGAAGACAGGAATCATTTTAGCTATTCCCCTCCTCCCCTCATCATACACTGTATTTTATTAAACAATCAACAGAGTTCATGAATTTTTCTTTTATTTTAGATTCCACATATAAGTGAGACCACACACTATTTCTTTTCTGTCTGACTTATTTCATTTAGCATGATGCCCTCAAGGTCCACTCATGTTGCAAATGACAAGATTTCATTCTTTTTCACTGCTCAATTTTGATGGTGACTGCAGCCATGAAATCAAAAAATGCTTGCTCCCTGGAAGGAAAGCTATGACAAACCTAGACAGCATATTAAAAAGCAGAGACATCACTTTACCAAGAAAGGTCTATATAGTCAAAGCTATGGTTTTTCTGGTAGTCATGTATGGATGTGAGAGTTGGATGGTAAAGAAGGCTGAACAGCAAAGAATTGATGCTGTCAAAATGTGGTGCTGGGGAAGACTCTTGAGAATCCCTTGGACTGCAAGGAGATAAAATCAGTAAATCCTAAAAGAAATCACCCTGAATATTCATTGGAAGGACTGTTGCTGAAGCTGAAGCTCCAATACTTTGGCCACCTGATGTGAAGAACTGATTCATTGGAAAACACCCTGATGCTGGGAAAGACTGCAAGCAAAAGGAAAAGGGGGCAACAGAGGATAAGATGGTTAGATAACATCATGACTCAATGGACATGACTTTGAGCAAACTCTGAGAGATAGTGGAGGACAGAGGAGCCTGGTGTGTTACAGTCCACGGGGTCACAAAGAGTTGGACATGACTTAGTGACTAAGCAACAGTAACAACAATATATGTATGTATACATTATATTGTCAACAATATATGTATATATACATTATATTATATAATATAATGATTATGTGTGTGTGTATAAGCTTCCCTGGTGGCTCAGTGGTAAAGGATCTGCCTGCCTATGCAGGAGATATAAAAGACATGGATTTAACCCCTGGGTCGGAAAGATCCCCTTGGGAAGGACGTGACAACCCATTCCAGTATTCTTGCCCAGAGAATCCCATGGACAGAGGAGCCTGGCTGGTTACAGTCCATGTGGTCACAAGAGTCAGACATGACTGGGCACATTATATATATATAAGATCACATTTGCTCTATCCATTCATTCATAGGTAATGAACACTTAGGTTACTTCCATGCTTTGGCTATTGTAAATAATGTTGCAATAAACATGAGGATGCACATATTTTTTCAAGTTAGTGTTTTCTTTACTTCAGATAGATGCCCAGAAGTAGAATTGCTGGATGACATGGTAGTTCTATTTTCAATTTTTGAGGAATCTCCATACTGTTTTCCATAGTGGCTGCCCCAATTTACAATTCCATCTACAGTGCACCAGAGTTCTCTTTTCTCCATATTCTCCCCAACATTTGTTCTTTGTAGAATTTTTGATAATATTCAAAGAGAAGGGGGCGACAGAGGATGAGATTGTTAGATAACACCATGGACTCAATGGACATGAGTTTGAGCAAACCCTGGAAGATAGCGGAGGACAGAGGAGTCTGGCATAGGCAATATCGCATTGTCCTTTTGATTTGCATTTCCTGATGCTGATGTTGGGCAGGGCTTCACAAGTGGCTCAGTGGTAAGGAATCTGCCTGCAGTAGACATAGGTTCAACCCCTGGGTTGGGAAGATCCCCTGGAGAAGAGAATGGCTACCAACTTCAGTATTCTTACCTGGAGAATCTCCATGGACAGAGGAACCTGGCAGGGTATAGTCCATGGGGTTGTAGAGAGTCCGACATGACTGAGTGGCTAAACAACAGGATCAGCAGGAATGTTTAAAAACAGCCCATGTTTTCTTCTAGGAGTCGTTACGGTTTCAATTTAGTGATTTTTCTTTCCTTTCATTTTATCACTGCTATACCTTAACTGGGGTCTCTGGCTTTTATTTCTTGTTTAACCAGGGCCTGTGACTTGTGGCTTTTAGAGTAATCTTAAAATTCCTATTCCAACATTCAACTTAATAAAGATGTGTTAACCCCTCCTAGCGTAGTCCACCATGCTAGGAGTTACTCCTTTGTATTTCCTACTAGAGGCTTCGGACTAGTTGATTCTCCATCCTTCTCTCATCCAGGCCGGAATATGGGCGTTTTGTCAGCTTCTTTCCCACACATGTCAGTTTTGTCTGAATATCTCTTACCCAAAATCCTCTCCATTCCCACTGATACTATCTTAATCCATCCAGTTTTGCCTTAATTGATGCACTAATCTCCTAAATTGGCATCCATTCTTGTTTCCCTCAGTCCTCATTGTGAGCAGAGCAATATTTTAAAAATATAAATTTGAGTCTGCCATGGCCCTTGTAAATTCCTTCAACAGCTTCCCTTTACCTCCAGGATAAATCCAGCCTTCTTAACACACGTGCATTATTTTTTATTGCTCTGGCCTTGTCTAACTTGATATGTTGGCAGTGGTCCTTAGGTGTCTTTATGAGGGGCATCATTCTCATCTCCTCTCTGTGTCCCAGATCCAAACATTCTGGCTAAGAGAGATGGAGCATGGCCAGCCCAGAGCACATGCTTCCTTCTATAGTATCACATCCTGGCCTTGCAAAGAATTGTCACTTTTCTAAAGTAGTCTAGTTAAAGATTAATATTTTACTGAATTCCAGACTGGGAACTGAGAGCAGGTTCTTTTCCTCTAACCAAATGGATTCTCTAAGAACCACAACTCACCAATGCCAGAGCAAACTCAGGCAAGTTTCAGTGCTTCTTTCCAGCCTCCCTCAGACCCCGTGGGTAGGGAGGGGCTGCATTTCCAGCCCAGAGAACAGTAGACGGTTTTATTTCTCATGTCTCCAGGCAGGATGCAGTACTAGCAAGAGGTGATGGTGAGAATAGAGGTTGAAGTAGCATCACCCCAGGAATGATGAAAATGCCCCATCTGAGCAGAGAAGTATCAGCATTTCAGCCAGTGGGCATTGCCTGCTACTTAAGGCTGTCTGGATGAAAATCATAGTGTTTACACTCTTCTCATGCTAATTGGGTGTAGAGCACATTCTTTTTCTTTTTTTTTTTTAAGTCAACCTGTATGACTAGTGTCCAGTATAAACCCTAAACACCAAGATTCAGTAGATGTGCTTTCTGGGGGAAAATTTGTTTGTGTTGTCAAATATCATTGCTGGGAAAGTTAAGTGTATCCTTGTGCAATTCCATTGGAATGAGACATTTAGAAAATTGTGCCTGGTGTTTCCTGGACTTCACCCTATGTACCTTTACCCTTTTCTTATCTTCTTCTCTATATTTTCTGTGTAATAAATCATAAGCATGAGTACAATGCTTTCTTGAGTCCTTTCAGCAAGACATTCATCCTGACAGTAGTCTTGAAACTTGTGACATGGCTGCCTAGGCATAGAAACCGCCAAAGGGTATTTTTAAAAAGTAATCACATGTATATTGTTACCCTGCATATTTAACTTATATGCAGAGTACATCATGAGAAATGCTGGACTGGATGAAGCACAAGCTGGAATCAAGATTGCCAGGAGAAATATCAATAACCTCAGATATGCAGATGATACCACCCTTATGGCAGAAAGTGAAGAACTAAAGAGTCTCTTGCTGAAAGTGAAAGAGGAGAGTGAAAATGTTGGCTTAATTATGGCATTAGGTCCCATCACTTCATGGAAAATAGATGGGGAAACAATGGAAACAGACTTTATTTTTGGAGGGCTCCAAAATCACTGCAGATGGTGACTGCAGCCATAAAATTAAAAGACTCTTGCTCCTTGGAAGAAAAGCTATGACCAACCTAGACAGCATATTAAAAAGCAAAGACATTACTTCACTGACAAAGGTCCATCAAGTCAAAGCTTTGGTTTTTCCAGTAGTCATGTATGGTTGTGAGAGTTGGAGAATGAAGAAAGCTGAGTGCCAAAGAATTGATGATTTTGAACTGTGGTGTTGGAGAAGACTCTTGAGAGTCCCTTGGACTGCGAGGAGATCCAACCAGTCCATCCTAAAGGAAATCAGTGCTGAATATTCACTGGAAGGACTGATGCTGAAGCTGAAACTCCAGTACTTTGGCCACCTGATGCAAAGAACTGACTCATTTGAAAAGACCCTGATGCTGGGAAAGATTGAAGGCAGAAGGAGAAGGGGATGACAGAGGATGAGATGGTTGGATGGCATTGCCGACTCAATGGACATGTGTTTGAGTAAACTCTAGGAGTTGGTGAGGGACAGGGAAGCCTGGAATCCTGCAGAGAAGCCCTGCAGTCCATGGGGTTGCAAAGAGTCAGACACGACTGAGCAACTGAACTGAACTGAATCATATGTTTAGTTCAAACATCATCTTTTCATTGAAATTTATAGCATATGTAAACAATTTTCATCACCTCTTATAGTTTAATGCCTGGTTCATGGGACCCCCTCTAAGGCTGTCTTTGCTTCTTATACAGTCTTTTCCCCAATTAGCGGTGGCCACAGTGAGAGGTTGTTTTCATGTGAAGTTGAAGTACATCTCATCCCAGCTTTTAAAGGGAGAAAAAAACAAAGCTAAACAAAGCAGTTCAGGAGACGTTTTTTAGAAGCGAGCAAAGTACACTGAGACCCTGCAGTCTTCATGGGCTTGTAGAGCATGATCAGTACCTCCCTCTTCCTTCATCCTGCGAGTTGTATGATGAGCTCAGCTATAAATAAATATCCCAGACTATAAATATCCCCAGATTGGTCATAGCTTTTCTTCCAATGATGAAGGTAAGGTATTTCTATCCTGCCCCAGTTTGGATGTGCTTTTTATATTGAGCTGGATCACTGAATTTTTTTTTCCTCTGTCCCCCACTGATCAGGTCTTCAGTCATCTATGTTAAATGAGTACCTCTCTACATCAGATCCGTGATGCCCATTCCGGAGAATGAGTAGACGTTTCACTAGCAGTTGCCTCATCAGTTGTATTTCCTCCTGACACCATGCCTTGAAATGCCTGCTGTGGCTGCCTGCTTTTCCAGGAGTGGGGCTTTCATACCTGTGCAGTGCTCTCTGCTCCCTGCCTTGTCTCCCTGTGGTCTGTCTATACCTACTCTGGTCCAGGGCAGTTACATGGAAAGCACTTTACATCTCATGCTACTTTTCTTGGGGCAGAGAGTAAATAGAATTGGACTGAAACAGCATCTACACAAAATGTATGCAGTTTATGATACCTTGTGGCATCTCAGGGGTTTATTGTTTAACCATTTCATACCCATTTTAAGAGTAAGTGACTAAAAATGGATTGTCTGGATTTTCCTAGTTCAAGTGTATCAAAATAAATGCTTTTTTTTTCATTACAGGACTATAATATGATTTTCCTCTTTTGATCTATTAATACATTTTCTACTATTGAACTATCCTTGCATTTTTGAAATTAACTTCTCTAGGTTATTCTGTAACATTTAAAAATATTCAAAGTAAACGAGCTCATCTTTTACTTAGGAGTTTTGTGTTAGTTCTTTTAAGGGCAGTTGGTTTGAAGTTTGTATTCTCCTTGTTAGAATGGATGCTAACTTCATATAAGGGAGAGAAACAGTTTCTTTCTTTATCTATGTTCTGGACCAGTTTATATAACATGGAAAAAATTTGTTCCTGGAAAGTTTGAAATAATTCATCTGTAAAACCATCTGCGTCCTGCACATTTTTGAGGAGTAGTTCTGTGACAACTTTATTTTTTCCATGAAAATTGATTTATTTAGATTTTCTACCTCGTCAAGGGCCAATTTTGGTAATTTATATTTTCTTAGACTACTGTTCATTTCTTTCTGATTTTATTATTATAGAGATGTGCAAAGCATTTTCTTGGAGTTCTTTTAATATCCTTTCTGTTCTCTTTTTCATTTCTATCTTTGTGTAGGGGCATTTCTGGCAGCATAATTACTTCTTGTATGATTGTTACGAGTCAAGTCATTTTTAGAGAAATTCCTTAGATAAAGTCATATACAGAACAGTGTTAAGAATTGGAACTCTGGCCCTAATCATATGATAAAAATACAATGTTAATCATAAAAGTAAATGCAAGGAAATTATGAAATATAGGTAATTAGAAGCAAATATTTATAACTCCATAAAACAAATATTTAGAATAAAACATATATTGCAAATATCCCTTTTTGAGGATTTTTCTCTGTGGAATTACACTAGGTAAGTGTTTTTAAAATGAATTCAGAAAGTTTGAGATTGCTTTGCTCTGTTTCTTGAAAGTTTCCTTGAGGCAAAATACAGATGCTTTTTGTTGATCAGGGTAAGAGCTTCTGCCTTGAGAATTCCATTGTGCAGAGTTTTTGAAAAGAAAATTCTGGACAGTAGAGTTATTTTCATGATAATTCTAAATGGCTTATCATAGGACACATGAGGTAGAGATGAATCTGGAGAGAGAGGCAGAGAGCTTATTATGATGTGTCCTGTATGTTATGTACCATCTACAAAAATTTGGGGCTAGATCCTTATAGACAATGGAGAGCCATTGAAGAGTTTTAACCAGTAGTATAAATGATCATATTGCATTTTATAAATATAACTCTGTCAATGTGAGGCGTGGATTAGAAGGAAGAAAACATGAAGGCAGAGATACCAGTTATGAAGTCAGTTAGAAGGCAGAAGGGATAGATTCAAACGATATTTAAAAGATGAAATGGCAAGTCTTAAAGACCAGTTGAATGTGAAGAGTAGAGTAAAGGGAGATATTTTTAGATTGGTTTCCAGATCACCCATGGCCTGAATGATTGGGTAAATGATGGCATCATTTATCAAGGTAATTTGGAAAAGGAACAGATGTTAGTGGGAAGATAATAAATCACTTTGCACATATTGAATGTTCAGTGAATGTTCTACGGAACCTTCAAGAAGAGCTGTGTGTGGGAGCCAGCTGTATAAACTAGTCTAAAATTCAGCAGAGAGGTTTGAGTTGGATCATGAATTTTGGCACGATCGGAATACACTAACCAAAGGTATGAGATGAGTTTGCCTAAAGAATGTTTTGTGGAAGAATGAAGAGGGCCCAGCACCAAATCCTGGGAAATACCAAATTTAAAAACAGTTATATTTAAATATAATGTTTCTCCTCTCCCTTCCCGCATTAGGTCCTCTCTTCTGATGAATATATTTTCAAACGCTCGGGCTCAAAATTTTGAGTCATATCCCCCCCCCCCTCTTCTTGGGACCCCTCTCATTAAGTGTCTCCTCTCTCTCCCTTACTCTCCATTCTCTCTGCCCCTTCCCCAGAGCCCTAGCATCAGCCACCTGGCAAGAGCCCTCCAGATAGCAAAAGCTCTCTTACCTGAGATGGTTTGGGTCAATGGCTTGTCAATGTTGTTTTTAAGTCTGTTTAAGCAAGGAATTATAAAAATAAAGACATTCATATACCTTAAGAACCTATAAATTTACACTCACTCATCTTTAGATGTAGCCGTGATATTTTCTTGCTTGTCAATCCATTTATTGCTGTTCTTTATTATCCTCTTGAAGCCATATCCAGAGTGAATACTAATAACAGTAATAATAAGTCTTTTTGTAACACTTTCAATGTAGCAGAATCTTTGTATACCCTTTTAAGTCAATCCTTACTGTAGTCTATGATGTAGGTACTATTATAACCCTATTTTACAGATAAGGAAACTGAGGCACATAAAGGTTAAGTAAATTACCCAAAGTCATAGATAACAGATGGTAGAATTGGAATTGGATTTATTAAGTTTACCTCTGTCGGTGCTTGATTACTGTGCTGTACTCTGAAAGTGGAAAACTCTTACAAAGTAACTTCACTATAGAATGTTTCTTGATGTCATTTCTACCTCCCTGCCCAATCTTTTACCTGTCTCAGCCGCCCTTAATCCTACAGTGTTTATGACACTCTTATTTAGTCTTTCCCAAAGCAGGTAGTTTGGTTTTCACAGAAACAAACCTCTTTCATTTTGTACTCAGTTAACTTTGTCTTAAAGTATTTAATTAAACAATGCAATAGCAATTAAAGTTCAGATGCATATTTGGTAGCAAACATCCTGACTCTTGGTCAACAGACAACTTACCTGGAAGGAGGAGGAGGAATCCAGGGCATGTTAGAATATGTCTTCCTGGCCTCAGCATCCAAAGGTTTGAGAGTCAGCATTGACAGCAGGGCTAAATGAGGTATTTCAGTGAACAGGCGTCAGTGAAGAGAACATCTACTTTCTCTCAATTTCCAATCTCTTGCCATTCTGATCCATTCTGCTCAGGGTTTTCAGACTGAGTCATTTTTCTAAACGTTTATGTTGCTTGCCTGATCAAAAACATGGAGCCATTTCTCCAGTGCCATGGAACAAAGTCCTGAGTCCATCAGAAAACTTAAATTCTCGGCATGGCATTTAAAATCCTCAATGATTTATCCCAAATCATCTCACGAAATACATTTTCCTTTTCCATGCTCCAGAAATACTAATCTACATTGAGTTTGGGTTTTGAAAACTCATAATCAACTTTATTAATAAGTCCCCTAAGCAGAGTCAGGGCTTCCCCAGTGGCTTAGCAGTAAAGAATCCACCTGCAATGCAGGAGATGCAGATTTGATCCCTGGATTAGGAAGATCCCTTGGAAGAGGGCATGGCAATCAATTCCAGTATTCTTGCCTGGAGAATCCTATGGACAGAGGAGCCTGGAGGGCTATGGCCCATTGGATCACAAAGAATCAAACACCACTGTAGCGACTGAGCACACACACACGCAAGCAGACTCCAGGTTTCTGTTAAGTCCTCTGCCCCTCTGTATATTCTAGAAACTGCAATAGCTATAAGGGGTATAGGAAAGGGTCAGAGAAAGGCAGAAACAAAGCATGCAGGATTGGTTGATTCTGTGATCTCTCCAAGGCTTAGTGGCAGATCTTCCTGATATGACTATGGTAAAATTTCTGCTTCAAACATGCCCTTCAGAACTTTTCCATTCTTCCCTCCAAGAGGTAAGATCTCTGTTTTCTGGCCGTAATTTAGGGCAGGCACTTGTTAACTACTTCTGCAAATAGTATATGATAGAACTGATGCTATATAACTTCCAAAACCAGGGACTAGAAAGGTTTATATGGAAAGACTATAGTCTTTGTATACAGAAAGACTTTCTTAATAGGAAGACTACAGTCTCCATTTGAGTCTCTCCCTTAGGATGCTTGCCCTTTGAACTCTGCTACCATATTGTAATGAAGTCAAATTAGCTTTTTTTGGCTAAGAGACCACATGGAGAAGCCCAAATGGAGAGGAACTCCAGCCTCAGTTGACAGTCAGTGTTAACTGCATGACATATGAGCACATGAGCCTCCAGAAAATTCCAGGCCTCAGCTTTGAAGTCTTTCAGCTGAGACCCAAAAAGTACAGGACACAGGTAAGCTGACTCCACTATACGCTGTCCAAAAGCCCAACCCACAGAATCTGTGAGCATGATTAATTGTTGTTTTGCTCCATCAGATTGTGGAGTAATTTGTTGTGCAACCACAGTAACTGAAATAGGCCTTTTGTACAAATAAGTAAATAGTATGTTTAGGGATCCTTGTCCCAGAATTTTAACTTAGAAATGGTTGAAGAAGTCCCTTCATTTGAGGAGTACTTGCTCAATGCTTTTATCCCCCGCTCCTACTCTTATTTACCACCGGGTTGCACTGGAATATGAAGTGGTACCTGGGGCCAGGACTGGAAGGCCCTCCTGTGACCAACCCCTTGCCATCTTCCCTGTGCTTTGCTAGCTGGCTGCCAACTCAGTATTGCCAGATGATTCTGCTCCCCTCTGACACTCCCGAGGCTCCCAGTCAATGCTGACAATGTCAGTTAATGCCACCCTCAGTCATCTTGGGCCATTTGAAGCTCTGAAATTATTGTGTATGTGCTTCCTAGAAAATCACTCCTGCTTTAGAATTTCTTCACATACTAATCTGCATTCAAAAATAATACTTTCATATCATGGATAAAAAGGAGGTAAAATAATCACAATATGCTGTAAACAAAAAGGTAAAAAAAGGATTGGAGATATTTTGCTTCTCTTGGCAGCTCTCTCCCATCACCAATGCCAAAATTCTTCCTGCCTCTTTTTTTCTCTGCAGGCTTTTCTTCACGTCCATGCCTTTGCCTGGAAATCCCCAGAATTGTACCTATCTTTTTAGCTCAGTTAAAAACTTGTTGTTGTTTAGTCACTGAGTCATGTCTGACTCTTTTGCGACCCTGTGGATTTCACAAGGCTCTTCTGTCCAGGCAAGGAATTCTCCAGGCAAGCATACTGGAATGGGGAGCCATTTCCTTCTCCAGGGGATCCTCCCGACCCAGGGATTGAACCCACAGCTCCTGCTTTGCAGAGGAATTCTTTACTGCTGAGCCACCTGGGAAGCTGACCAGCTCTTCTAAGTAGCTATGCTGAGTGTCGTCTTATCCAACTTTATGCTTCCTCAGAATTTTGTTTATGATACTTTAAAATCCTCTTCTTGTGATTAAGATATCCGTACACATAGATTATGTTCTTGACTAGATAGTGAGTCTTTGTTAGTGTTTATTTCCTTTGCATTTAGCAGAATGCCTTTCACATAAGAGATCCTCAATACAAGCTTGCTGAATTAAATTTTTGAGTTAAATTTCTAAATGACAAGAAACAGTGAAATAATATGATAAGGTTATCATATTGTAGTAAAGTTTATATGATAGGTCTGTATTTCTTATATATTATAATAGGCTTCAGAAATTTAAAACTTATCAGATCCTTGACTTAAGTTTGGTATATATGTATATGTGTACATAAGTATAAATATATATATATATTTATATGATATAAAATCAGTGTCTCATTTCCTTCACATTTCTGTAAATTGTTGTCCTTACTATTGGGGCTTAACTTTGTATTTAATTTCAGAAATGACTTCAAGGGACTTACCTGGGAGAAACAAGGAATTTTAGTGATGGCAAATTATCACACACACCTCGTGTTTAATTTGGATAGTTGGTAGAAGTGTACCCTAATTATTTGGTTTTGATCAAGAATTAATAAACTCTTACAGCAGCTAAATGTGAAAATTTGAACATGGAAAGTGATAGAAAATCTGATAAGAAGAAGCAAGAAAAATTTTCTATGTTTTAACATAATTTTACTTTAAGTTAAAGATGTTATTAGCATATTTCTATTTCAAAATATTTGCTAGATATATTGAATAGCTTCTACTTTGGAAGTGAAATAAACTACATAAAATAATTGCTTAGAACAAGTACACATGAATGAATTGTTCCTTACTAACAATATGATATACATCTTCCATTCAAAGATATTAATATCAATCCTTTCATTATGCAAAATTTTTTCCAGTTACAGCATTTCAATTAACATACCCATCTATTTCCATATGAACAGGGATCTGTGCTAATTTTACACTAATTCCTAAGATGAATAATTGAGATATTGGATGCAATGCCTCAAAAAACTGAATCTTGTTTGGTGCTTGAAGTAACAAGTCCTGAGCCATGAGTTAATCAAGAAAACTATACATAGGTCTTCATTAACATACCAAGAATCAGCCCACCAATAACAAAATCACTGAACATGCACATTTAATGGTGTAAAATTCAATCACACTTAACTCAGCCTGAAAATATCAGTGTCTTAATAATTCCTTGTGTTTATATAGACTAGAAACTTTCCTGTGGAGAGAGTGAAGTTCTTTTGCATATCTTTGATTAACCACATTTAAGAGCAGATGCCATTATCCACACTTGACAAAATATCAAAAAGGTGAAGTAACTTAGCCAAGGTCATAGCGCCAGAGAGATCTAAATCAGCTCTAGAGGTCTTGGTTGCAATTAACACTCTCCTGAAGTCAGAAGTAAACAGGACAAAATATATTTCTACATGTGGATGCTTCCAGGATATTGCTGCTGCTGCTGCTAAGTTACTTCAGTCGTGTCCGACTCTGTGCGACCCCACAGACGGCAGCCCACCAGGCTCCCCCATCCCTGGGATTCTCCAGGCAAGAACACTGGAGTGGGTTGCCACTTCCTTCTCCAATGCAGGAAAGTGAAAAGTGAAAGTAAAGTCAGTCAGTCATGTCCGACTCTTAGCAACCCCATGGACTGCAGCCTACTAGGCTCCTCTGTCCATGGGATTTTCCAGGCAAGAGTACTGGAGTGGGTATTATAAGGTCTCAAATGGTGCTGTCACCAACCTCTGCTTCCCTCCCAGTGCTATAAGCAATGAATGAGGAAGTGTGAAAAGGGAAGGGGGCACCTGACAGCAAATTTTGAAGCCTTGATTCTGGAAAAGGATATAAATGGAAACCAGAGACGTATCTACCTTTCCAACTACTGTGAGCTGTGACTTGGTCATAAACATTCTATAGTATGATTCAAAGACTGCTGTAAGATGAACATCTGTGATCATGGAATCAGGCACAAAGCACTCAGTTATAATACAGACCCCTTTGAAAATGCTAGAGGATGAAGGCTGCCATGTATGTGGCTCTGGGGTGCCCCAGATGCTGGTCAATCATGGGATAAAGGGTAGAGAAAGCGTGAAGGGGAGATGAAATTGGCAGAGTTGTCCTAGGCTCTTGCTATGTCCCCAGTCCTTCCTCAGATGTAACTTTGAGGCCTGGATAGTATTTATATCTGGATAGAGAAATAAAAAAAGAGAGAGAGAGAGAAAGAAGGAAAGGATAGAAAAACTCAGAAGTTAGGGTCACGCTGTTGTATGGCAGAAACCAATACAACATCGTAAAGCAATTAGCCTCCAATTAAAATTAAATTTAAAAAAAGAAGTTAGGGTTGATACTAGATCTGGATTGGAAAATAAAAGGCATATGTGCCCTCACTCCTCTGTCCTGTGAAATGGAAGTGAAACTTGTTTGTCATCCTGGATTAGATGCTCTTTATAAATCCTTCTAGTTCTATCATTATTGTATCCTGCTTAAGTAAAGCGCTTTTGACAATTATAGAACAATAAAATTTATTTCCCCAATGCTCTGGTCTGTTAATTGCCCTCCCTGAATGCATGAAAGTATGGTTGTTCTCTTAAAGGGATTACTTAAGGCACATAAAGTACTACAAGGTCATCTCAATAGCAACAGGTAAAAGAGCAAGATGTGCTCTGTTTATATATGTCAACAGCAAAGCTCACAGAGAACATGAACTGACTTGATTCAACCCATTTCCAGAAGATGAAGGTATATTAGAATCCTGAAGGAAATAAGGCAGAGAAAACTTTGCCCATGAATCAGCAATTACTGGTAGTTGGTCAGTATCACAGGTCTGATAAAATGCCAGAGCCCACTAATGATATGAGACCATTAAGCCTTTGGTCACAAAGTCATAACAAGACCTTGCTCGGATTTACTCTGAAGCTGTCTGAGCTTTGAGCTGCTGCTGTGAATAACAAATCTAATATTTTTCTTCTGCTCTCATTTCTGTGCTGCACTTGGACTTGGTGAAAACAAAAGCAGGCTAGAGCAGAACAGCCACTAGAGGCTGACGTTACTGGTTGAGAACTTTGACACATAGAAAGCTAAACTCATCCAGCTCATGCAGTCTTGGCTCATGCCATAATTGTATCTACAAAGCTCTGCTAATACTGGCTGCTGGCTTCCTCAATTACCTTGCAAGATGGATCAGAGACAGTGTTCTGAGACTCTAGGGATGCCCACTTGTGGCATCACTTATAGATTTTTCTCTTGCACTGGCTCTTTCAGTAAAATGAAAATAGAATCTGGACTTGGTTGTTATTGTTTAGTTGTTAAGTCAAGTCTCGACTCTTCTGTGACCCCATGGACTCTAGCCCACCAGGCTCCTCTGTCCATGGGATTCTCCAGGCAAGAGTACTGGAGTGGGTTGACATCTCCTTCTTCAGGGGGTCTTCCTGACCGAGTGATCGAACCTGCAGCGCCTGCATTGCAGGCAGATTCTTTAGCACTAAGCTACCACTACTTGGCCTATTCCCAGAGAAATTTAAAACCATCTGAAGGAGTCACACACATGTTTAACAAGATTCTATCCATTCACTACGTTATTTAAGACTTCAGTCAAAGTTGAGATACTGTGCTGTAATATTGGTACTTGGTCCTGCTAAATCCTCATCGTTCAGATACAATATTCTCAAGTGAAATGGCCTAAAGCATTCTCTTCAAAGTGCAGGTCAAGGCTCAGTAGCATCCACATTGCCTGGGAGCTTGTTACAAGTTCAGAACTCAAGATCCACCCAAAATCAGAATCTATATTTTAATATGATTTCCAGGAGATTCAAATGCTCATTAAAGTTTGAGAAGTACTGGAATATATGACTTTTACTATTTTTACTACAAATGGTATTTGTCAAGCATTCCCTGAAAAGAATGCCTACTTAGATTCCTACTTACAGTAAGAGGCACAGACAGAACTGAAATAGAATAAACCACCAAACACAATTTGTATGTGAGGTCCAACTCTCAGTCTAAATGAACATAAATGCTTATTAGTGAGAGAATAAATACTGATATTGTCCTTCCCTACAAATGGCCCCTCCCATCCTCAAAATATGACCTTCACAAAAAGTAGCTCAAAAACCCACTCTTTTGAATTTCAAATACTTGTGCTGTTTCCCTAAAGAGGTACTTTTGAGTGATTGCATTAAGTTTGTTTTCCTGCTGCACTAAAGACTATGGAAAAATATTCATTATTAGGGAAAGAGGACATCCAAATATGAAATTGCTTAAGACCTCTCATCCTACAAAATAGT
This sequence comes from Antilocapra americana, assembly GCA_007570785.1. NCBI lineage: Eukaryota > Metazoa > Chordata > Mammalia > Artiodactyla > Antilocapridae > Antilocapra > Antilocapra americana. The sequence goes on from ML662442.1 coordinate 47,240,569, forward strand.
CCAACACTATATGAATAGCAATCTACTTAGGAAATAGTAAATAAAGTGCTTGGTTCCATAATAGATCGATCCTGCTGACCATTGTTAAATCTTGCTTGGCCCATCTCCAAGATGTTTGTGCTGTCCTGGCAGCCGCAGGCATTCTCAGGGGGCAGGAGGCCAAGAGGCAGGCGGAAGGGGGACCGCTGCCAGCAGCCCATCCTGGCTTTTCACCTCCTCTTTTAATGACTTGCTTTGTGAGTTATTTGATTTGGAGGAAAGACCCCCTACTCTAAAGCAATCAGATCTCTCACCATTAAAGGCTGAAATGATAAACAAGAAAAAAAATAGCAAAAGGATAGTGTATAATAGGGAACTTTATCCTTGGTAACATTTTGAGAAACCCTTTAAAGAGGAAAGTCAATTTCTCCCCAAAACTTGGAAAACTTCTACAATTTATAATCAGAAGAAAGAGAAAAAAAGAAAGCTATTTAAAAAAAATTTTTTTTCCTGTATTTCTTTGACACGGGGGAATTTTTCCCTGTAAGATACTGAGGATTCTAATCAAAAAACCCCAAACAGTTAAAGCATCATAAAGAATGACACTTAAAGATGCACTTTTAGGGAGCTTCTTGTCAGAGGATGTTTGTCCCTTTACACACTATCCAAAAAAGAAACATAATCTGTTGCCTTTATTTGATTACATCATAGACAAATGGGCTTCCTAGGTGGCTCAGATGGTAAAGAATCCACCTGCAATGCAGGGGACCTGTGTTCAATCCCTGGGTTGGGAAGATTCTCCTGGAGGAGGGTACAGCAACCCACTCTAGTATTCCTGCCTGGAGATTCCCCAAGGACAGAGGAGCCTGGTGGGCTACAGTCCATAGGGTCACAAAGAATTGGACATGACTGAGCAACTAAGCAGAGGAGAGAGATGAGAGATACTGCTGGATGAAGGAAATGCATCATCAAAGGGTACTGAGTTTGGGAGAAGCTTTGTAATAAAGACTCATCAATTATTGTAAAGATTTAATTTTAAATTATGGAGGATAATTATTCTTGGGGCATGTATACTCACTATACAGATGATATTACTTATATTAACTTGATGGGGAAAATATTTAAGGCTCATTGGTAAAAATAGGGTATACTTCTTTATGTTCCAATAGATATAATCTAGAAAAAAATTTCTCATATTTTTCTTTTAAGTAAATACACACATTGTGTTACAAGGGGGCCAGGATATTCACACTGTGCCAGGGCCAAATAAATGAATGAATATTGAGTGTTTATCTGGATAGTTCAGTCCCCTCAAGTCGTCTACTGAGGACAAAACAACTGTGAAGGATTAAAAACTTTGAATTATATGGAACATTACTACTGAAACTCTCAGAAAGTCATATGTTACTTTTACTTTATCTGTATGGCAGAGAAACAGATTTTTTTTTCTATTGATTACTATATCACTCTGTGTATAGACCGCAGGGATCTGCCTAATGCAGACACACAAGAACTCTTTCAAAAGCACCTCCTCTTAAAACAGGAATCAGTTGGAAGGAGCAAGATTGTAGCTTCATTTGGGCTCATGGAGATCCTGACCACAATCTTCATTTTCAAGCTGTGTGTTCCATCTATCACAGAACCACAAGTGTGAAGTTACCTCAGGAAGAGATCTATTTTGTCCTCTGCTCCCAGGTGGTGTTTTTTTTATTCTCCACCACTGACAATCTTTTATTAATGTTGAAAATTTTAAGTAAATGACCTAAGCTACAGAAGAAAGAACAGTACATGTGAAAACATTAAAAAAAATTTTTTTTGTGGCTGCACTGAGTCTTTGCTGTGACTTTCTCTAGTTGTGTGCAGGCTTAGATGCCACGTTTCATGTCACTAGATCTTAGTGAAGTCCCCTAAAATATTTTTTTCAGTATTTCAAGACACCCCTTCTAGGCCTATGTAAATTGTCTAAAGGTTTATCTGGTTATTTTAAACCATGTTACTGGTTTGTAATTGGTATTCACTTATTATTGGGCTTCCCCTGTTGCTCAGATGGTAAAGAATCCGCCTGTGATGTGGGAGACCCAGGTTCAGTCCCTGAGTTGGGAAGATCCCGTGGAGAAGGGAACAGCTACCCACTCCAGTACTCCTGTCTGGAGAATTTCATGGACAGAGGGGCCTGGCAGGCTACAGTCCATGGGATCCCAAAGAGTTGGACACGGCTGAACAGTTTTCACTTTACTATCAAAGACATTAGCAGTTGTTAAGTTAGGAGACCTATATTCAAGTCTTGGCTTTGCCAGAAATTTACCATAAGCCTTTGAATTAATTATTCACTTTTTCTAGGCTTTTCTTTCTTCTGATGACAATGAGAAGGATTAGACTAGAGTGAATCTGAAGATTCTATTCTGACATTTTGTGCTGAAAAGACTCAATTTCTGATCTTCAACACGTTTTAATAAATATTAATAATATTCATATATTTGCATACTACTTTATAGCTCACAGAGTGCTTTCACATGTATGATTTCTTTTAAACCTCTCCACTGCCTGTGAGTTAGGCATATTTCATAGACCCGAGGAAAAGCTCAGATAAGTTGTAGCTTACCCAAGATCACAGAGTTACTTACATAGAAGAGCAGGATAGACAGGTCTTCCTACTCCCAAGTTCAATTTTCTTTCTATTGTATTCAGCTCCTTGAAGTTTATGATAGTAAGACAGAAGCATGATTAGTTAAGGTTTTGTTAAATCATAAAATAATAATGCGGTATCATTAAAAAAAAAAAAGACTCTGGATTTAAAGTCAGAGAACTAGGTTTCACGGACAGTTCTGACACTTTGATTTGGGAGAGTCACCTAACCTCTCTGAGTCCCAGTTTCCTTATCTTTAAAAAAAGGGATTTGGACATGACTTTGGGGCTTCTTGCTTAAAATTTGTATTTTCTTTTTAATGGCTGTGACTATATCTAGACGAATTTTGTGACACATTAATATTAAATTGAAACTTTTTACTAGACTGTAAGAAGTTTAAAAAAAGTACACGGAGAGACCTCTTCTACTGCTGATTATTCATGCTTCACCAGCTGCATATTAAAAACCCTGGACTAATATTACTGAGTGAAAGTCATTTTCCAACAAACCAGTTAACTTAAAATTTCACAGAGGGGTAAGTTATTTTGGCTGAGTTATGTAAGAACTGTATGGGGTTGCATTTTCTGAGAGGTCTTGACAGAAGGGCTTGTTTAGGAACCAGTAACAGAAAACCTAAAGGACCTGCCTGTGAAGACATGTTGGGTTCTATGGGAAGAAAGATGAATGAGATCTCTGCCTCTCTGGTATGTTATCTCATTGCCATGCTTACTCCTTGCCATGAAAGCTTTTGTACATTTCTTTCTAAGATGAAGCAAAATCACTTGAAAATAGAGATTATGATGGTGAGTGCTTTAAGAGTTAGAGACAAAGAAGAGTTTTGAACCTGCTGCTTCTTTGCCCGCCTCCCCATCTGAGTAGAACATTGTAACTTTTGAAGCTAACATAGAATGGATCATAACCAGCTTGCTGAGCTGGTGACTTTAAGCACAATTAAGCTTTGTTGGGACTTTCTTTATTTGTAATAGCACTGTTACGGCGTGGGATGTTATTCAGTTGCAAACAACAGTCCATTTAATAACCAGGCATTAGTTCATCTATCAAATCAGTGCCATCTCAAACTGATAAGTGTCACCCTTTTCCATGGCCTCACTTGGCTCTTCTGCCCAGCAAACAATGGCATGGACCATGAGATGACAAAGTTGGAGGGAGAATAGATTGAATAATGATGATCAAAATTCCATTTACTCACAGAAATGGAACTTTGTGCTAGTCTTTTCCTGTCTTTAAATATAACCTTATATACATTTCAAGCAGGACTTCAAATGCCTTTAGAAACAAAACTAAACCAAAATACATGAAACAACAGCACCAATTACTACATTTCTTACACACCAAAAAAAGAGAAATGTATGGGGGAGCATGCTGAAGGTAGGCACTGAAAGATATGAGTAAGAATTTCATGGCATCATCACTTCTAATAATCAAAACTAATAACTCAATGTTGATCACAAGTAGAATAGGCAAATAAATTATGGCATATTTGAGCAACAGAAACTCAATAAACTACTACATTTAACAACATAAATAACTCTCCCAAATCTAATGTTGAGAGAAAGAAGCCAGATTCAGAAGAGTGTATCATGTATGAACCCAACTATATAAAGGCAAAAGTTAGCAAAATGCATCTCTGGTATTAGAAGTCAGGATAATAGTTACCTTTGAGGAAGTATAAACAGTACAGATAGGGTTCTGAGTGCCAGTAACTAATTTTTTTATCTGAGTGGTGAATATATGTATATGCTCATTTTTTATTAAACTCTTCACTTATATTTTGTGCCTTTTTCTGAATATATTTTAATACTTCAATGATAAGTTTATTTAGAAATTAAATGAGAACCTGTTTTAGTAAGACTGAGTCTGAGTACTTTATGGACATCATGTCTCGCTGGCAACCATAAAAGGGTCAGTTTCATTTACTTGTAATTAATTTATTATTTGTAATCCACTCTTTATTTTAGAATAGATCGAGATTTACAGAAAAGTTCCAGTGATGGTACAGAAAGTTCCCTTATATCACTCGTCCATTTTCCCTTTATTGTTAACATTATATGTTAAATAGCATGTTTGTTACAACTAAGAAACCAACACTGGTACATCACTATTAACTAAATTTCATTCATTACTCTACTACAGTTAGTTTTCCCACTAATGTTCTTTCCATGTTCCAGGATCGCATTCAAAAATACTATGTTACATGTAGTGGCCTTGTTTCCTAAGGGAGAGAGCGCTGGTCTGTGAAAATTTTTGTTTTTTTTTTCATGAAAAATATTTGGCATTTTGTTCAGGTTTTTTATAGGATACCTGGACTTTTTGATGTTTTCTCAAGGTTAGATAGGGTTTATGGGTTTTGAGGAAGACTATCACAGATATGAAGTACTCTTTTCATCACACCATGTCAAGGTACATGCTACCAACTTGGCTTATTGCTAACGGTGTTAACTTCCATCTGACCAAGGTGGTGTTTCCCAGCTTTCTCCACAGTAAAGCTACTTTTCTCTCCTTTCCATATTCTTTGGAAGCAAGTCACCGGGTGCTGGCCACACTCAAGGAGAGTTGAGGGTAGAATGGGTATTAAGCTTCAATTTATTTAAAAATTTTCCAGTTTCGTATACAATTTATACTGTATACCATATATTAGCTCCATTCAGGTATATAATTTAAGAATAAATATACGTATTATTTTGCCTCTTTAGGAGTATTAGATAGCAAGTAAGGTGTAGTTTTACCTTTCTTCATTATTAAATGTTTTCCATCTTAATGGAAACTGTGCAATATGCAAGATAAATATGCAAACTAAAAAAAGGGTAATATTTTATCTATTGACAATACATTAAAATGATTAAGGGAGACCATGAGAGCATCTTCTTCAACAGAGGTAATAATTACGAGCTTCGAAATGTTGGGAGGAAGATGAGCCTGCAAAAAGGATTTGTATCTGGGACAGAAGAGTTTTGTAAACTTGGTGAAGTATGCCATTAGAGCCCCTATTACTTTTGTTCCCCTTCTCTTCAGAGAACATTAACACTCTTAATCCTTGCGCATCCCCTGACCCAACAACTCTAGACTGAAGAAGCCCTAGCTCTACTACATTACTGATGGCAGGCCGATTAGAGGAAGCCATTATTTCCACAGCACATTTGCAACCACTGCTCCTCGAGGAATAACTGGCAACTCGTAGGGTACCACTCAGGCCAGGACTGCGGTGGGAAGCTCCTCCCCTCGGCCTGGGAGGGGGCGGTCCAGACGCCGACGTGGCCCCGCCCCGCCCCTGGCTCCGCCCCTCAGCGCGGCCCGAGCGGCTTCCTTCCGGGTCGCCCTGGGCCCGGCTCGCCGCGGTCTCGCCGCAGCGCGGGAGCCTGGAGCCGCCCCCGAGCCCCGGCCGGCCTTCCCGCGCCGTCTGGTCGCTGGTGAAGCCCACGGCGCGCACCTCTCCCGGACCCTACAGGGTACGGCCCTTCCTTTACTTCTCCCTCCTGGGGGTCTCCGTCTTCTTTCGGCGCTGGGGCTGGGCCGGGCCCGGGCGGAGCCGCTTTTTGGGGAGCCGGGGCGCCCGGCAGAGGTCCCCGCGCCGGCTTTGCGCTCCCCCGCCGCCAGCTGCGTTGGCTGGGCTTGCTGGGACCCTTGCAAGCCTCTCACTTGCCTCCGGCGCCGCTTCTCTGCACGACTGACTGTCTGCTAGGCGTGAGGCGTCGCCCAATACGGACGGCGCAGGGTTGTTTACACCGCGGGGTTGGCAGGTAGCGCTGACCCTGCAACCACGAGTTGGCCACCCGCCCGCCTGTGTACTTGTTGCTCCTGCGCGTGCTACTTTGATTTCTCTTTGGCACCCGATGGTTTTCGCCTAGTCAGGCCCGTGTCTTAATCCAGGACTGCCACGAGATGCCCGGCAGCAGCCCTGTTTCTGTGTTTAGAGCTATCCTTAGAATGCAGTGAGATGGTGAGCGTCCACTTGGCCTCCTTGTCAGCCTGTTTGCAGTGGGAAAGGTTTTGGATTTCCTTGATGGTTTCCCAAATACTCGTTGCCACAAAGCCTCTCATATAGTCACTAGTTACAATATACAAGTAATTATAAAGTCAAGATGCTATAAACCTGTGATCAGGTAGCTGAGGGGGCGTCTGGCTTTATGCCCTGGAAGACTCACTAGGTGCGGGGACCTTGCTTGCTTTGATGTATTGGAGGACACAGACTGCCTTTACTGCTTCTTGGCATGCACTCTTTGGCTCCCTAAGTTCAGAATATAAGTACATTTCCACCCCCCCGTAAAGCTCACTTCATGCTTGTGTTGTCCTGTATTGCATATCGTACCTGTTGGCTGAGTAGAGGGAGATTTTCCTGAGACATCAAGGCTTCTCTGGTCTTTTATTAGATACTAAGCTCTTGGGGGAAAGGGACAGTATATTTAATCTTTCTAGTGGTACTGTGCATCACCCCATAGTAGACGCTTGTCCATTGAATTGGGACCTTCTTCCTGCACTTCCTTTCAGAGTACCATTTCTTTTTTTCCCTCTTTCTCCCTTTTTACTACTTCTCCAAAATTTGCTTTTTCTGGGCCCTGCATTTTCATACTCTTCCCTTTTATTATGGATGTAAAAATCAGAGAGATCAAATCAGTTTAAGAAGTTATATCCTTTTTACTAGCACCCATGATCCAGTAATGCAGTTATAGTCCTGTGTACCAGGCATCTTAAAATGTTGCTATTTGTCTTTTACTTCTAACTATGGCCAGTAAAGGGAAAACTCCCTCTTATTTCTTTACTGTGTTAGTTTCATTGCCACATCCTCTTTAACTTTTGCTGTGATCAACATAATCAGTTTTAACTTCATGGGTCTAACTCTGGTATCCTCTTAAGAAAGATGTTTTGCCACATGAATTGTATATAAATATACTCCTTTATTTTCTTCTAGCACTTTTAATAGTATTATTCTTCATAGTTGGGTTTCCCAGGTGGCTCAGTGGTAAAGTATCTGCCTGCCAATGCAGGAGATGCTGGAGATACAGGTTTGATCCCTGGGATGGGAGGATCTCCTGGAGAAGGAAATGGTAGTCCACTCCAGTATTCTTGCCTGGAAAATCCCATGGAAAGAGAAGCCTGGTGGGCTAGTCCATGGGGTTGCAAAAAGTCAGACATGACTTAGCAACCTAGCATTCTTTGTATTTAAGTCTTTACTTCAATTATATTTAATATAAACAAGGAAATAAAGCACCCCTTTTTCTCTCGAAGTTGTTAGCCATTGTCCCCACCAGCAATTGTAGAATCCTTTTTTCCCCTACTGATGGCAAATACTGTTTTTATCTGAGGCCCTAATTCTAGTATACTCTTGAAACTTTTACTGAATTAATGTTTAGCAATCTCTGGCTTCCCGTGCTGATACCATGCTGCTCTTATTACTGTAGTTTTATAATGTGTTCTAATGTCTAGTGCTGCAAACAGTGCCTGGCATATTGTAGACATCTCTAAATATTTTTGAAATAGAGAGGGTAAGTTGACTTCCTTTTTACCCCTTCCTCTCTACCCCACCCCTTCCTTAAAGTTTCTTGCCTCTTGAAATTAGTTTTTAGCTTGCCTTTCTCACGGTCAGTTGAATTATTAACCATTGTTAAATAAATCCCTTCTTTTGCTAAGTTAGAACTTGCCCTGTTAGAGTTGCTCCTCAGAATTGTACCTAGAAAAGCAGCTTGATTCAAAATCTGGGTGTTTTTTAACATTGCATTGTGTACTAGTGAGTGTGTTTCTCCTCTTCAGTTAGGACTCAGAATGTTCTGAAGCTGGTTTCAGTAGCTCTAAGGGGTAAATTGGGCTTCCTTGATAGCTCAGTTGGTAAAAAATCCACCTGCAGTGCTGGAGATTGATAACGCAATTCAGGAGACCCCGGTTCAATTCCTGGGTCAGAAAGATCCGCTGGAGAAGGGATAGGCTACCCACTTCAGTATTTTGGGGCTTCTCTTGTGGCTCAGCTGGTAAAGAATGTGCCTGTAATGCAGGAGACATGGGTTCAATCCCTGGGTTGGGAAGATCTGAAAATTCCCTGGAGAAGGGAAAGGCTACCAACTCCAGTATTCTCTCCTGGAGAATTCCATGGACTAGAGAGTCCCAAAGAGTCGGATGTAACCCAGAGACTTTCACTCACTCACGAGGGATAAATGCCTGTAGACGTGCCCCATGTTCATTTGTGTTTTATGATTGAACAATTTAAATATAATGAATTTTCAAGTGTTGTTATGATAGATACTTAGAAATGTTATTAGATCATAACATAAATGCATACATTCTTTTAGAAAAGTAATACAGAAACAGCCAAAGGAGAAAGTAAAAATGTTGTGTGCCCACCTCTCTAGTAACCCCGTTCCCCAGAGATCGTCACTTTTAATCATTTGTTCTCTTTTCCTTCCAGATATTAAAAATACATGTGTGTAAGTCTATGTGTGTTTCATAACTAGCAGTATACTACATATAATGTTAAGTAACTTCCAGTTAGTAATAATTGATGAACATCTTTCTATGTTGGTGCATATAACATTATCTTTTAAAAGTCTTTTTGATACTTCACTGTAGGAATAACCTAAAATTTATTTAACTAATCCCCTGGTGATATTTAGGCTATTCTGAATTTCTTTCTATTAGAAACAAAGCCTCAGGGATTCCTATTGTGTGTGTATATTTGCACATTTATTTAGTTCCTTAGTGTGAATGCTTAGACACGGTATCACTGGGTCAAAAGTTATATACATTTTTTAAAAAATAAAAAGTTACATATGTTTAAATTATGATAGATCGTTCCATATTTCTCTTCAGAAGGTTGTTGTCAGAGTTAGTTTATACAGTTTCTGAAAATGTTGCTTGCTGTTGCTGTGTCATTGCCAGGAATTGTCGAGATTGAATTTTAGCCTATTTGCAAGCTCACAGTTTCATGGATGCTGGTAGCAGACAGGAGCCAGCAATAACAGTAGCCAGAGATAATTATTTCTTTAAACTTTTTATTTTATATTGGAGTATAGCAGATTAACCGTTTTGTGGTAGTTTCAGGTGGACAGCAAAGGAACTCAGCCATACATATACCTGTATCCATTCTCCCCGAAACTCCCCTTCCATCCAGGTTGCCATATAACATTGAGAGAATTTTCTGTGCTATACAGTGGTTATTTTTTAGTTGCTAAAGTCTTTGTTGGATGTCCATTTTAAATATAGCAGTATGTACATGTCAGTCCCAAACTCCCTAATTATCCTTTCCCCCAGCAACCATAAATTCATTCTCTAAGTCTGTGAGTCTGTATCTCTTTTGTAAATAAGTTCATTTGTGTATTTTTTGAGGCTTCCCTGATGGCTCAGTGGTAAAGAATCTGCCTGCAATGTAGGAGATGTGGGTTTGATCCCTGGGTACAGAAGATCCCCTGGAGAAGGAAGTGGCAGCCCTCTCCAGCATTCTTGCCTGGGAAATCCCATGGACAGAGGAGCCTGGAGGGCTACAGTCCATGGGATCCCAGTCCATAGGGTTTCAAAAGAGTCAGACACAACTCAGTGACTAAGCAACAACAAATATTTCTTTTTAAATTTTGCATATAAAAAACATCGATGATATTTCTCCTCTGTCTGACTTCACAATCTGTAGGTCCATCCATGATGCTGCAAATGGTGTTATTTCTTTATTTTTAATGGGTGAGTAATATTCCACTGCATATATTTACCACATCTTCTGTATCCATTCCTCTGTCGATGGACATTTAGGTTCCTTACATGTCTTGGCTATTGTACACGGTGCTGCAGTGAACACTGAGGTGTGTGTATCCTTTCAGACCATGTTTTTCTCTGGATGTATAATTTCCCTGGTGGCTCAGATGGGAAAGAGTCTGCCTGCAGTGCCGGAGACCTGGGTGCTATGCCTGGGTTCGGAAGATCCCTTGGAGAAGGGAATGGCAACCTATTCCAGTATTCTTGCCTGGAGAATCCCATGGACAGAGGAGTCTGGCGGGCTGCAGTTCCCGGGATCGCAAAGAGTTGGACATGACTGAAGCGACCAACACTTTCACTTCACTTTCATATGCCCAGGAGTGGGATTCTGGGGTGATAATAGTAGCTCTATTTTTAGATTTTTGAGGAACCTCCCTACTGTTCTCCATAGTGGTAGTACCAATTTACATTCCCACCAACAGTGTAGGAGGGTTCCCTTTTCTCCACACCCTCTCCAGCATTTATTGTTTGTGGATTTTTTGAGATGGCCATTTTGACTGGTGTGAGATGATAACTCAAGTGCAGTTTTGATTTACATTTCTGTAATAATTAGTGATTTTGAACATTTTTTCATGTGCCTTTAGGCCACCTGTGTGTCTTCTTTGGAGAAATGTCTGTTTAGATCTTTTGCCCATTTTTTGTTTGGGTTGTCTGTTCGGATGATACTAAGCCTCATGAGGCTATCTAAAAGGGTTGTGCAAGCTCCCTGATGGCAGGGGACTGGCCGAGTGAAGAACTGGTTCTTGCTCTGGTGGTTAGGGCCTTGCTCAGTAAAGCTTTAATCTGCTTGCCTGCTGGTGGAGGGGGCTGTGATCCCTCTCTGTTAGTTGTTTGGCCTAAGGACCCAGCCCTGGAGCTTACAGACTCTATGGTCGGGCTTATGGTGGCCTCCGAGAGAGCTCACGCACGTCGGTACTTCCTAGAACTGCTGCTGCCAGTCCCCTTGTCCTTGAGGTGAACCACTGCCATCCCACCCCTCTGCAGGTGACCCTCCAACACTGTAGGTAGGCTTGGTTCAGTCTCCTGTGAGTCACTGCTCCGTCCCACTGGGTCCTGCTGTGCACAAGGTTTTGTGTGTAATCTCCAAGAGTGGAGTCTCTGTTTCCCCCAGTTCCATGGAAGTCCTGCAGTCAAATCCCACTGGCCTTCAAAGTAGATTCCCTGGGGATTCCTAGTCCCTTTGCTGGACCCGCAAGCTGGGAATCCTGTTGTGGGGCTCAACCTTCACAGTAGTGGGAGAACTTCTGTGGTTTAATTGTTCTCCAGTTTGTGGGTCACCCACGTGGCAGGTATGGGATTTGATTTATCGTAATTGCACCCCTTCTACCATCTTATTGACTCTTCTTCTTTGTCTTTTAACGTGGGGTATCATATTTTTTTGTTGGCTTCAGCATCTTTTTGTTGTGTTGTCCAGCAGTTGTGGTTTCAGTGCTTTCCCAGGGGGTGGTGAGCACGTGTCCTTCTACCATTCTTTTCTTCTGTCACTTCCCTGAACCCTGATTGCCACAGGGTGATGTGATGAGGGCCAGGTAGTTCAGGCATATGCAGTAGATGACATTATAGGAATGAAACCCTGAGCTTAGGGAACCTAAGTGTCCATAATAGGCTGCAAGCAAGTCTGCCTAACCTTTACCCTAGAGAGAGACATTATCTTTTTATGCTGGATAATAAAAAGAAATATCTGCCCTCTACTCCAGAGGGAGACTTCTCTTTATCTGCCAACAATGTTCACTGTATAAAAACCTTTGAAAGGATAATCTGGAACAGAGATTATCAGTGGCCCTGCTTATGAGATGTGCAGAAATGTGAGAGACCTGTGAAGAATTGTTCTGAAACAATCACTGCTAAAATGATACCATTTTTTATATTTTATGATTTTGTGGATGAAATGCACTTTTACTGTTTTAATGTTGCATTTGTTTGCTTGTTAATGAAGTTGAATATCAACTTGCCTATTCATATTCTTTGCTTAATTTTCTGTCGATGTTCCTCTTTTTCATGTTAATTTGTAGTAGCTCTTTATATGTTATGGCTGTCAGTGACTTGGTACACCGTTGCTAGTATTTTTTCATAGTTTATTCTTTAAATGCTTTTTCTGGGAGCCTTTGCCACGTTGTTTTTTTTTGTTCAGTCACTAAGTCGTGCCTGGCTGTCTGTGACAACATGGACTGCAGCACACAAGGCTCCTCTGTCCTTCTCTACCTCCCAGAGTTTGCTCAAACTCATGTCTGTTGAGTTGGTGATGCTATCTAATCATCTAGAAAGCTTTAATATGTGTGTTGTCAGTTCTGTGTTCTCTTCCTTTATGGCATCCTGAGTTTCCATCCCAAGGTTATTAAAATGCTGTTTGTACATATTCTCTTACTGGATATTTTGTGTTACTTACTTAAATTTTAAAAAATGGTTGCTTGGATAATACAGTTGACCCTTGAATAACATGGGTTTGACTTGCAGGAATCCATATACATGTGGATTTTTTTTCAGTAGTAAATGCTCAGTACTAAACAATTCACTGTTGGATGAACCTAGGGATACAACACTGTGGATAAGGAGGAACTGTGTATGTGTATGGCCAGCTGGAAGCTATACATGGATTTTCAGCTGCACAGAAGGCTGGTGCTCCTAACCCCTGCATTGTTCAAGGATCAACTGTATTCTAAATTTATTTTTCTAAGTGTGTAGACATTTTTCCAAGATATTTTTGATAAGCTGTCATTTCCCTATTTTTTGGCTTGACACATTCCTTGTACTATATCACCATTTACTGTTTTCTCAAAACTGATAAGTCAGTAAGCAGAATATATTAGTCTCTTACTGTGACTATGAATTTGATTGGATTCATCCTTATAGATGTTTTTCTTAGTGGATTTCAGTCTTACAAAATATAAAATATTTTTTGCTCTGTTTGATGATTTCTGATATTACTGTTGCCATCTCTGTCAGTTTTGTGTGTACTGGATAGATTTTTATTGCTCATATATTTCTTTCAATTATTTACATCATTTTGCTTTACTCTCTTAAAAATATCAAGCATCATTTAGTCAGACTTTTATTTTTCCTTCCAGCCTTCACCCTCCCAACCTGAAAGTTTGTCTTTATTATTTATTTTGCATTGTTAAAAAAACTTTTTATAAAAGGTAATTATAGGTTCACATGCAGTTGAAAGAAATAATAAAGGAACATCTTATGTATATTTCACCCGGTTTCTTCCTGTGATAACATCTTGCATGACTATAACACTATAGTACACCTGGGAAATTGACATGGACCTAATCTACACACTTTACTCAGATTTCCTCAGTTTTACATCCCTTTGTGTGTGTGTTCTCTGACATTTTATGTTGATCTTGTCACCACCACCATAGTCAAAATGTAGAATCACTCCATTACAAGGATCCCTTGTGCAAAAGCACTTAAACTTTTTCACAGGAAAATTTAACCTATTCGTATTTACTTTTTATTTTCTCCCCTGAAAGCTTGGAAATTCTAAAACGATGTAGAACTTTCTTTCGCCCTTGTTCCTCCATTTAATGAGGCAAGACCTTGACTCTTTGTCTTCCCCACACTCTTGGTTCTATTGATTTGATTTCCTTTTATATCACTTCTGTTTTTCCCTAACCATCCTTTTCAACTTTACTAGTACTGCATCTGTAATAATTTAGATTTTTCTCTAAGGTCACTGGTCACTTGAATATTATGTCTTCCTCTTTTAAAATTTATTTTTACTTTAATTCATTTTTTGACTGGAATACTTTCTTGAGTAATGTTTTTAAGAAGAGTTATGGGAGGAATACTTGCATGTCCAGAAATAGTTTCTGGCTTGTTGTTTGTTTTTCTATGTGAACAAAAGTTTGAGTCAGTTCTTTTTCTGAAATTTCTAAAATGTTCCATTATCTTTTAGCATGTTTTTGAACTTTCATCAGCTTCAATCTCTTATTGAATTTACTTTATATAGATGTTGGGTTTCTTGCATCTGTGTTCCTATTTTTTCATTTCAATTTTCAATTTATTTTGACTACTATGATTTTCTAAAAGTTAAAAAAATTTAAAAATTATCTTACACTGATTTTATGGAGCCTATGCCATGTTAATTCACACTAAAGATAATAGTTATTATTTTAAAACTCTTCTCCTATTTTTTGCATTAACTTTTGTTGAAGACTAGTTGCTCTAATCGCCCAAGTTGCTTCTCAGTCTTTAGTATGGATGTCTAAGGCCAGGTGAGTTGGCTGGGGCTCTGAGGTCAGGCTTTGCCCTGAGCATAATGAATGGGCAGAACATGTCAACTAGTAGATATTTTTCAGGGTGTGCTGGTCAAAAACTGACTAATAAACTAGGATGCCCATAAACAACCCAATTCTGGGATACCAGATCTCTAACCTGTCTTGGTCCACAGCGAAGACTGAAAATAAAAGCATACAGAACAGTTTCATTGCCAAAGAATTCCTTTGTGTGGCCCCTTTGTAGTCATCAGACTCAATCCTGTCTTCTTCCCTAACTCCCCAGTAAACACTGATCTGCTTTCCTTCCCTATAATTTTACCTTTTTCAAAGTATCATGTACATGAAATCAAACAATTGTGTAGCCTCTGTTTGTGTCTTCTTTCACTTACAAAATGCATTTTAAGTCATTTTGGCTGTTACCTGAGTCAGTAAGTCATTCCTTATTACTGAATAGTATTTCAGTGAATAGGTGTGCCACTGTTTATCCATTTGCCTGTTGAAGGACATCTTGGACATCTCCAGATTGGAATGAGAATGAATAAATCTGCTCTAAACATTTATGTACAGGTTTTTGTTTGAATGTAGGTTTTAATACAATTGAGTAAATACCCTAGGAGTGTAATGCTAGATGGTTTGGTAAGGGTATATAACTTTATAATAACCTTTCAGACTTACCCAAAGTGGCTGTACCATTTCCTATTCCCACCAGAAGTTGTTTGTAGCATACAGTTTGATATCATCTTAGAATTGATTAATCTGTATTTAACTGTTCTTAGATTTAAGATATTAAACACTATCTGTCTTAGGGTTTATTCTTTTGAAACTGCTCCTAAGTAAAACATTTGCCAGGACACACAAAGGTATGTTACAAAAGAAAAACAAATGATAAATTGGACTTAAAAATTGAAAACTTTTCTAAAGAGAAGCTATTTTCTAAAGATAAATCTATTATCAAGGAGATGGAAAGGCAAGCACAAATAGGGAGAGACTGGAAGAAGCTATTTGGGAAACATATATCTAGAAAAGATTGTATCTAGAATGTATCAAGAACTCTTACAACTCAATAGATAGTTAAGAAAACAAAAAAATGATTAATAAAAAGACAGTTAAAAAATGGGAAAAATACCCATTTCACTAAAGAAGATACATGTGGCAAATAAGGACATGAAAATAGGACACATCATTACTAGTCAATTGAGAAATGCAAACTAAAACCATAAGGTATCATGACCCACCCACTAGAATGGCTAAAGATTGACAATAATAATTGTTGGTGAAGATTTGGAGCAGCTAGAACTCTCATACATTGTTGGTGGGAATATAAAATGTCACACTCATTTTGTAAACATTTTGGTTCTAGAAACAACCCAGATGTCTATCAGCAGGTGAATGAATATGTCTTCTTAATAGAGATGATTCAGCAATAAAGGAACAAATGACTGATAAACATAGCAAGAGGGATAAATCTCAGTTATGCTGAGCAAAATAAATTAGACACAAAAGTACAGACATATTTCACTTGATGTAGCTAGAATAAAAGGTAGTCTAATTTACAGTGACAACAAGCAGCATGTGTTTTTCCTGGCACAGGGAGTGGATGGGTGATTGGGAGAACAGAAATTCTTTACTGGGTTGGTCAAAAAATTTGGGTTTTTCTGTAACATCTTATGGGAAGACCGAAACTAGCTTTTTGGCCAGCCAGTATATCTCGGTCCTGGTGGTGGTTTGCATTGTTATATGTCTTTGTCAAACCTCATTGAACTGTACACTTAAAATGGAGTACATGTTTTAGAATGTAAATTACACTCCAAAGTTAATTTAGCAGTATTATGCCATTTTAATTAATTGCTCTTTTAGCTTGAATGGCTCGCAGTTACATACCTATGATTTTGTTAAGAAGGCTAACTAAATTCAGTTATTTTTTATTAGGTAAAATACTTTTATTTTAATATACAAATGTGTCACTAGTATTTGGCTAAAATAAATATATATTACCTTGTGGTTTTAAGAGCTAGAGAGGTTTTTTTTTTTTCCTTCAGTGCATCCATTAAGATTATCTGCAACTAGGTATTCTTAAATTTTAATATTCTAGGTTTTAGTTAAATATACATCATGTGTCTGTTAAAGGTTTCAGGTTATTCTAATTTATAGTTCTTCCAACTCAGATGATTTATTCTTACTTATAAATAATTAAGAAAAATGTAAAACAGAGGTAGCATTAGTGGCATTTGTAAGGTACTTTATAGTATCACTCCTGTGTGACTAGAAACTTCCTTATTTGTCACTTGTGAAATAGTATCTTTGGTAGGAAGAGGGTTTCCAGGTCTGTTGTATCAGAAAATTACAATTCACTTATTCTACCATTATGTGGCCCTTTTTTTTTTTTTTAACATTGACTCCTAAATTCCTTTTTCTTGCTTCTAAAAGATTGCTTGTGAAATATTACATAAACTTAGATTTGCTTGTTAAAGTTTAGGAAAGAAAGAGAAGAAATAAAGCAATGTACGGAACTAACCATTGTCAGTTCCTAGTTTAAGTTGATTCTAAATCTCATCCTTTGTTTTCTGACAAGTTTATTCCTAGTTTCACTTGTTAGGCATTTCCTGCTTCATCCTCACCATCTGCAGGTTAACTCAGCAGAAATTCTGAAGAGCCCATTGTGTTCCATACTTTTTGTATTTTCAAGGCCTGCCTTGATATCTGGAAGATTTTTGTTTACCTCTTTGGTTTTCAAGATTTTTCCCTGGCCTTCAGGTTTTACTTCCTGGTTGCTTTATTTGCCTGAGTTTTCAAATAGCCATGAAGCTGGATCGAAGGCTCTCTTTTCTTTGTTCATCCACGTAGTTCAGTTAAACTCTACCTGTTTATTCTGTATTGGGACTTTGTTGATTAAAACCTATAGTCTTAATAAAAATGTTTCAACTGGAGAAGAATTTACATAGAGGAGGAGAGAGGCACTTAATGTCATGATATTCCACCCCGATAGTCTCCTTACTGACACTGCTGTATGTTTTCAATATAGTGCATTGTGAATAATGATGAAGGAAGAGGGATGCTTTTGTAAGACTTGACCTTTGCTCCTCCCTAGTGTGTTTAATAGCAGAAAAATATTAACCTATCATTTTTACCCTTACTCTTTTATTACTGCCCTTTTTGGCCTATCTCTTCTTTACTCTGAAATTCTCTCTCTCTCACTTTTTAAAGAACTTTTCATCCACAGTTTTTTCCAGTTCTCTGTAATCACCATATGGTTTTAACATAGATTTGGAGCGTTAAAAAAATCACCATATTTGAGAAAATAGCTTCTTTTACCTCTCCAATCATGTCTTTCGTGAATCTTTCTTTAATTTCAATCAGAGTTTCTTTGTGGCCAAGGTCTGGTCTCTTTTATGTATTCAAGGCTGCTTTTGTATTAACAGAAGTTACCACTTTTTTACATTCTCTTTGAATAGTAAAATTTCAATATATATATATACTATTCCTTATTGGATGGCTTCAAGGAAGGTCATATATTTGATTCTTACCTACTATGTTTCTGTTTTATTATCCATTTTTCTCTCTTTTTCTCTTTATCAAGATATGAAACTTTTTTTTTTTTTGCTTTTTCCTGTTTTGGTCTACATGTGCCTTATCTTGAAGGGTCACTGGTTTATTTTTGTGTCTATTTTAAACTTATTTATTTTAATTCTCTTCTGCCATCTACGCTGCTGGTCTCAAAAAAATGAATAAACGTTTACTGAGCATATATTGGCATATGCTAAGCCCTAAGGATATAGTTCTCATTAAGAAACATTCTTTTAACTTTAGGAATTTGTAGTCTATTATAGTAGAGAAAAGTATCTCAGCATGTAAGAAATGGTGGGCTTCCCAGGTGGCACAGTGGTAAAGAATCAGTTTGCCAGTGCAGGAGATGCAAGGGATACGGGCTTGATCCCTAGAGTTTGGGAAGACCCCCAGGAGTAGGAGGTGGCAACCGACTCCAGTATTCTGGTGTGGAAAAATTCCATGGACAGAGGAGCCTGGTGGGCTACAGTCCAGGGGGCCTTGAAGAGTTGGACATGACTGAGCGCACACACACCTAAGAAATGCACACGAAAGAGAAGAGCAAGGAAAAAGCCAGTAGTGGATAAGGTCTGAATCTTAAAGGTGAGTAAGAGGGTGTCGAACAGAGGAAGAGTAAGGGAATTTTAGAGCCACATAGACTCAGTGGGAGACCTGAAGATGCTGAGATATGAAAGTACAGCTGCAGCTGAGGCCGTGGTAGGTATTCTGGTAGGTCTGTAGAAAGGGTGGGGTGTGTGAAGTGGGAGACACAGGGAGAAGACTAGTCCAAGATAAGTGGGAAGTTATTAAAAAGACAGCCTTCCTTTAATGGAACCTCTAAGTATTTTAGAATGATTGGAGAGGAGTCCGAGGGAGGATACAGAAGTTACCAGAAAGGCAGGAGGAGATAGGAGAGCATGTGATGGCATGGAAGCCTACAGAGGGCAGGCCAGGGAAGAGGGCTGGTTGGGAGTGTCAGCTGCTATACCAAGTTCAAATATAACCCCTTTCTTTTCTTGACTGATATGTTCCTCCATTCCCCTATGTCTGGATTTCCAGACTCAACCTGAAAAGTCCTTTCCTCAAAGGAGTGTCTCTTGATCAGTTTCAGCAGGATTCAGAAATGACAGCATTTAAAGTTTAGCTTTTTTTCTGGATTTGTTACCGCATTCCGCCCTCTATGACATTTTGGTAACATCCTGCAAGGCTGCCGAAACTCTCAGTTTTTTCTGTTATTTCGCTGACATGTCTCTGTGGGCTATTTTGCAAGTACGTATTGTTATGACTTGCCTTCAGTGTAGGACTGTGCCTTTTTGCCTAGCCTTCTTATCTTTTCACTTTAAAATAACTTCAGAATCCTCTGTGGAGTTTTAAACTTGTTCTCCAGGTTCTTCCACTCTACCATGAACCTAAGTTTTCATGGTCATCCCAGTTACCTCCTTTTGTTGATTTCATGAAAAGCCCTTTTCCTTCCTCCTGGTTCCTCTGCCCTCTTCTCTGCAGTTCCTGCCATCCTGTTTCTCTCCGCCTCATCGACTCCCCATCTCACTTCAAATCTCAGTAGTAAACATATGTTCTCCCTTGTCTATACCTCTTAATTTCTCTTTTCCACTGTTATTGCTTTCTCTGTAATTGTATTATTTAACTTTGTTAAGCATTTTATAATATGAAAGATGAGGTTGAAAATAAAGTTGTATTATACTAAAATGATGTCGCATAAAGCAAGTTGTTTCCCAAGGAGTATGAAAGTCTCCTGATTTAGATTAAAATGGCTGTTGTTTTGTATTCCTTGATTGTGCTAGTATAAGTGTTCAGTATGTTGTGGGGAGTTTCTTACTTTGTAATCATTGTTGACAAATTATTGGATTAAATGAATAAAGATCATTGTATTTCTAATTCAGACATTTGTGTTAAATGGAAAATTGTGCTTTTATATGTTGTATTTAATAGTAATGTAGTTTTTTGAATGAACTGGGAAAGAAAATGTCTCCCAAAAAGTGTATATTATAGTCACCCTCTTGGACAAATTAAGTGTACCAGACTAATATTTGCTTACTTACATCTGGTGGGAAAAATCATTTTGTCTTTGAATTCCATTCTCCTAAAGGGGAGTTATTGTATCTTTCACATTTGGTTCATTGCCCACTGGGATATTAATTGGTTATCACAGATTGCCTCAATGCCTTGGCAGAAGTCCAGACAGTACATGGACAATTTGAACTTGTGTACTGGTCGTTGCTGCCCACATGAGTCCTGAAAACGCAGCTCTATTCCCTTATTCAGCTTCATTTCCCAGGGAAAAGTAGAGTGAGCTATCCTTTCTTCTCCATATGTTCGTCCTCACCCCCTAGACACTGTTTTGTGTCATCTTAGTTGACTGGAAAGGAGTTTAGAATCAGTGAAGGATGTTAACAATGGATTTGTACATTTTCCTTTTTTTATTTCTATGCCATGTTTATTTAAAAAAAAAAAAAACAAGTGTTAGCTGCATTATATTTTTCTAAATATTATGGCTGGTAAAAGAATAAATATATTAGGTTTTCCAGTGCCTTTCCTTCTTTTTGCCAGTATAGCTTTATCTCACAGAAAATTATTGTTATCCATGATTGAAAAAGTAAACCGTCTCTTCTACACCGACAATCTTTGACCATGTGTATATTTACAGCATTATGTCTGATACATGTGTTCGTGACTCTCACATATAACGTGTGTATTTGTAACTCACCTTTGTGTATGCTGCCCACTTGACAGCCTTGCTGCTTTTGATATTGTCCCATAGCCTGATGGTAAAGGTAGCAGGAACCAGTTATAAAGTTTGTGGTTTAGTAGGTCAGATAGAATTTGTCTCAGTCTTTTTGCCAAGAATGATCGTGCAAGTTCACATGAGTGATGGTATCATACTTTACAGATGTTTCTTTGGTTTTTATAAAACTGTTACTTTCTGATAAATGCAGTTTTATAAAGAAAGTAAAAGGAGCTCCATTGCAGCAATTTATAGATTGTGGAGGGAGAAATGATATCTAAAGATTATAGAGTCAAACCCATCTATCCACCTTGACAAGTAGGTTTCTGTCCTTCCCTTGAAGATTTCCAGGAATAAAACACCCACAGTCTTCCCAGATTAGCTGAGATGTCAATTGAGTGGGATTTTTCTAAATTCATTTTTGCAGTTTCAATTTATTTCATTAATTCTTTTTCTTTCAAGAAAGAGAGGAGCCAAGTAACTTCTTTGGGAAATTATGCTTCTTAATTTACCTAGGGGCCTATTTTGAAGTAAAGTATAAGTGGTAAAAGAAAGAGCTATGTCATTTCAGGCTTTGGTGTTAAAGATTTGCTATTTGTGCATTGGTAAATTTTTTCTTTGACAGCTTTATCCTTGTGGCGGGTGGAATGTTTGAATAAAGGGGTGATATTCTAAATCATTATTTGTCCCACATTTACAATCTGTCCTATACTTCAGCATTCCCTGTTATCTGTCCTGAGATGAATCTGATTCACTGACTCATGGGTTATCAGCATGAGAACGTGTAACATGTGTTGCAAAAGTACCTTGTACATGCTTTTGCTATTCTTTCCCCAAAAAATTCTTGTCCAGAGTGTTCTATTGTTTCTTGTTCTTAGGGTGCAGGTCTTCTATTTGGTGAGTCTGCCTACCGACTGTCTGTCATAGAGGTTCATTTTCTGCTATGGTCTGTAAGTTTGTGCTGTGATGCATCTTTTGTAAGGGTTTAGTCAGTCCTGTTTGTGGAAGTGTCCCTGTAGAGAGGTTCACATCTGCCTCTACCAGTTCAGGACTACTGTTTCTTCTTAGATCTTTTGGCTTGGGAATGGTATAGCGATTCTAAGCCATGAAGGCCCAGTGTGAGTCTAGGCCCATACTTTGCGTGGTACTTGCCTAACAGGGTTCTGACTTCCCTTCGCTGACTTTCTTCCCATTGCCCATGCTGATGTCAAGTATCCTTCGGCTTCCTGGCCAATGAGCTAAGCTTTCGTGTTCCTGGTTTCACAGATAGGGTGATTTCTCCTGAATTTTGGCTTTAGGAAGATTCTTCCAAATGGGACCTGTGGCTTGATCACCTCTCTGCATGGGTGTTGAAAGTCTTCTTATTACAACCACTGAGACCTATAACAGGTTCCCTGAGTCATAGCTTCAGTTTCTGTTCTCTGCTCTTTGATTTTCCTCTTTGTTTCTCACAACTGTAGGTTTTCCTCACTCTAACTCAGCCCTTTATTTCCTGTTTTACTGGTTATATTTTGTCAAGCATGTCAGTGTGTTTGGATCTGGCCAGGATTGAGAGGCAGAAGATACCATTGTGTGTACTGTGCTAAGTCGCTTCAGTCATGTCTGACTCCTTGTGACCATATGGACTGTAGCCTGCCAGGCTCCTCTTTCCATGGGATTCTCCAGGCAAGAATACTGGAGTGGGTTGCCATTTCCTCCTCCAGGGGATCTTCCCGACCCAGGGATCCAACCTGTCTCCTGCATCTCCTGCATTGCAATCAGGTTCTTTACCACTAGCGTCACCTGTGAAGATGCTGTCATCTAATTTCAACTTATTTTAGATTTTTATAATTTTTTTTTCTCATCATCTTTCTGTCAACATGTGTCATATTTCATGTGCTGAGTACTTTGATAAATGAAGTCTTTGGCTATATTGCTTCCTCCAAGAAACTTGGTCCTAATGTAGGCCCTTGTGGAAACAAGAGTACATACCTGATACAAAGGTGGTACCAGATAATAAGCCTGCTTATGGAATAAAGGGGTTGGAAAAGGAATGGTAGAGTCAGGAAGATTAAAGTAAAATATGAAGGATGCTTAGAAGGTGACAGAGTTCCTGCATTAGATGCAAAGAAATGGGTCTAG
Organism: Antilocapra americana; assembly: GCA_007570785.1. Taxonomy (NCBI): domain Eukaryota; kingdom Metazoa; phylum Chordata; class Mammalia; order Artiodactyla; family Antilocapridae; genus Antilocapra; species Antilocapra americana. The sequence goes on from ML662442.1 coordinate 47,263,553, forward strand.
CTTGAGGAGAGCCTTGAAATGTCAAACCAAGAGGTTTAGATTGTATCTTGTATGTAAGAACAAAAAGCTGTGAGAGGTTTTGGGTGGGAGAGATGTTTAATGTTTTATAATCTTAGTATACTATTTTGAAAGGCTAGCATATTGCTGTACTAAAGAAAAGTTGCTGTATTTTCCTTTTACTTAGGAGAGGTTAAACTCAAGGCTTCACAGGTAGAAAAATGAGTATGCTTGATTGCCTTGTTTATGTAGCCAAGAGGTTAGCTAGTCAGTGCAGATAGGAGCCAGGTCTGTGTCATGAACTAGGAGAGCTGGCTGAGAACAGGAGTAGCCACCAGGGAAGCTCAGGCCTCTTCTCACAGGGTCTTCTTGACTGTTAAAAGTTACAAACTTCTTCAACTTTACAAATTACTGTTTGGTCCTATTAAAGTATATCCACCCAGGGACGCTTCTTACCCTTGGGCTTCCCTGGTGGTTCAGATGGTAAAGAATCTGCCTGTTATGCAGGACTCAGCTTCAGTCCCTAGGTTGGGAAGATCCCCTGGAGAAGGAAATGACAACCCACTCCAGTAGTCTTGCCTGGGAAAAGTCCCATGGACAGAGGAGCCTGATGAGCTATAGTCCATGGGGTCACAAAGAGTCAGACATGCACTTAGCGTGAGTATATCTGCTGGCATGGTTTGACCCAAAAGCTATGGGTATAACCTTCATATAGAAAGGGTTCATTTGTAATATTTTATTACATTTTATCATAAAAGTTAAAAAATATATTAATTATTCAAAATTGTCCACGCAATTCAGAAAAACATGTTCTAGTTGAGTGTTCTGTATCTAATAAGTAGCTGTTTCTCTATGATAACAATCTTGTTGGGATATTTGGCTTCCTAAGTTAGAAATAAAAATATTTTCTAAAACTCTTGTCTTACAGGTAAAAGAATGTCATATTTCAGTATTCGCACCTGAAATCAGGGTGTAACTGTCAGGCCACATGGATAAGTGCCAACCTTTGCATTTCCGGTGTGTATCCTGTGACCGTTCTGTCTGGGGTGAGTGATTTCTAAGAGGAGCTGGCAACCAACCAGATGCCAGCCAGCCGTGGACTGCCCTCACAAATAATACTGGGAGTTATAATAAATTAAACACTGTCTGGTGATCTGTGATGTTTAAGGCAGTTAATTTAGTTGGTCTGGATTAACTGTCAGCTCCAGCTAACTATATTCCCATAATGTGAAATCTGTACTTAGCATGTTCAGAAGTGAGTCGTAATTAACAATAGGGAATCATTTGTTAAAATGTGAAATTATAAAATGCCTAAGATCCTTTTGGATTTACAGCAGTATTTTAGTGGTTTGCCACATATTTTAAATAATTTTAACTTTAAAAGTTCAAGGACTTAGTATTTCTTGAAGGATAGTTATAATTTTGTACAAAATGGGATTTTTGGGGTTGTACGTCTTCCATTGCCTTATAATATCAGTTTTGCTTCCCATATAGCATAAAATTGTATACATTTTCAATATTCAGGCTTTTTAAAAGTACATTAGATAGATTACTTAGAGATTCACATTTACAGTGAATTTTTTGTTTGTTTGTCTCAGTCTGGGAAATTTCATTGGGTAAAAAGCCTTTTTGTTACTTTATCCATGCATTTTTTCTACATATTTAAATTATTTTATTTCACCAAGCCATTCATTTTTTTAGAACATCCTTCAAAGAGTTCATGCGTCTTACTGAGGACACCTGACCTTTTGAAGCTTCATAATTCACACCTAGATGTCACCGGTCTTTCCCATGTTAACAGTTCTGACTATGTTTTATTATATGTGCCTTCGGCGCCGAGCCAGGACGGCTACAAGAGGAGAAATAATGAACAGCCATAGAACTGTAGAATCAAACAGCCGGACCTCCCCTCTAAATGCAGAGGTGGTCCAGTATGCCAAAGAGGTAGTGGATTTCAGCTCCCATTATGGGAGTGAGAATAGCATGTCCTATACCATGTGGAATTTAGCAGGTGTCCCAAATGTATTTCCGAGTTCCGGTGACTTTACTCAGACAGCCGTGTTTCGAACTTACGGAACGTGGTGGGATCAGTGTCCCAGTGCTCCTGTGCCATTCGAGAGGACACCGGCAAATTTCCAGAGCCAAGACTATGTGGAACTTGCTTTTGAACAACAGGTGTATCCTACAGCTGTTCATGTTCTGGAAACCTATCATCCTGGAGCAGTCATTAGAATTCTAGCTTGTTCTGCAAATCCCTATTCCCCAGGTCCACCGGCTGAAGTCAGGTAAGACTCATTTTTTTTAATGACCACATTTTACTGCTGAAAGATGGTGATGGTTTCAATACTGGAGGTCATTTTTCATTGGAAGCTTTCTCTTAGGTAATTTAAACAAATTCAGTTTTTAAAATTTTCCCTTTTCTGATAGGGAAAGAAGGATCAGACATACGAAATTTAATGCATTCTTTATACCTATAATACCTCACCCTATAATAATCATGGATTGTAAGATTTGTGTGTGTGAGTTTACTATAAATGAAAAGCATGATTTGAACTAACTGAAACATGAGCCAATCTGAGAAGTTAGTTGGAAGTATGATTTCTAATATATTTTCAAACAGGCATCATGTTATTGCTTTTAAACGCTTTGGTTAACTCAAAGTCAGCCTACAGAGTGATACTTCAGAGGAGGTCCTTAGGGGATTAGCTTTAATGTTAAATGGATGTTTTTGTTAACAAGTATATTCATTTAAAAATAAATGCTGCCTTAAGTATTCATGCATTCTCCCTAAAAACCTATTTATTTACATCACTGATTTGCATCATGGCGCCTCTCCCTCTCTTGTTTCTGTAGTTCAACCTCCTGATTTTTTAGAATCTAATTGACTAGGTAATTATATTCAGTAATCTAAAAAGTACATAATGCATTCTTATACCCTGTTCTCCATGTGCCTAGGATCCACCCTGCACTCAAACCACTTTTATCTACTTCCTTTGCATTGTTCCAGAGTTTTGTTATGCAGATATAAACAAATACAAATATATTCATTTTACTTTTCTTTAACACAAAAATAAGCACACCGTTTACATTGTTCTACACCTTATTTGTTTCACTTAGTGGTATGTATTGGATCTTTTCATATAAATGCAGAGAACTTCCTTATTCTTTTCTACAGTTGCAAGTAGTGTATGTATACGCCAACTTATTAACCACTCCCCTATTGATGGCTTCTTAGTTGTTTCCATACTTTGCTATTATTAGTATTAATGCAATGAATAACTTTGCCAGTGTGTCACTTTGCATGTGTACAAGCATGCATGTGGGTAACTTGCAAGAAATTTTGCTGGGCCAAGGGTCTGTGTATTTGTAGTGTCAATATGTGCTAGCTTTCCCTTCAAAGAGGTTCTACCTATTTACATTCCCACCAGCAGTATATGTGCATGCGTGTTTTACCAAGGCCTCACCTGTAGAGTGTTTTAAGAAATTTTAGCATTTTTGTTAATTTGGTAGGTGAAAATGTTATCTCATGTTAACTTTTAAGTTAAAATTCTTTTGTCAGCTCTGAGATTGAATGTTTTCTTGTGTTTAAGAGCCATTTATATTTCCTTCTCCTTGAACTATCTATCATGTTATTAATATTTGTCCATTTTCTATTGTTGATCTTACCAGTTTTAAATCTTCATATTGCTTCACTTATTCATTCATTAAATATTTGAGTGTCTACCATGTACTAAGCAGTGTTCTCTGTGTTGAAGTACATTAATGAACAATGAACAAAATAGACAAAAATCTCTGCCCTTATGAGCTTATTCTAGGCCAAGAGCAGTTTGTGGGTGCCTGTTAAACTGTAGGAGCTCAACTGCCCAGAGGAGGAGTAGGGGCACAGATCTGGTGTGGCCTAACACACTCCTCCCTTTGAGTTGAGAAGGGGTCCTTGTCTCCTCAGCTCCAAGGAATACCTCCCAGGCTACCAGGATACAGCTCAGCTCAAGCTGGGCACTGCTGGTATAATCTTTATTCATTCTTATAAGGACAAGTTTGATAATTCATTGTCAACAATGTTATTAATGAATCAGATTTTTAAAACACAGAAAACCAGTATCCTTTATTATACAGACTTTCTTTTTTCTGAAAGGGGATGCTTTGAATTTCTTTGAATACAATGCTTGCTTATGTGAAAACTGTTTTGTTGGACTCTGTCATTCTCTGCTTCTTTCCTACAAAGAAGTTTTTCCCTAAAAAGATGAATCAGTATCTGGATAAGATATAAAACTCAATTTCTGCAGAACTGATTGTGACTATAAATCATGCTCTTGGGTTCCTAGCTGAGAGTCGTAGTGTGTGATTGTGATGAAAATGGCAACTTTATATTTACAGATGTAGGTCTACTTTGCTTAACTGATTTTTAGCCTATTCCACAGAAAACACCATTAGCTTTTGAGGAAAAGAACCTAACTAATATATATTACTGCAGGATAAAAAAGGGCCTAAAATTTTTACTGATTATGAAGTCAGTTTCATTGATTAAAAACTTGTTAGAAAATACCCCACTATTTGTATAAAAAAACCTGCAATTCTTCTGCCCAGATTTAGTAAGTGTTAGCATTCTGGTGAATCTTTAGACAGTCAGAAACATTGATTGAACACCTTGTCTGCCCACTCACTGCTGGGAACAAAACAGAGGGCTGGACCAATGTGGATCTTGTTCTTTGAGTTTTACAGGCCAGCCTGGAAGACGGCTGGGGAACTGCCGGGTGCATATGCTGACAGAGGAAAGCCTGTGGGGCTCAGAGAAGTCCTCCCAGAGGAAGTGACTTACTTGGGACTGGCGTTAAGTAAGGCTTTAATTTGGGTAGGAAAGGTGAAGTGAGAATAGCATGTGCAAAAGTGGAATCGTGAGGTGAAATGCTGGTGTTCCAAGAAGTCCCAGAGTGGAGAGAACAAGCTATCAAGGGGGTCAAGCTCTGGGAACTCGTAGAGCACTTGGATCCAGTTTTTCAGAAGCAGACCTGAGAAGACTGTTCCTCTGCCAAGGATTTGTTAGGAAGGTGTTCTTGGAGAAACCAGTAAGGGAGCAGGGAAGGTGCTGTAAGGAAGGGAAGAAGGCAAGGGTGCAGTGTCCTGTGAAGTCCCAATCAGCCTGGAGGTTGAGTTGCCAGGGAGCTGGACTCAGACACCCCTGCTGGTCTGTCTTGGGATATGACCTGGGGGAGTGGGAGGGGGTTGGAAGACTTCCAGAGACCTGCCACTCTCTGATGAAGAGGCTCTGGGAGCCCATGGAGTTCTCTGAAGAAGGCTGCAATCGGGAGCCCTAAGGAGCAAGGCTGCAGATCTAGGGTATGAGCACGGAACTATCAAGAGATAAGCCGAGCATAGGTAGAGAAAGTCAGCTCTGATACACTGGTAAACATAATGTATTGATAATAAAAGAGAACTGGTACAGAATTGTCAGATTATTTACTTTGCTACCAATGTCATTTTCATCACTGTCCTTTCATGAAAGAAACCCCAGTTTATACTGAGAAATTAGCATGCTCAGAATCTTGAATAAAGAGCCGTTGGCAACTTTACACTTACATGTGTGCGTGTATGTGTGTGCTCAGTCTCTCAGACATGTCTGACTCTGACTCTTTGTGGCCCTGTGGACTGTAGACCGCTAGGCTTCTCTGTCCATGGGGTTTTCCTGGCAGGATTACTGGAGCCGGTTGCCATTTCCTTCTCCAGGGGATCTTTGCGACCCAGGGGTCAAACCTGAGTCTCCTGCATTGCAGGCAGGTTCTTTACCACTGAGCCCTCCTGGGGAGCCCTTATTCCCACCTTAGGGCTTAGCAAGTAAGAGAGTGTGTTGGAGTAGTTCAAGGATTTGTTAATGGGAAATGAACGTGTCCCAGAAAATTGAAAAGCAACCTTTCCCCATTTTGTCTGATTACATTTCTTATATTCAGTGAGTGAAGTTGGAAAGTTACAAGTAGTCCTGTAAGATCTCAAAGTCTTTTGACTTCTTGCCTAGTGTTCTACTAAGAGAAAAGAAAATCATATAGAGTGTCCTGGTCCTGAGGATAAGATCTTAATAGATGCCTATGTAAGAGTCAGAAAAAAGGCAAGTAAAGGGTTACACATTGGAAGAGAGAGAGAGACAGGGAAAAGAGAAGAGAAACTGAAGTCATATTAAATAAACTGACTGAATAAAGCTATTTGGGGTTCAAATTTAGTGGTACTCTTGAGTGTTGGAAGCATTTTCACTAAATAATATTGAAGTTAAGAAAGCAGGGAGTAAGAAAATGGCTGTCACAGGATTTGCTGCCAAAGGAAGTTGCTTAAGCAGTGATTTCACAAATTGGTCATGATCTGGTCCCCTTGACTTTGTGAAGCTTGATTTTGTCATTTGAGTCAGAAATAATCAGACCCTATACTGGTTCTTTTTAAGGCAGATGCCAGTTGTTAGTGCCCATTAGTGGCAGGCTGAGAAACACAGAGTGAGTTAAGTATACCTCTTAAAATAATTTTATTCTTGTTTTCCTGTTCTCTCCCTTCACTTTCAGCTGGTAAAATGGAACAATGTTGGCAAGAGATCTTTCTTTGTGCTGACTACTAGATGTGCTTAGTAACCAGGAAAAATTTTGGTTACAGGGAAGTAATTTGCATCCATGTGCCTGGCTTCCAACCTGAATATGTTAGAAAACTTGCTTTCTCCAGTTTCTATTGATAAACATCTCTCTTCCTCTCTTGTCCACCTGCTGCTTCCTGGGAGCCTACAGAGACTTTCTCAGTGGGTAACAGCAGGTCCACAGTTACAGAGACAGAGTGTCTGGTGTCCAAGCACTGGACACATAGTAGGCATTCAGTACAATCAAGAGAAGGAGAAATAAGTGGACCGGTGAAAAGAATGCTAATACCACCCTGGAATTAAGTGCTTCAAGTGCAGACGAAGCACAGTCTGATGGGGATTTCACACTAAATTCCGTGCGTGCAACTGTAGATTTAAAATAATTGTTTGTCAGATTTGTCCAGTAGAGAAATATACTGTATGGGTAGATAAAGTTAACATATAAGTTTGCAGACTACAGAAACCATGACTTAGAGCAGTTTAATCTCATCAGCACAGCTCCGGGTCTAGAGGATTAAGAGAGTCAGGGCTCTCATGGAAAATTATGTGTACGTGTGTATGTTTGTGTTTGTGTACACAGGCATGCACATGTGCATTTATTTGTATTTGCTTGCTTGCTTTCACTCACTGGTTTTTAAAGTTCAGGCTTTAGTTTTCTAAACAGAAAGATTTTGGCATAGGAAACACAACCAGTATTTTAGAATAGTCATTATTTTGTAGTATAATAACATTTTATAACCTATGAAAATATTGAATCATTGTGTTTTAAACATGAAACTAATGTTATAAATCAACTGTATGATAATTTTAAAAAGATATTGATATATTCTCTTGTTGTTAGACATCTTTCTAACTTTAAAATAATATGGTCTAGTTCTGTTAGAATTTTAAACAAAAATTCACTTTAGTGCAGCTACCCCTAAATCAATTGTATTGGTCTCATAGTCAATGTTAATTTAAATGGCCACAGGCCTATAAAATAATTTTTAATCTTTTTAGCACTTTTCTTAGTTACTTTTTAGCTTATCAAGAAAAATTAAAATAAAATATAAATAATGATACCTGATTTTTTAATGTTTACACGTTTAAAAATATTTCTAAAAACTGATGATTTGATATTATTCTACTTTAAATATGCTATTATATTTAAACTTATGATTTATGTATAACTAAATATATAATGTTTATACTACCTAAAGTCAGAAGCAAAAATGATACTAAAAGAGCATTAACCCTTTATGTTTAATCATGCTAGAAATATTAAGAAAGTCGTTTTAAAGCATCATCTTAACCATGTCCATTCTGCAAAGTAGAGGGAGGGGAGACTTTAGTAGATTAATACATTATTTCAGTAGAATATTTCTGCTCTACTCAGTGCTTGTTTTCAAGCTTATATTTGTAATTTTATAACATAATTTGAATTATAATACAGGTCCACCTCTGCATAAAGAACATGTTTTGTCTGTGTCTTTGTTTATTGCGAAGGACCTGGCAAAGGTGATTTCTGTATTACATTTTCAGTGTTTCTGTTAAGCTTCATAAAAACTTCTCATTGAAGCTAAACAATAAAATAGGTTGGTTTTGTTCACATGTGCTGTGAACCAGCGCAGGCAGTTATTTCACAGGGTCCTGAGTGGTCCTTGCTTCTTGGACATGAGAAAAACCTCCAACATCACCTGATGTCATTGTCCAGCAGGAACAAAAGGATGAGCAAAACCGAAGTCTGAGCTTTCTCATACCTTCTGTCATGTACCCCAGGATTCTTGTAAACAGTCTATCCAAAATTAGGAATGCATTTCCCTACGAACATGGTTTTAAATGTTTCATACTTCTGTTCCTGTATGGCTAGCTCTGTTGAACTGCCTGGATATTCAGTAGAGTGTTCAGATCAATACCATTGTTAGAAACCCTCAAGATTTTTGCATTTAGATTTTAGGAGCACTTCTTAATCTAGGTTGGCATTTCAAATTTGTTCTTCTGCCTTGTCACAGAAAGTGAGAATGCTCATCCTGCTTTCGTTTCCTCCTTAAATCTGCCACAACCTGCTGTGTTCCTTCAACTCTTTCCCTGCCTCCCAAGGCTGATTACAGAGTGGGGCCAGTCTCTCTGTTCCTACTTTCAGGTTGTCTCCAAAAACAAATACTCAGAGTCTCTTTATATGCTTGATGGGCTTTATTCCTAGTGTTCAGGAGAGAAGTAGCAAATCTAACAAATATGGGGTGATTATAAGGGTTCTGTTAAATGGAAAAGTTCCTACTGTTACTGTCAGTGATATGTTTACTGGAATCCCCATTGAGTTTCTGCCTTATGCTTTCATTCCTAAAGGTAGAAATTACCAAAATTCCCTTCTCCTGAAATTGGTTCTTAATGCCTATTATGCTCCCATCTTGGCCTAAAGACTGTTATGGTACTTGTATGTCCATGACTTCTATAGTCTTGGCTCAGATTTCTTCCCTGAGTTTCACACTCTTTTGTATATTTCAGTTTCCTAAATGCTTTGCTGTAGTCAATTTTTAAATAGGTATCAATAAGTCACTGGGGCAAGGAAATGAACTGACAATATACTGGAAGGAAGAAAATTTGATATGATTAATAAGCATATGAAAACCTTTTAAGTGTTATTAATATAGTTCAGTTCAGTTGCTCAGTCGTGTCTAACTCTTTGCGACCCCATGAACCACAGCACGCCAGGCCTCCCTGTCCATCACCAACTCCCGGAGTCTACCTAAACCCATGTCCATAGAGTCGGTGATGCCATCCAGCCATCTCATCCTTTGTCGTTCCCTTCTCCTCCTGCCCCAAATCCTTCCCAGCATTAGGGTCTTTTCCAATGAGTCAATTCTTCGCATGAGGTGGCCCAAGTATTGGAGTTTCAGCTTCAACATCAGTTCTTCCAATGAACACCCAGGACTGACCTCCCTTAGGATGGACTGGTTGGATCTCCGTGCAGTCCAAGGGACTCTCAAGAGTCTTCTCCAACACCACAGTTCAAAAGCATCAGTTCTTTGGCACTCAGCTTTCTTCACCGTCCAACTCTCACATCCATACATGACTACTGGAAAAACCATAGCCTTGACTAGACGACCTTTGTTGGCAAAGTAATATCTCTGCTTTTCAATATGCTATCTAGGTTGGTCATAGCTTTCCTTCCAAGGAGTAAGCATCTTTTAATTTCATGGCTGCAGTCACCATCTGCAGTGATTTTGGAGTCCAAAAAAATAAAGTCTGACACTCTTTCCACTGTTGCCCCATTAAGTGATGGGACCAGATGCCATGATCTTAGTTTTCTGAATGTTGAGCTTTAAGCCAACTTTTTCACTCTCCTCTTTCACTTTCATTAAGAGGCTTTTTAGTTCCTCTTCACTGTCTGCCATAACGGTGGTGTCATCTGTATATCTGAGGTTACTGATATTTTTCCCAACAGTCTTGACTGCAGCTTGTGCTTCATCCAGCCCAGCATTTCTCTTGATGTACTCTGCATATAAGTTAAAAAAGCGGGTTGACAATATACAGCCTTGACGTACTCCTTTTCCTATTTGGAACCAATATGTTGTTCCATGTCCAGTTCTAACTGTTGCTTCCTGAATGGTTCTGTGAAGACCTACAAAACCTTTTAGAACTAACACCCAAAAATGATGTCCTTTTCATTATAGGGGACTGGAATGCAAAAGTAGGAAGTCAAGAAACACGTGGAGTAACAGGCAAATTTGGCTTTAGAGTACAGAATGAAGCACGGCAAAGGCTAATAAAGTTTTGCCAAGAGAATGCACTGGTCATAGCAAATACCCTCTTCCAACAACACAAGAGAAGACTCTACACATGGACATCACTAGATGATCAACACTGAAATCAGATTGATTATATTCTTTGCAGCCAAAGATGGAGAACCTCTATACAATCAGCAAAAACAAGTGTTATTAATAGTGAATTATAAATTATGTCCCAGAGATATGGGTCACTATGAATTTAGAGATTATTATTTTTAAACAGAGAATACTGGGAACTCCCTGGTTGTCCAGTGGTTAAGACTCCAGGCTCCCAAGAAAGGGTGCCTGGGTTCAATCCCTGGTCAGGGAATTAGATCCCACATACCACAATCAAAGATCCTGAATGCTGTAACTGAGATCTGGCACAACCAAATAAATAAATAGATATGTAAAAATAGAAGATGCTTTTGGTGGTTATTCTTATATACTCTTGGCATAAGCTTCTTTGAAAATAGTTTGCAATATTTATTGGGAGACTTAAAAGTATACTTAGACCTTGATATAAAATCTTTATTTAAAAGTTCTTCTAGCTTAAGTAAATTTAAATAACAGAAGAAGTATTTATTAAAGTATTTTTGTCTGTGTTTTTAATTTTCTCTGATATATTAGAAAAATGGTTATTTATGCCATATATATGAGAGTATATATATTTAATGATGCTATGTTATGAAGAATCTTTAAATAATTTTGGAAAATAATTTTATAAGACTATCTATGTTAAGCCATGGAATATGAGTTAGTCCTTGAAGACAGGATGGACTGATGATTGTAATTTAGGCATTTCATTGAGTGGAGAGGCAACACGAGCAAATACCTTTCTGTGAAAATAAATTTATTATCTTGAAAGTAATTATTAACTTGGCTGAATAGTGGAATTTCATTTTGAAGAAAAAGGAAAAAAATGTTACTTAGCTGTTAACATGTTAGCTAGTTGCTAGGTATGGAGGATACAAGGATGACTCAAAGATGACAGTGATGGAAATTTAGGAGAAGGGCATATATGAGACAGTTTCATGAAACCTTTGGTAAAACTTAATGACTGGGTAAAAGAAAATCAAGCATAATGAAAAATTTGAATTTGTATGATGCCAGTAACAGAAACGGGGAAGGAGACCTTTATGAGGCAAGGTAGTCAGTTTAGTTTCCACAGCTGGTTTAGGGCACACACACAGGAGTGCTTGCTTTCTTTTTCTTTAAAGTTAATTAATTTATTTATGGCTGCAGCGGGTCTTCATTGCTCCACAGGCTTTCTCTAGTTGTGGCAAGCGAGACTTCTCTTTGTTGCAATGCATGGGTTTCTCTGGTCGCAGAGCACGGGCTCTAGGCTTATGGGCTGGTAGTTGCAGCACACGGGTTTGGTTGCTTCATGGCATGTGGGATCTTCCCAGACCAGGGACTGAACCTGTGTCCCCTGCACTGGCAGGCAGAATCTTATCCACTGCACTATCAGGGAAGTCCAGGAGTGCTTTCTTTCATGTGCTTTAATACTTGGAGTTTCCTTTTTCTGTTTAAAATGGAATGTTGTTTATGTACCTCTGACTAGTGATCCCAGTTTTTAACTAACTGTGAAACCTGCCTAAAATGAGTTGCAAAAATAATTTAAGTAGTAAAAATATTTTAAGTGATAAGGTCTGTGGTATTTAGATTTAAAATTTTTTCATGTCATGGAAATAATTATTGGTTCGATTGTATCTGTCTGCTTTGTTTAATGCTTTTGCTTCACACTGGAACATATTGGGCATGGGCCCCTAACTTTACAGTAACAGAAAATGTCATTCTAAATGGTGTTATAGAGAAATTTCTTTCTTTGGCAGGTGGGAGACTCTTTGGTCAGAGAAACCTACAAAGGTAAATGCTTCCCAGGCTCGCCAGTTTAAACCTTGTATTAAGCAGATAAATTTTCCTACAAATCTTATACGCTTGGAAATAAATAGTTCTCTTCTGGATTACTACACTGAATTAGATGCAGTTGTATTACATGGTACGAAGGACAAGCCCATGCTTTCTCTCAAGACTTCACTTATTGACATGAATGATCTAGAAGAAGATGACTATGAAGAAAAGGATGGTTGTGAAATGGACAATCTGAACAAAAAGTTTAGCGTTACTGCTCTCAGGGAATGGCCAAGTAATGGATATTTTGATAAACTACCCTATGAGGTAAGCCAAAGATATTCAGTAGCAATATTGGACATACTATTATTTTAAAATATTTAGATATTAATGTTTATTTTGCTGAATGTCAGAGAAATTGGAGTGTTAGTGAAGTATACTAACACTGGTGTATTGTGTGTTTTGACTTTGGAAAAACTAGACAAGATTGTGTTCAGTAACTTTACCACTTTTGTTTTGGATTACTTTAGTGATTCTGGACAAATTCTTAGATATGTGTTATTTTATCACTAATCAATAATAACCGAAATATATAAAGCAGTAATAAATTACACGCCACTTTAATTCAAAATTACACGTGTAAGCATGAGCAATATGTGTTTAACGTGATACCAGGTGTTTTAAAGATGATTTGTTATGAAAAATAAGAGTATGAATAAGGTTGGGAGAGGAATCCTTATTCTGTTTAATAGTGCACAGTTTCTCCACGTGTCACTTACTCTTCTTTACTAACTCTATTCTATATTCTTTTAACTAGCTGTAATTTTTGGTCTAGGCAGGTACAGGGAGGCTTTACCTAAAGTCTTGTTTTCAGTGTGTCTCCACAGGGTTGTTTCTAGGATATATTTAGCACTCCTGGCTCCCAGGCATCCAGTGCCATTAGCACATCTCCTGAAATGTGGGTGGGGCCAGGCATTTCTGTCCCTTGATGAGAAGAGGTGTGTGTGGTTTAAAATATTAATAATATAATCAGATCTTTTTTTTTTCCTTCACATTATCGCGTTGGTTTTGCCATACATTGACATGAATCCGCCATGGGTATACATGTGTTCCCCTTCCAGAACCCTGCTCCCATCTCCCTCCCGATTCCATCCTTCTGTGTCATCCCGGTGCACCATCCCTGAGCACCCTGTATCAAGCATCAAACCTGGGCTGGCGATTGATTTCACGTATGATAATTTACATGTTTCAATGCTGTTCTCCCATATCATCCCACCCTTGCCCTCTCCCATAGAGTCCAAAAGACTGTTCTATATATCTGCATCTCTTTTGCTGCCTTGCATACAGGGTTATCGTTACCATCTTTCTAAATTCCATATATATGCGTTAGTATACTGTATTGTTGTTTTTCCTTCCGGCTTACTTCACTCTGTATAATAGGCTCCAGTTTCGTCCACCTCAGTAGAACTATTCAAATGTATTCTTTTTAATGGCTGAATAATATTCCATTGTGTATATGTACCACAGCTTTCTTATAATCAGATCTTTTAAAGAAAAATTTCTAAACTCAAACTACCATGGAGAGGGCTATCATGTAGATGAAACTGACCAGGAAATCTCTGAGGGTATTCATACTCTGAGGGTATGAATAAAGGGTCAAGAACAGATTTCTAGAATTACGAACATCTAAGAGTCAAATACAGGCAGCCAAGTCAGAAAAGGCACTTGGGACAAAGATGAGAGTGTCTTAAAAGCAGCGATAGGAAGCTAAAGAAGTATAGAGAATATAAGATGGGTGTGGTCGGCCACACTACTGCAGAGAGCTTAGTGATAGTGGCCCCTGCTTTTGGTCATTGGAAGAGCTTTGATAATCCTTTACCATCATCAGTTCAATGGAACTATGACCATAGGTGAGAGATGGGAAAAACTTTACCATATCTGGTTAAGGCATCAAGGAGCGGGGAAGAAACAGAGACAAAAAGTATTTGCTGTCTGAGCATAAGCAGGAAAAAAACTTCTGTTAATATACTCTAATTATGGGCTATAACTCGGATAAGACTGTTCACCAATAATGAATAATACTTGGCATCCTGACTAACACTCCAGTCCTTCGTGTCATATTCACAGAAGGGCATATCAAAATGAGGGAGAGTATGACATGATTATAGATATTATTTGCTCTAATTTATCTTTTAAAAGGAGAAAAGATGGGTGGCAGGAGATGCAGCAGAGTAGGAAGGTTGCTATTTGTAACGCAGGTTGGGAGAGATTTCAGCATGTTTTTATGCTGTAGGGAAGGAGACTGTAGAGAGTTAAAGCTTCTAATATGTGCAGGGGGTTTAGTCAATACAATAAAGTCATGTGGAAGGACTGGGAGACAGAATCAGTCATCCTGAAGGACATTAAATAGCCATGATGAAAGCAGTGCAATGTATAGAGAGTTTATGCTCCAAAACATCAAGTGACTTCCCAGTGAGTAAAAGGAGAAACTTTTTTTTAAAGTTACCCAAATTATAGGTACTTCAAGTTATTTTAAGGGAAAAAAAACCCCACATTTAAATAAATATGCCAAATGATATCATCTTTCCATAGTTGAAAGTAATCGTATTATGAATAGAATGAATTTTGAGGGCAGATCACCTTTTCTGAGAGTCCTTTCCTACATCGCATGGTGTCGAATGATACTTTAGGCTAGGATGTTTTTGTTGTTTAGACTTTAAGTAGTGTCTGGCTCTTTTGTGATCTCATGGACTGTAGCCTGCCAGGCTCCTCTGTTCATGGAGCTTCCTAGGTAAGAATACTGGAGTGGGCTACCATTTCCTTCTCCAGGAGATCTTCCTGACCCAAGGATTGAACCCACGTCTCCTGCATTGGCAGGTGGATTCTTTACCACTGAGTCACCTGGAAAGTCTCTTATGCTAGGATACCCCCATATAAAAACATGTTTGACAGACACTGGCTACTGGATGAGTAATGATTAATGGGTATTGTGGGCCTAAAGCCTGTTATTTAAAAAAAATCAAAATCCAGAAGTGCTTTTTCACATGCCAATGTCATGGTCTCAGTAATTTCATTATTCTTTTTCTATTTTGGTATTTGCTTAAACTATAACATTAGGGGGTGTCTGTGGCGTCTCAGATGGAAATGAATCTACCTGCAATGTGAGAGTCCCAGGTTTGATCCCTGGGTTGGTAAGAGCCCCTAGAGAAGGGAATGGCTACTCACTCCAGTATTGTTGCCTGGAGAATATTAAGGATCAGGAAATGTCTTCACATAGTATACATCTTTTAATATTGGTGACTTTTGTTTGGAATGTTGCCAGCAATTGCTGGGAGTTATTTAAATTACAAATCATCTGGAAAAAATCAATTATTTATCCTCTGGTACAGGGATATATTTAACTTTTAATGCCTCTTTACTAACTGCTTTAAAATTTTACTGAAATAACTTTTAATATTGTAGTTAAAACAAGAAATATTTAAGGTCCTACTGTTGCCAAGCCTGGATGGATCATAGGTTCTTTCAGACATTTAAGAAGTGATCACATCTTGTGTTATTTAAACTCTTTCATAAAATAAAGAAAAAGGAAAGTTTTTAACTTCTTAATGAAGCTGATATAACACTATAGCACATAAAAATAAACTTAGACTAATTTTACTTCTGCATCAAAATATAGTGAATAAAATTACTTAAAAAATTCATTCAGGATGTATTCCTGGAATTAAGGGTATTTAGGTATTAGATAATATACATGATAATATACAGTACTATAAAATGGTAACATAGTCAAAGGAGAAAAATTCTGTGGTCGTCTCAGTAGATGTGCAAAATTGGTTGACAAATGACAGCTGGATAAAAATTCAGATTTCCCGGGGGGGAGGGAGGAGGGAGGGGGGACCCGGAGGGGAAGCATATGTAAACCCATGGTGATATCATAACAATGTATGGCAAAAACAATAATAAAAAAAAAAAAAGAAAAAGAAAAAAAAAAAAAAGAAATCCAAATTTTTATCAATGTCAATTTGAAAGTAAATATCTTATTAAGCTATCCATGAATTGTCTACTACCAAGTATTAGTAACCAAGAGCTAACATCTTATTTAATTATCAAACACTAGAAATGTATTACTCAGTATAATAGTTACTAGCTACATGTACTATTGAGTACTTTATGTCTAATCTGAAGTGAAATGAGCTGAAAATATACACATAAGATTTCAAAGACTTAATATGACAAAGAAAAGATTTAGTGTCTCAGTAATAATTTTTATGTTGAGCACATGTTGAGATGATCATTTTAATATCTCCCATCAAATAAAATACATTAAAATTAATATCACCTATTTTTGAATTTATTTTATTTTTTAATTTCATTGAGGAATAATTGACAAATATAATTGTATTTAAAGTGTACAACATGACTTGATATACATTGTGTAATGATTACCAAGATCAAGATAACTGACACATACATCACCTCCCATTTTTAACTCTTTTGTGTGAGTGTGTGTGGTGAGAATGCTTAAGATCTACTCTAAGCAACTTTCAAGAATACAGTACTATATTATTAACTAGAGTCTTTTGACTTCTAACTACTTGTAGTTACTAAAAAAAATTTAAATTACATATATGCCTCACATACAAATTAGAGTCAGGAACAAGACAACAATTTTACTTAACATTTTTCTGGATATACTATCTAGTGTTGGAAGATGGGAGAAAGAAATAAGAGGTGTGATTTTTTTAAAAGAAAGCTGTAAAATTATTGTCATTTGCAGACAATATGACTATGTATTAGAACACTCAGGACCAGACCAAAAACTATTCAGAACAATAAATAAGCTGGCAGGTTACAAAATTAATAGATAAAAAATCAATAGATTTAAGAACTCTACCATCAAAAAAGATAGTTAAATGATAAATTATGCCATGCTCTTGAGTAGGAAGACACAACAAAGAGATCAGTTTTCTTTAATAAAATCTATGTGTTCAATGAAGTTCCAGATAAAGTGCAAACATAATTTGTTTATTTTTTAATATAAAAGTTCACCTAAAGGCTATGAAAATACTCAGGAAAATATTGGAAAAGAAGAGTGATGGAGGGGGCCCTAGTCCCACCAAAGAATAAAACATATTACGAAGCCATAGTACCGATATTTGTGGGTCAATAATGAAGGTAGATTCTCATTTGCAACCAAATAATCCAGTGTATTCCCACACATAAACTTTTTAAAAAAAATTATTTATTTTAATTGAGAGGCTAATTACTTTACAGTATTGTGGTGGTTTTTTGCCATACATTGACATGAATCAGCTGTGGGTGTACGTGTGTCCCCTCGTCCGGAAACCCCCTCTCACCTCCCTCCCCATTCCATCCCTCTGGTTGTCCCAGTGCACCAGCTTTGAGTGCCCTGTTTCGTGCATTGAACTTAGATTGGTCATCTGTTTTGCATATGGTAATATACACATTTCAATGCTATTCTCACAGATCATCCCACCCTTGCCTTCTCCCACAGAGTCCAAAAGTCTGTTCTGTACAGCTGTGTCTCTTTTGCTGTTTTGAATATAGGGTCGTCGTTACCATCTTTCTAAATTCCATACGTATGCGTTAATATTGGTGTTTTTCTTTCTGACTTACTTCACTCTGCATAATAGGCTCCAGTTTTGTCCACTTCATTAGAACTGACTCGAATGCATTCTTTTTTATAGCTGAGTAATTTTCCATTGTGTATATGTACCACAACTTGTTTATCCATTCATCTGCTGATGGACATCTAGGTTGCTTCCACGTCCTATATTGTAAACAGTGCTGCGATGAACATTGGGGTACATGTGTCTCTTTCAGTTCTGGTTTCTTGGTGTGTATGCCCAGCAGTGGGATTGCTGGGTCATATGGCAGGTCTATTTCCAGTTTTTTAAGGAATCTCCACACTGTTCTCCGTAGTGACTGTACTAGTTTGCATTCCCACCAACAGAGTAAGGGGGTTCCCTTTTCTCCACATCCTCTCCAGCATTTATTGTTTGTAGACTTTTTGACAGCAGCCATTCTGACTGCCATGAGATGGTACCTCATTGTGGTTTTGATTTGCATTTCTCTGATAATGAGTGATGTTGAGCATGTTTTCATGCCACATGTAAACTTTTAAAAAGATAGAACAGAACTTATTTATTTGACCCAGTGGACTATTGCTATGGGAGAAATAAATGTAATATAATAGAGACCAACAGGAAAGAAGGAAACATTGGAAACTCCCTTGGCAAGGGTTACATTTATGTAGTTAAAAGCAAAACAAACAAAACCCCAAGAAGACCTTGCCCTACTGTTGCTGTTTTTTGTTTAAATTTTTTTCCTTTTCCTGCCTTTCAGGATGGCAACATTAAAAGTATTGACACTAGTCTGGATAGGTTATGAGTGAGTGGGTACTTTTATACACTGTTTGTATAAATTGATGCAAACATTCTGAAGGGCAGTTTTGTGTTTATATCAAAACTTTTAAATACATGAAATTTGCCCTACGATATATTTGCAAAATTTACCAAGATAGGCATACACACAATGATCTTGCAGTGTTATTTACAGTAGGGAACAAACCAGGAAATACATCAATGAGAAATTAGTTGAATTAGTGTGTCACATCCACAGAGTGGCATGGGGTGGATTTGTATGTGCAAATGTAGAAATATCTACGAGATACATCATTCAGTGAGAAAAGCGTGGTGAAGAACAGTGTATAAAGTATCCTTCTTTTGGTGCAAATCCAGGAATAGAATTTCATACATATTTATCTGGAAAAGATCAGAAAAACTGTTAACAGTGTTTACCAAGGGGTTGAGGGATTATTAGATTTGAGGGTAGAGAAGGAAAAGCCTATCATTTTCTACCTGCCTTCAGTGTTTGGATTTTCTAATATTTTACCTGAATTTTGTCTTGTTATTTGCTTAATATTTTGCTTGTTGACAGTTTGCATGTCATCTAGATGGTGAGAGTTTAGACTAATTTTTAATTTCCCCGTTTTTATAACACAAACACCCACACCCCTTAATGTTATTTTCAAAAGTCAAGTTCACATGTTAAAAATAAATAGCAAAAACACCCCAAGCTTTCTTATACTTAATATATGTATTATCAATTGCATTTTTATAGGTACTCTTTAAGCTAATTTTAAATATATTGTTGTTGGCCTCAAACAGGGTTATTCTGACCTGAAAATAATACTGGGCTTACATAATTAAATAAATTGATGAAGAACATTTAGGTTAAAGGGCATAATCACAAATCAAAAAATATAGCTAGATAAATGCATTCCGTTAAGTGAAAAACTCAACCTTCTCTCTCATCTAGAGGTTTCTTTTTTTACCATTTAGCAAATATTCAATTTTTTTCTTTGTGTTTCTTGGTTCAGAATAGGCTACTTAGCTATGAGTCTTTGAAAATTAGTTTAGAAGCCCCCAACTGTTCACCATTAAGAAAAAAGAAATCTTGAATTACTAACAGTTCAAAGAAACTATTAGAATTAGAGATAAACATCTTTTTGTTTCCTCCCCCTTAATACTTTTTTTGGTATCTGTTAGCTACCCCATCATCATTGCCATTGCCTTAAGCAGGCTCCTGATTCCTCTTCCCTGGAATTCTGCAGTTGCTCCCTGCCTGGTTTCTCTTCCTGCTTCTAGGAGTACCCCCTGCAATGATCTTTCCAAAACAGGGATCTGACTCTGTCACTCTGCAGCTCAAATCCCTTGGAGACTCCTCATTGCTTTTTGTGTAAATCCAGTCTCCTCTGTGAGGCTCTCTGTGACCTAATCCTTACCACCAACTGGTCTTTCCACTCCCCGGTTTTGCCTCTCTTTAAAGTTGAGCCTTCGTGGTCCAAGTCCACTTTTACTGTGGTTAAGCCTGTGTCTTGTGTTAGGGTCTGGTGGCAGTCTATGCTCCTAGCAAAGTTATTAAAACAGTCATTGCCTTTATCAACATCCCAATAAACTCTGAAAACCCTGAAAGGGGGAGTTCTTCTATCACCAGTGATAGATATATAATCGATGTTCAGTAAAGGTTAAGTCTGTGAAAAATTGTATTAGATTACCAATATATACTTTCTGCAGTGTAAAAATAACTAACATGAATTGAGTATACAGTGAACACTCTTGAAATGTAATATATATCGCCTTATATATGTATGGGTACTACTGATGTGGATAATTCTGTTGAATATTGATTTATTTAGTATGTGAAAATACTGTTATAAAATGTATGATCTAATAAAGATTAGATCATATCATATGCTTCATAAAGTGATACTGTTTTTTCAGTTTGGGTGATCTTGGTTTCTCTGTTTTATGTAGCTCATTCAACTGATTCTGAATCATCTTACGCTACCAGACCTGTGTAGATTAGCACAGACTTGCAAACTACTGAACCAGCATTGCTGTGATCCTCTGCAGTACATCCACCTCAATCTGCAACCGTACTGGGCGAAACTAAATGACACCTCTCTAGAATTTCTGCAGGCTCGCTGCACTCTCGTGCAGTGGCTTAATTTATCTTGGACCGGCAATAGGGGCTTCATCTCTGTTGCAGGATTTAGCAGGTTAGTGCCAAACTTCGTTGAGGTTATTTCATCAGCAGAGTGTACTTACTATATAGTAGTTAACATAATGAAAGTTTGAAATTATATACCATGTACTTTATAGAAATCAAGATAAATACATTTTGTGTATCATGTTCAGAATGCTTCTGCTTACAAAAGTGGATGAGTTCGTTTGGCCATCCTCTTACAGCTCAGCTTCATAAGATGGAGGGGAAATTATGTCCTTTACCTAAGATTTTTTAAAATCCCAAGTAACTTTCAACAGAGCTCCTTTTTTTTTCTTTCTCATATTTTCAGCACAGATGATTAACACATTTTAAGGACTATTTCCAAATCAAAATCTACCTCTCTAATGTGATTTGTCAGAAATGGAAAACAATTTATTATAGAACATTTTTAATTAAATCTTAATTACATGTGCAATACATCACCCAAATTTAGAAGCTCATTTAAACTAATTATGTTGAAAATGCAATTGCATGTTAAATAGGCGACCACACTTGCAGACCTGCCCAGGTGTTTCTGCTCCTTTCTATTTAAGCATTTAGTTTCCTTACTATTAAATGTCACCTGTTAAACATTTGAAAGCTTGCACGCGTGCATATTCATTTAGCAACGCCATAGTCATTTCTTCTTGTGATACAAACAGGTGTTTTTCTCTTAACCTTGATGATGGTTATTCTCATTGTAAGTTACAGTATAATCCATTTCATTAAGTTAAATAATGAAGAAGTAGACACTTCGGGGAGATTACCTGTTATTTTTGATTAATGAATAATCACCTATCGTGTTTTTAGAAGTTAGAATGAACTACAGCTTTCCCTACACACATCCCCAGTGGATGCATTCCTACACAGTGGCTTATGAATTAGAAATTTGTGTTTTGAGCTTTGTTTCCCCTTGACTTAGAGTATAAAATTAAAGATGCAGTTTCAGAAATAAATATTTGATACTCTTAGATTCAGATGAAGTCATGTTTGAAATAGCAGCAATGTGTTAAAAATGCTAATATTAATAGTTTGTGCATCAAAATAAAAAATGAACACAAGCAATAATGGCTTACAGCACATGTTGAAACCATGGATGCACTAGGTTTCTTTCTTTTCTGCCAGAAACAGAACCAGAGGAAGGGGTTCTTGGATAAAGCGTTCTGGGATTGAGGGTCAGAATCTAAAGATTTTGTAACATGCTATGTATGCAGAATTCTTTTTTGTCATGTATATTTGCTTCAGTTCAGTTCAGTTGCTCAGTAGTGTCCGACTTTTTGTGACCCCATGAATCGCAGCACGCCAGGCCTCCCTGTCCATCACCAACTCCCAGAGTTTACCCAAACTTATGTCCATCGAGTTGGTGATGCCATGCAGCCACCTCATCCTCTGTCGTCCCCTTCTCCTCCTGCCTCCAATCCTTCCAAGCATCACAGTCTTTTCCAAGTTTGCTTAAGAGAGGATATATATATATATATATATATATATATATAAAATATGTAGGTATTATATATGTATATATATAGAGAGAGAGAGTGCACTATGGATAATAAACCAAGACTGAGAGCAGATAGAACCATTGGTATCAGTAAGCATTATTTTACATTATAAGGACTTTGGGGTATTTTAATTCCCCTCATAGCTCTTTATTCAGTGTTTCCCACTATTTGGGACTTATGTGTTTGTTTTCACTGTTGGTGTGTAGTGTGTAAGGCATTATAGTGAGTATTATGGGCGATGTGAAGAGATAGATGATACAGTTCCTGCTACAAAAAAGATACAGATATAAATACAAACATTTAAACATATCATTCCCATATTTTTATAAATAAAAAAACGGAGGCAGCTAATGAGTAAAGACATTGAAGAAAACATTGGTAATGAATGACCAAATCCAACTTCCTAGGCAAAATGTGGCATATACCCACAGTATAATGAGTAAAATATAAAGATAATATTAAATCAGTTTTTAGAAACTCTCTTTTTGTAGCTTCTTCTGGTGCATGAGCAGAAACATAAATTGTTAGAAGAAAACTTCACAATGCTATTTTAAAAATTTTGGCCATACAGTGGATAAAGATCTTCTTTTACAAGGTTAAAGCTCCAGTCTACTTTCTCACCAGCAATTTCTCTTCCATTTTCAATTTGCCCATTTAGTTGCTGTGGAGCTGTTTGAATAATCACAAAAGTACATACATAAATTTAAGTTTTCCATATTTCACAGGAGTAGTTCAGCCGGTAAAACCATGTATCTTGATAGCATTCCTTTAAGCATAGTCATTGTTCCTATTAAGAAAAGAAGAAGTTGAAATAACAGGGAGAGAGAGTCTTTTTGGGGATGGGAGATACTGGAGCTTTGCCTACTGATTACTGTTGGCCCCCTTGACTTGACTGCTGAATTGATAGTCATTATGGTTTGTAGGCAGCATTCCCAGAATAAACAATAAATATTCATGGCTTGATTATTAATGAATAATCTATGAATAAGTGTGGTCTATTTATGCTCATTACTGTGAAGAAGGCTTATTTATAATACTTTAAAGGGAAAAAAAGTACAATTTTGAACTAGAAACCGATGATGATGAGTTGCCTTATGAGCAAGTCTTTGGGAAAAGTTTGATATAGTTAATTTTTGTTGCCTAAAAACCTTAGCCTCACAAACTGGAACTGTTTCACTGCACTTTAAAGAAGTCAGGAATTTATTTTATTCAAAATAGCAGGGAAAGTGGAATAATGAGAACTTAAAACTTTTAATCAGTTATTAAAATCCTATTCTATCTACAGATTTGTGATTTGTAACTTCAAGTCCTCTTCATGTATCTTATTATTCATTAAAAGCATATCTATTATAATTGCGCTTTCCTCTTACAATACACTCCCTAAAGTCTTGGATATTCCTTTGCCACCCTGTTTGTTTGTGCTCTGAGGCTTAATTATACCATTATGATGTTCAAAAAGCCTTAGATTCATTTTTTTCTGCTATAGTTTTTCTTCAGATAGTTGCTCAAACTAATCACCTTGAGCGCCTCCTCAGTTATGTAGAGATTTCTAACCCTAGCCCATCTACTTGTTCTCTTCAGAAAACACTATTGGATGCTTTTTAGGTTTAAGAACTTGACGTTTTGACACAAAGCTACAGTTTTATGGAATATAGAGCTTTTTGCATATTCATATATTTGTTTATTCAGTTGCCTGCTAATGTTCTACACTATTGTGTCTTAGATGGTCAACTCCTAGAGATTAAAGACAATTTACAACTGTTTCTTTTCATGTCCTTCTACAGTTGCTGGATGGTGCTGTACACAGTTAAGCAAGAAGTTTTGTTTTTAATAACTTTATTTTGGATCCGATATAGCAAATAATGCTCCAGCTATTTAGAATTTAAAATATGTTAAATATACTGTTTTATAAAACTCAGTGAGGGCCAGCTACAAAACATGAGATTAGGATTTAGAGTCATGGATATTTATACCTAATTCTCTTTACCTTGAAACTTCAGGCAAGTTGTAAGGATTGGTGCCTTTTATTTTATGATGAATAAACTCAGATTAAATTATTCATTCACGTAATGTTAATTATTTTAGGGTGCAAAGTACTATTTAGTAAATTACTTCTTATGTACCTGTATTACTCTGAACAAATTAATTCACCTTATAAGGATAGGCAATTTATTTCTCTCTCTAGAGACTCCTTTTCTCATAGCAGGAGACCTAGTTTGGGATTGTTTATCTGAACTTAGGTTTTCTCTTAATACCCTCAATATCAAGAAATACTTGATGAGAATTCATAAGATGAACAGGCTTCAGGAAATAAACAAGCTATAGTTCTCTTTTCAGGTGACCAGTATTACAATTGAGATGAATAAACAGATGACTAAGATCTGTAATTATGTGTTAAAATAAAACTTTATGAGGAACATTAAGGAAGGAAATGAGTTGTGTTCAGCTAATTAATTGATTCTGCTATTTCTGCCTTCTTGTAATGGAAATATTATGAAAAAGCCGGTGGTGTAGATCTCGTAAGTTTAGGAAGCGTTGACTATGGGGATATCGACTAAATAACCTACTCAGTAAAAATAAGGAATATAGAAAAAAGGAGAGAGTCATAAAGGTAGTATAAGCATGATTATTGTCATTATTGTGCTTCCAAATTCTGTCATTCATTAAATCAGTTTGGGAAGTTTTCTAGTCTATTAAGAGCTTTCTGGTGAATGGCTTGCTGTCTTTAGAAGGGAAAAGTTCATTAATGAGAGAAAAGAGAAAAGGGGTGTTAAAGCATTCCACGTCTAATACTAAAAAGAATTGTAGAAGAAAGCGCTGTGCCAAATAATGAAGACCTTCAATAGATAAGATTCCTAAAGACTTGAATTTTAAGAGTTAATATGCTCATTTAACTTTTGTAATCTGCAAATAATTTTAGAAGTATCAAATCAAAATAGGATACTCTAGATCTCTTGTGCTGTACATACATTTCTAGATTGCTAGCTTATAAATGATGATGAAGTAGCCATAACTACAGTGTATATTCAAAGTAAGGTAAAAATGTTCATTTTGTTGTATTTCCTAGTTTGACCCTCTTAAAGGAAAAATACTGACTCCATAGAACTTAGTCTGTTCCAGAGTAGAGGAAATTTAAATTCCTCAAATGCATTTTCATAATTGGAAGAATTACTCAGCAAATTCATCAAGTGTTTTTTACACACCTGACATCATGCTAAGTACTAAGTATACCAAGGATAGACTCAATATAAACAAATCAGTAAATAAGGAAATTACGGTTAACAGAAAAATGAATTTTGGTTGTGAAATAGAGGAGCTGAGTTCCTTCAGTTTAGCATGTAGAAGATTCGCCGTTAATTTAGTACCCGTTGCTTCTCTTTCAAATAGGTCCCCAGTCTGAACACTGAGCACCGCAGTCCGTGCCACCCCTGCTCCAGTGCACCATCCCCTCTTCCCTGAATATGGTTATGGTGTCCTGATGATTCCCCCAGTTTCCAGCCCTGTTCCCCTTCAGTTTATTCTCCACCCAGAAACCAGAGTGATCCTGGAAACACACAAGCAGGTGGTGCCACACCTCTGCTAAAACCCTCTGATGTCTGAGAATCCCGTCTCCCTCAAAAGCAAAGCCAGAGTCTTTCTAGGACGCACGCTCTGTGACCTGCCCCTTGCCACTCTGACCTGCTCCCATCTGCCTCTCCCTTGGTGCTTGCTTGCAGTTCCCAACTCTAGGCGTAGTCTGAGGGGTCCTGCCTCTGAGCTGCCACCCTTGCCTGCTTGCCGCTTCTCCAGGGAACGAACGGCTTTGCTCATCCTCTCACTTCCTCTGGGTCTTGACTCACCTTCTCAGTGAGGCTTCCCTGTCTACCCTTCACACTTTGTGTCGTCATCCTCTGCTCTTCTTTTCTCCTTGGCAATTTTCACTCTCTAATATACTGTTAATCTTACTCATTTATTTGTTCATGGTCTGCCTCTCCTACTGAAATGTAAGTAAGCTCCATGAGAGCGGGGACTTTGCCCACAGCTAACTTCCCAGTGCCTAGAGTAACGCGGGTCATGGTAGGAGCGCAGTAAATACTTGTTGAGTGACTGCCCGAAGGTGCTTGATGTCAGCTGTCAATTGAGCCACCACAGTAGCAGGGAACAGTAGTGAAACACGAGGGAGGAAATCAAGGTGAGGGGATAGCTTGAAGAGTGCCCGAGAATTTGAAGGGAGGGGAGAGCACGTGAAATGGTGTGAACTGCCCCGATAAACCAAGTCATACAAGGGCTAGAAAGAAAGGCCCTTTAATTTGGCATTTAAAAGGAAGGGATGAATTTAGGGAAAGCAGAACGTAGACTGCAATGGATTAAGAATAAGCGGACGTTCTTGGATGTTTGGGTGTAACTAAGCTGTGCGAACTACTGACTTATTTACAATATTTAAATTTGTAGCAGTTACATTTTTTATTGTTTGTGTGTTGGCTAAGGTTTCACTTTTAATGTTTGTGGGGTGCTCTAGCCTTTGCAGACTTCTTTCACATGATTGTAGAATGTTCAAAACCACAAGCAGTGTGGTGAGTGCTGTTACATGTTTCTAGTCTTGCCTTCTCCTGCTGAGGGAATGCTGTGTGTGTGTGTGTGTCTGTGTGTATGCGTGCGTGCGCACGTGGTCACACCCTTAATCACATCCGCCTCTGTGACAATCTGAACAGAGGAATCCACCAGACTTCTCTGTCCATGGAATTTTCCAGGCAAGAATACTGGAATGGGTTGCCATTTCCTCCTCCAGGAGATCTTCCTAATCCAGGGATTGAACTATGTCTCTTGTGTCTCCTGTATTGGCAGGCAGATCCTTTACCGTTATGCTTCTTGGGAAACCTGAGGAAATTACTGAGACCTGGATAAATGCCCTTTCCAAGGTCACATGCTAGGAAGTGGTGGATCAGGGCAAAAAAGAAAAGTCCCTTCTTTGACTTAGAAGTCTAATGTTACTTCTTTTATTTTCATTAAGTGTTTGATTTATTTTTGTTTTACATGTATATTTGTAAGCTAATTAAGTCTTGTAAAAAAAAAAGATGCAGTATAGATAAACTAACAGTATGCGACTAATTGTGACACTGAGATGGACAAGAAAATGTCAAAAGACCTGGTGAGTAGTGTACTTGTTGAAGGATTTGCTTTTCTTAGTTGGTAGTTTCAGGGATTTGAATACTCATAGATTCACATTTTACTTTTATTATCAGACAGTGATTATGGACAGGACTTTTCCCCCTCCAACTGTAATGTGATGAAGATAAATGCTGTTCCTACTCTGATAAAGTGTTTTATGTCCCCTACACTGAATTATTTCTGTGTATTTTATGTGAAGCTGCAATTGAATATTTTGTAATAATTTCACCATCAGTTTGGGTACTAAATGGTAGCAGTCAAGAAACATATCTCACCAGTATGGTTAAACCAACCCAGAAATTTTCTGAGAGGCTAGTCTGATCTGTTTTGAGGTCATTTAGTTAGAGCTGTCACTTTGTGTGCCATGTTCAAAATAAATTATCCAGTACCAGATAGGTACTATTTAGGAAGAAATATCTTCCAAAAGTTGAGAGTTTTGTTATATTTTGTTTGTTGGCTCTACCAGCTTAGGTGTGAATTACAGGTAAGTAGAAGAAATACACCCTCTTGCTTTCTTAATTTCCCACTTAGCAGTAGCTGACTTTTTATGTGAAGTGAATTCATTTTATCTTCTCAGGTTGATTTATTGTAGCCTAACCATGCCTGTTTCGGCAGGCAGTAAATGAGAATTTAAGTGAAACAAGTTTTTTATTTTCCCTGATAGAAATCTATTCTTCTGAAGGTGTCTGCTTAGAGTCAATATAATTCCAAAGTGCTTGCCAAAAATATGTTGTAGTTTTATGAAATTCACACGGAGCATTGTGTTTACAGGTTTCTGAAGGTCTGCGGATCTGAATTAGTGCGCCTTGAATTATCCTGCAGCCACTTCCTGAATGAAACTTGCTTGGAGATTATTTCTGAGATGTGCCCAAATCTACAGGACTTAAATCTGTCCTCCTGTGATAAACTACCACCTCAAGCTTTCAGCCACATCGCCAAGTTGTGCGGCCTGAAACGACTCATTCTCTATCGAACAAAAGTAGAGGTAAGGTTTATACTTTTAGTCATATAATGACCAGTGGAATGATCAGTTGCCTGTAATTGCTCTTAATATTATGATTTATGATTTTTAAATAAATTAAGTTTAGGACGCTACCTGACTATCCTAAAACAATTAGAGCTGATTCAGTCAATTAATAATTAGTCTACTGTATTTTTTGTTTGTTTTTCAATTTAAGAAAATGTTACCCTCTGTGCTCTTAAAATTTTTGTAATGCTGTTCATGTTTCTAGGTTAAAGAAGCAATAGGCTGAGGTGAGCTGAAATGCTGGCAGGGAATTAATTCGTGAAAGTGATGGGAGGAAAGTATGTAGGAGGACATTTGCTTGGAGTGAGAGGAAGCAAAGTGGAATTTATCCAGGAGCGAACTTCAGAGTTAAAATTCCTAATACATAGTTTAGGAGTCTCATTAAAGGAGAATGGAGTCATGTAATATTTATTGATCTCCTTGCTTTTTTTCCCCCACTTAGCTCTAGGACATCTTACCAGATCATTATATGTATTACCACCTGACTCTTTTCATTAACTGTGTAGTTTATGTTTTACCATGATCAACCCAGTTGTTCCCCAGATGGTCAACATTTCAGACCATCTAGCATCAGCATTATGTTGCAGTTTCCTATGTACTGGCTATTGTTGCTGTAGGATAGAGTTCTGTAGGCAGTACTGCTGGCCAGAATATGTGCCTGGACCCTCGTGGTCAACATCCACTTACTGCCATATACCTGTTTTCTCTACTCTAGTCATGTTGGCCTGCTTTCTGTTCCTTGGACATTCCGATCCAGTCACAGCTCATGGCTTTTTGTCCTATGCCCATCTGAATATCCTTCCAGCTTGTTAGATGGCTGCCCTCTTCTCAACTCGGTGTCCTACTTAAATATTTTTTTCAGAGATGGTTTCTTAGACATTGATAAACGATAGCCTCCCCACCCCCTCACCCCCTTCTAGTTGGCTCCTGTCATATCATATCACCTAATGTATTTTCTTTCTAACAACTTTATCACTATGAAATATCATGTTGGTTTTCTTATGATCATCTGTCTCCTTACTAGGATATATGTTTCATGATGGTAGGAGCCTTGTCTTATCTTTTTCATTGCCATGTTCCTATCTCTAGTATAGTACCTGGTAAAGACTGGCCATTCAGTAAGTATTTAAAGGAATGAATAAGATAGACAAATTATTTTCCCAAATGACGTATCAGTTGCCTCTCCACTCTAGTGAACCCTTGCCTGCCTTGAATGTTGCCTTCGCCAAGTATTTTGAGAATCATTTACATGTAATGTACTTAGAGGGTGCCAAACACATAGTAAACTCTCAATAAATATTATCTGCTAAAACAGTAGTAAGAGTAATAATAATTATTATGGCAATTCTGTATATGTTTTGCTGTGTGGTAGGGAAGGTCTCCTCTCTGTTCTTTTTAAACTTAAAAGAAATCCTTGTGTATTATTATTCTTCCAGATATATCTTTCAGCAAAGATTTTGTTGGAAGTACCTTTATTATATTTCATTTTGCTTTTAATAAGCCTTCATATCTGTTCATATATGTCTTGTTTTACATTCAAGAGCATGTTATAGTTTTCTTCATTTAGATTTTATATCCTTCTGGTTAAATTTATCCCTTGTCTTTTATAGTCTAAGACACTATTTTCTTTCATTTTAATTGGTTATTTTTAATGTAAAGAAAAATTGAGTTCTGTCTATTTATCTTGTATCTGCTCCCCTTACTGAATGCTTATAATTGTTCTAATAACTTATATCTTTTGAGTTTTCTAATGATATAATTGTATAATCTGGAAATTAATATGCTTTTTCTTTCAATGTTTAAAGTATTGCTACATTAAGTAGAACTTCATAAATAATGTAGAATAATAGAGTCACAATTGGTATACCAGTCTTATTTCTAATATAGAGGGAATTTTTTCTTTTTAAAATATTATGTGGCAAATATGTGCCAGGTACTGGTGTAGGCACTGGGACTTCATTAGTGAACTGAATAGACAACTCCTCATGTAACTTACTAGTTTTATCTATTGTTTGATGTTCTTTCTGATAAATATCATTTGAGTAAAACTATTTTATCAAAAATGTGTATTATATTAAAAATTTTTAAAGCCTCCATTACCACACTGATCTTTTTTCTTCTTTAATTTGTTAATATAATGACTTATGTTGGACAGTCCTTACATTCCTGGGATAATTCCTACATGTTTTAGCTTAATACATAGCTAGGCTATTTTCCTAATATTTTTGAGCCAAATGGCTTGGATTTGGATTCTACTTTGGGTATCTCTTACTAATTATATTACCTTGAGGAAGTTTCTTGATGCCCTGTTTCCTTCTATATAAGTGGATATAATGATAATATACCTTTTAAATGGTTGTTGTGAGAATTAACATGATTTAATATACATGAAGAGTTTACAACAGTACCTGTTTCATAGTAAACATTCTTTAAGAGTTAAGATTTATTTACCAGTACTTTTTACATCTACTTTCTTAAATGAAATTGAGCTGTGTTTTTCCTTTTCACGTCATTTTATCATGTTTGGAGCTTGGAATATGACATCTTGGCAAAAAGGATTTGTGACATTGACATCTTGGCAAAAAGGATTTGTGACATTGACATCTTTTTCTTTAATATTTGTTGTTCAGTTGCTAAGTTGTGTCTGACTCTTTGCAGCCCCAGGGACTGCAACACACCAGGCTTCCCTGTCTTTCACTTTCTTCTGGAGTTTGCTCAAATTCACGTCCTTTGAGTCGATGATGCCATCCAATCATCTCATCCTCTGTTGCCCCCTTCTCCTGCCCTCAATCTTTCTCATTCCAGTGAATCAACTCTTCACATCAGGTGGCCAAAGTATTGGAGCTTCACCTTCAGCATCGGTCCTTCATGAATACTCAGGGTTGATATTCTTTAGGATTTACTGATTTGATCTCCTTGCTGTCCAAGGGACTCTGAAGAGTCTTCTCCAATACCACAGTTCAAAGCATCAATTCTTTGGCACTCAGCCTTCTTTATGGTAACTCCCACATCCATATATGAATACTGAACAAAAACATAGCTTTAACTTTGTCGGCAAAGTGATGTCTCTGCTTTTTAATACACTTTCTAGGTTTGTTATAGCTTTCCTTCAAGCAGTAAGCATCTTTCAATTTCATGGCTGCAGTTACCATCTGCAGTTCTTTTGTAGTCCAAGAAAATAAAATTTGCCTCTGTTCCATTTTATCCCCATCTATTAGCCATGGAGTAATGGCACTGGAATGCCATGATTTTAGTTTTATGAATGTTGAGTTTTAAGCCAGCTTTTTCACTCTTCTCTTTCACCCTCAAGAGGCTCTTTAGTTCCCATTTGCTTTCTGCCAGTAGAGTGGTGAATAACTTTAATAAATGAGAATAATCTGTTAGATAGAATTTATCTATTAAACTATCTGAGTGTATGGCCTTTTTATTGGTAGATCAGAGTAGATATCTTCAGCTTGACAGTTTTTAAACTAATCCATGGAAACATGAACATAGTATTCCTGACTTGGGACAGAATTTTAGCTAGAGTTTAACTGGTGACTTGGTGGAAAGAAGACTTTGATTCTAGTTCTAGCCCTACCAGTAACAAGCTTAGTGATCTCTTAGTGATGTCTCTCAAGTTCCAGGATTCTTTATTTGTAAAATGAGAGGACTTTTGTCCTTGAATGCCAGTTTAAAGATAGTGTTAATCCATGTTTTCATTAGTCTCTGGTGAAGTGATTCACAATTTATGAGGGTGTAAAATTGTCAGCTAACTTTTCTTGAGTAGATTTTGCATTCTGAAATTATGCCACACCTGTGTTTTACTGGTATATTTACTGTTTTATATTGCCTTGTGTGCTGTAAAGTTTGATACCCTCTGAGCAAGATAACACCTAATTTAAAAAAACTTCTGATTGAATTTAACTTTAAGAAGAAATGTAGCTTAGTTCATTATTAAGTAAACCTTCAGGAAGAAAAATAGGGTAAAAACTAAGAAATTATAAAACTTGCTAGGCATCTTACATCTGGGATGATTTGTAGAAATGTTTCCCATGATATGGTTTTGAAATGTTATAAATTCACATCATCTAAGTGTGAGGGAATCATTAAATAGTCTACAATTTTCTTCAATTTACCTCCAGAAGCTGATAGTATATGATTATATATATTTAAAACAGTTTGATTTTATAGGGATTGAGAAGATTTCATAGCTCAAGACTGGAGGCCTTATACATATGTATCCAAGTCTTAATAGCATCAACTCTGCTTCCCCCAGTCACTTAAACATAGATGTGAAATCACTGTATGATTTCATCAAGTAAAATTTGGTTTGTACCATATGTTACTACCTATTAAAGTTTGTTTTTATTAATCTAGCTGCTAAAAGACCATAAAATCATTTTTAAATTTATTCTAGATGATTTTTATGACATTTAGTACATAGAAAAAAATTATAAAATTGATTTTCATTGATGTGCATTGGACTTACAAAAAAATAAAAAATAACCTCATTTTAGTGATACAAATAGCAAAATTCAAAATGGAGAAAACCTACCGAGGCAGTGTTGACTTTTAACAGCTTCCCAGCTCTGTATTCAGTGCTCTCTGCCTATACTTTATTTACATCTGTTATCTTGTCATTCTTGGGATCTGCATAAGACTCCCTTATAGGCACTGAGTAACTCAGAGGAATAAAGGGAAGAGACAACACAGTCAACTGGTCTCTTTTAAAACAAACTGAAGGGACAACACTGGTAATCATATCAATCTGTAAGCACCTCCCTTGTTACTTAAGCAAAGCCTTATGGGCTTCCCTGGTCGCTCAGATGGTTAAGAATCTGCCTACAGTTTGGGAGACTTGGGTTCGATCCCTGGGTCAGGAAGATCCATGGAGAAGGGAATGTAGCCCACTCTGGTTTTCTTGTCTGGAGAGTTCCATGGAGAGAGGAGCCTGGCGGGCTACAGTCATGGGATCACAAAGAGTAGGACACGACTGAGCGAAAACACTGTGTCATCCCTTTTCCCCTTCCATAAGGACACTGTTTCAGTCCTGCACTGAAAGTGAAAGATGGTGGTGGATGAGAGAAAACGGAGTGAGAAGGCAAGATTTAGGGCACTGGCGTCTCTCTAACTCTTCACATAATCATTGGCAGTACGTTCAGATGTTATAAACTGTTTTGAAAAGAAAAAACAGCAATTGATTTCAGATGCCTCTGATGGCTCTAAGGAAATATATGAGGAGAAAAAGAAGATATGAATTTGAACTTCTTGGGAGAGTTTTTTTTTTTTTTCTTTTAAGGAATATAGATTATCCAGTGCCAGCCGCTTTTACCCTTTCCCCCCCTAAACTCTATGTAATTCTAAAAGAAGCAAAAAAGCATCAATTCTTTGCTGCTCAGCTTTCTTTACGTTACATATGTTGAAATGAAAGCCCCCAAAAGTTAATGTTTCCCAGTGACACAGAGCAACAATTTAGAATTAGGATTTGAACCCAGATTTGGTGGCCTCAGTGTTACAGTGAAAATTGTAAGATATTTAGGAGCATAGAATAGTAGTTATTTTAATAGGTTGGCTGCCTCTATCTAATGGAGAAGGAAATGGCAGCCCACTCCAGTATTCTTGCCTGGAGAATTTCATGGACAGAGGAGCTTGGTGGGCTACAGTCCATGGTATCACAGAAAGTCAGAAATAACTCAGCAAATAAAATAGAGCTTTTTCTTTACCACTTAATCCTTTTCTAATCTTCAATTGGTAAGGAAATAAAACATTGTCACTAAGATATACAACATTTTGATCTGGTGTAAAATACAAACTATGAAGTTATATTCTGTAAATACTTTCCAGTCTAAATTGCTGTAGGAAAATGGACTTTGATTTTTATTATGAGCAAACTTATTCTGAAGTCTTAGTTCTGAATTTATAATACCAGTTATTCAAATCACATTTAGAAACATTTAATTAATAGTTTGTATAATCAATACATAATGAACTACCTTAAGCAAATGGTTTATATATATGGGCCAACTCTCAATATTATACCATAGTGGGGAGCACCATTGGGACATAAAATCACCCAGATATTTTAGCATGTAAAGTAATGCGTAGCTGATGTCTAGATGGTGTGCTCTTATGTGGTTAGGTATAGCCAAGCATGTTGCTGTCCTCAGTACTCAGTAAGAATGAGAACCCAGAAGAATGAAACTCGAGTAGGGTCAGAATCGCCCTGTGTGCTGGTAGGTAGAGCCTGGTATGCTGATGTGGCAGCTCTCAGGGCCAGTGGTGAAGCAGTGGGCCCAGAGCACTACACTTCTCTCTGCCTGACAGATTTTACCAACAAGGCCTGCTGCAACTACCACTGAGCCTCATGTATAACCTTGCTAGAAACTGGGGTTGTATCACCATGCATTTTGTGTACACTGTCTGATTGCTGCTTTGGTAGTCAATTAAAATGAAAGCAACCTTAAAACAAGCCCCAAGTGTCATTTTGAAACCCAGCCTTTTATGCCCTGGCCTAGCTCATTAACAGAGAGGGCAATGGCACCCCACTCCAGTACTCTTGCCTGGAAAACCCCATGGACAGAGGAGCCTGGTGGGCTGCAGTCCACGGGGTCGCGAAGAGTCAGACACGACTGAGCAACTTCACTTTCACTTTTCACTTTCATGCAGTGGAGAAGGAAACGGCACCCCACTCCAGTGTTCTTGCCTGGAGAATCCCAGGGATGGGGGTGCCTGGTGGGCTGCCGTCTGTGGGATCACACAGAGTTGGACACGACTGGAGCAACTTAGCGGCAGCAGCTCATTAAGATTTTTCTCCCCAGCTCCACTGCTTTGGTTTATACCCTAGCTAGTACACTATGGTGAGAAGAAGTAGCAGTAGGATCTTTATCAGACTTTAACTGTGGTTAAAACTGCTCAGCAGCAATTCTAGGTGTCTGGTTCAGACATTATTTTATAATGTAAAAACTGGGAACATATTTGTTTTTTATCTGTATCAGAGACCCACATCATAAAACAGTTCTTTTGGTTTTTTCCACTTGAAAGATTTATGTGCTTGAGTAAGTCACTTATACTAAGCTGAAAGTTTACCTGTTAAAAAAAATATATACCCTATCACATAGGCTATTGAGAAGACCAAATTAGATCATATTTGTAAATAACAACACACTGTAAACTTGTTTATACAACTTGTGTTTACACTGTAAACATAGACTTGTGTACATGTGAAAATGATAGTATAGATTTTTTCAGCATAACCCTACAAATTATTCCCGACTTTGTGAAGTATTCTTATAGATCCTCCTAAATTAGGAGTATCTTTTCCATCATGTGCTATGAGGGACTTAGATTAAATTACTGCTTTCATGCTTCTGATCTGTTCCTGGTAAAAGGAAAGTGCATTCCTAACTTATTAACTCCATAATGAGAGGGATCATGTTTGACTGTTTATGTCTTTACAGCTAGTATGTATTCACTATAGTGAGTATATATAGTAGCTATTTGGTAAACGTGTGTTGAATGAATGATAGCTCTCGCTTGTCAATTTATTTTTTCTTTGTTCGATAAGTTAGCAAGCATCAGATAAGTTTGTCTTTCTATAGAATAACCACATCAGCTAAGCAGATGGATGGGAGATCTACAACTTGGAAAACTTGTAAAAAAAATTTTTGAACTTGTATTTGTTCAGAATTTTTAGCTCTAAAAGAGTGAAATACATTTCTATTTGTTTTGTTTGTTTATTTCATGAGATCTTTTTCCTTCTTTAGATATGTTTAGGATTGTGATGAAAAATTGCTTCATCAAAGAAATAGCAAATGTCTTCTTAAAACATCAAAAAAAAGAGAGAGAGAGAGAAAATCATTAGATAACCTCTTTTCAGAGTTAGGGGTATACATTGATTGAATTTCAGTAGATGAAGGGCTGTAAATGTATGCCTGATGAAAAGATAGTACAAAGGGATGGAGAACAGAAATGACCCATATGCTGAGGTTTAGACCCTGTTTAATGCATGATCTCAGATTAAGTAGTGAAACGAGTGGGTAAATGCAGTAATTTTTACTGAATTTGGAAGGTCTTTGATGATTGTATAGACAAGACTTAGGGCCAAAGATGGGAACAAACGTGAAGAAGACTTTAATTGTAGTTAGTTTCTTCTACCATTCATGACAAGGAAGTTGTTATAGTAGAGTAAGATATGTAATGATTGGAAAGACTTTAGGTTCTTTTAGTCCTTTTTATTTCTATTCACAAGATTCTTATTACTTACAATAAACATTAATTACAAGTCCTTCTTTAGCCATACATGATGCTGTATTTTTGTGAGAGAGAGCTGTAGAAATTTAACTCATGAAATAGACAAATACTTACAAGGAAAGAGCTTTTATTTTGAAATAATTTTAGACTTATGAAAAGTTGCATACAAAATAGATTGCCCTACTTTATGCATATTTTTCTCCTGAACCATTTGAAAGTAATAACGATATAACTCTCCTTTACTCTAAAGGGGCATATATCTGAAACTATTCTTAAAAATACTTGTGCCCTGGGCTGAATTGGGTCTCCCCAAAATTTATGTTGAAGTCCTGACCCCTAGTACCTCATAGTGTGACTGTATTTGGAGATAGGATCTTTCAAGAGGTGATTAAGTTAAATGAGGTCATTAGGGTGGGGTCTAATCCAATATGAGTGGTCTCCTTATGAGAAGAGATCAGGACACAGACACACAGAGGGAAGACTATATGAAGGCACCTAAAGTAAATGGCAGGTTTCAAGCCAAGGGGAGAGGCCTTAGAAGGAATTAACCCTGCTAACACCTGGATCTCAGACTTCTAGCCTTCAAATTTGTGAAAAAATTAATCACTGTTGTTTAAATTACCCAGTCTACAGTACTTTGTCATGGCAGTTCTAGCAAACTAATACAACTTATACAGGATGGCATAGGATAGCCTTTTAACATATTGCACAAAAAGTGACTTCAAGAGAAGGCCTTCCCATTGTCTAAAGCAATCTGGGTTAGTGTTAGGAGTTTCAACCTGTTTACCTTTTCTTTGTTTTGGGGAAAAAAATATCTGGAGTTGGGGAAGAGTGGGGTGTGTATGTTGCTCAGTAAGAATGTCATTCTGTTGCTTAGCAGCAGACAAGAAAACCAAGAGTGTTTTTTTAAAAGTTAGAGTTATAAATGGAACACCTGCATCCAGTTTTGATTGCCTCACTTCGAGAATGATAGAGCATAAATTGAAAGAATCTGAAGAAGTGAAAAAACTGATTATAGGTATTGTAGGGGACTAGTATATGACAGTAATCTGTAAGTGTGGTACAGCAACTGTTTACCTGGCTCACTATGCTGGGACAACGGTTTCAAGGACCCCATAGCCTTCATCTTCATGAACTAGGAGACAAACAAAAGTAGTTGATCTTTACTTCTGTTGAATATCAAAACTCACCTCCTATTTCCTTTTTTCTCTGCTGGTTTATATATGAGTAAAATGTGTACCACTCCCATCTGTTGATGAGAGCACCTGGGCTTTCCAACAGAAGATGCATGTCTTTTGAAAACCCAGTATGATTTGATTTAGTGCCATGAATATGCTTTCTGAAACATAGATAATGATGTTCTTCTGGCTGCATTCTTACTTAATTTAAAGAACACATTTATGTATATTGGTAAGTAGACTTTAATTTGTTTATTTATTTTTAAAAGCTTTTGGCCAAGCCACAGGACTATGGGATCTTAGCTGCCTGTCCAAGGATCGAACCTAGACCCTCTGCAGTGGAAGTGTGCAGAGCCTTAACCACTGGACAGCATGGGAAGTCCCTGACCTTTCTTTTAATAGAGCGAGTGCAGCTAACAAACTCAGGGGGAGGGATGGCCTCTCACCAGAGCCAGTGCTGATTACTAACTGAGATCAAGATCATGAGGAACAGATGAAATAGGAAGGACCTACTCTGGTCACCTCTATTGACTAATGCAGCCTGCTTCATTAGCTGTCACCTAAAATGCAGTCCATTTTAGAGAGCTTCATTTAGCTAGATAACATGTAAAACAAAAGATATTAATAAAAGATTTTAATAACTTTTCATATATTATATTCTAAAACTAACAAACTTTTAAAAGTCCTTATTATAGGTCTCCAGGAAAGAATAAGTCCATACTTCTTTTCTATCTTGGATGGCTTTGTAGAGGTATCAGTGGAAATATGAGGCTTTTGGTGGAGTTGAGTGTGTGTGAACTCTGTGATTGGCTATGATTCAGCTACAGTATGAAGCCTTTTGGCTTTTTGGGGGTCGGATTCATTATCATCCACAATCATGACATTAAGCAGTATACTAGGTATAAGCAGTCTACCTGATAAGGACACATTCGATAGAGACAGCTGATTAACACATTCTCTCACTATTGGCACATCATAAGGGAAACCAAATTGCAGTTATGTGACCTGTATAGTGAGTTTAGAATGAGAACAATGAGGGTTACTTATGTGACTTAAGTGCTTCAAGACTTCAGCACAAAACAGATTGATAACTTCCTCTTAGCAGGAAGGAAAGGTATGCTTTTGGAAGAAGATAAAATCTTTGGATGAGTATACCCTCTTCACCTGAGCACCATTTAGATGAACAGTGTCAACCAAGTGTGCTTCAGACTTGTCTTCTATGGTCTCTAGACAATCCAACCCTTAACCCACAGATCAAAACATTCTTTCTGTTAATGTAGGCAGTAAGGTTACAGCCCAGTTCAGCTGGTATGCAAAGTGCCATGACTTTTTGACTGCACATCTCTGCCATCATCCATCATGTGTTGATATGAAAGTTGATCGGTTTAGTCATCTATGACCAAAGCTGTGTTCAACTGTATTATTATAAGAGACATCCACTACCATGGTAAAAATAAACTCTGAAACGAGATTTTAGGGCAAGGCAAATGTGTGTGATTTAGTCCTAGGTTTTGTTCTTTCACACACATTGGTTTTTGGAATTTGACACTGAAAGGGGTCAGTTTTCATTCCAACCCGGAAGAAGGGCAGTGCCAAAGAATGTTCAAACTACCACATAATTGCACTCATGCTAGCAAGGTAATGCTCAAAATCCTTCAAGCTAACCTTCAGCAGAACGTGAACCGAGAAATTCCAGATGTACAAGCTAGATTTAGAAAATGCAGAGGAACCAGAGATCAAATTGCCAACTTTCATTGGATTATACAGAAAGCAAGAGAATTCCAGAAAAGTATGTGCTTCATGGACTATGTGAAAGCCTTTGACTGTGTGGATCACAACAAACTGGAAAATTCTTAAAGAGATGGGACTACCAGACCACCTTAACTGTCTCCTGAGAAACCTATGTGAGGATCAAGAAGAAACAAGAGTCTGACATGGAACAATGGGCTGGTTTAAAATTGGAAAGGAGTATGACAGGACACTATATTGTCACTCTGCTTATTTAACTCGCCCAAGATAGTTTCTTGGCAAACTCTGGAAGATGGTTAGGGACAGGGAAGCCTGGTGTCCATGAGATTGCAAAGAGTCAGACTTGACTGACCGACAGAATAATGACATGATCTTGAATATTCTGTTTTTAGAGCTCAGTCAGAAATCTAACTTTTCTACCACAATGTTGATCTTCAGGTTTAACTTGTTAAAGACAATATTATTTTCAAGTTGTGGTTATGTATCAGTATATAAACTGTATCATATTATATATTTAAACAGTATAAAAGAAACAGTTTATA
This sequence comes from Antilocapra americana, assembly GCA_007570785.1. NCBI lineage: Eukaryota > Metazoa > Chordata > Mammalia > Artiodactyla > Antilocapridae > Antilocapra > Antilocapra americana. Next base: position 47,303,703 of record ML662442.1, read on the forward strand.
GTAGATGATTTATAGCAAACATCTATAAAGTAATTGAGTTTAAATATCCTAAATATAGTTAGTTTCAAGTATTTTAAATAGTTCTTAAAATACTTCAACTTTGAGTCTATATTTCCCTTACCCAAATTTATTGATATTGGAATGCTGGGCCCCAAAAAATTAAATTAGAGAAAGAGAAATTCATACATGTATGTGTATCTTAAATTTCAATAATTGAGTTATTGTGTTCTTAGGATTTCTTTGGTGGTGTTTCTTATGCAAATTTATAAATATTTATTAGTGAATATACTTTTCTAACATCTCATCTCATTACTTATAGTTACTGCTCTGATGTGTTTGAAACTTCATCAGTGAAAGCACATTGTGATAAGGTGATGTCACTAGTCTATTTTAGTTAATGTCTGTTTGTGATATATAGACTTGTTATCTGTTTCATTAATATGCTGTCTAGGAATCATGTTTTAGAGTAGAAAATACTGATTTTAAAAATTCTACCATCCTATATTAAGAGTGTTGTAAGTAAGGGTTGTATTCGTTGTTAAAGATAAGCAACAATTTTTAACCATAAAAAATTTTAATTGTAAAACTTATTAACTAGTTATAAGAATCATAAACCTATATTAATGTAAAATAGTGCCCATAATATTGCATATGTGGGTTATATAAGGTCTCATTATATTATAAAATGTGCATGATATATATATAATTGTTATTCTACTAAGCTATAAATCTGGACCATCTAAAACTTATATGGGAGTATAATAGGCATCAGTTATCATTTTATTAAGTATTTTTTCTTAGCCCTTTAGAAGTCTGAAGAAAGGAGATTATGATAGGAGATTATTTTATGGATAGCATCTCTTAAAAAAAACTATCAATGAAAATTTGAATTTCTATCTTCTTTTATCTTTAACATACGCTTTTTAAAAATTTTTATTTATTTATTTTTGGCCATGCTAGGTCTTCATTGCTGCATAGGCTCCATCTAGTTTTGGTGAGCAGAGGCTCTTCTTTAGGGTGATGTGCAGGCTTCTCATTGCAGTGGTTTCTCTTATTGCAGATCAGGCTCTAGAGTGCGAGGGCTTCAGTAGTTGTGGCACGAGGGCTTCAGTAGTTGTGGCACGTGGGCTCAGTATTTGGGACTCCTGGGTACTAGAGCACAGGCTTAATAGTTGTGGTGCAAGGGCTTAGTTACTCCACGGCACGTGGAATCTTCCTGGACCAGGCAGTGCTCTAGTGTCTCTTTCACTGACAGGCGGCTTCTTTCCCACAAGCCACCAGGGAATCCCTCCTTTATTTCTTAATAAATTTCCTTGTAACAAGTAGAGGCAATAATAATTCTCTGTAACCTATAGTTACCCATTGGATTTTGAAGCTGCTGATCAGGCTAGTAGGTAGATTTCAGGTAGAATGCAAAAGGATCCTTTCTTTATGAATGGAAATCCTACTACTAGGTGCATTATACCAGGTAGAATGCAAAAGGATCCTTTCTTTATGAATGGAAATCCTCTACCATTCATCTAGAGCAGGGGTCCCCAACCTCTGGGATCTAATGCCTGATGATCTGAGGTAGAGCTGATGTAATAATAATAGAAATAAAGTGCACAATAAATGTAATGCACTTGAATCATCCCTAAACTGGTCCCCCCAACCCTGGTCTGTGGAAAAATTATCTTCCAGGAAACCTGTCACTGGTGCCTAAAAGGCTGAGGACTACTGACTACTGACCTAGAGTATGTTTTGAAAATTCTGTAGAAGGAATTAACATGGATCCAGTCACTTCTTAGTGACTCTCTTTCCACAGTGATTTAAATAACGTTGACCTTTGTTTAAAAATTGCAAACTCATTTGAAAATGAATCTGCTGGTTTGCATTATTAAAGCTACTAACTATTTAAATTGTATTTTAATTTTATAGAGCTACTCTTCTGCTTATATTGAATTTTACAGGACTAACCAGCAAAATTTGTCAGTTTGGGGACCTTAAAGGTATCTTAAATTTTTTAAATGAGAGGTTCATAAAATTGTTCAGTTTTTATTTCTGAATACCTTTTTTGTAGTACCCTTAATATAGCTTTAATCCATCTGTTTGTGTGTTCTAGAAGTGTAGAAGTGCTGCAAGTAGTCATTAAGGTAGAATTGTTTTCTTAAGTTGGAGGTGGGCCCATTCATTCTGAGGATAGTAAATATTTTCGACCTTGCAGGCCATATGGTCTCTGTCATAACTACTCAGCCCTGCTGCTGTAGAGTGAAAAGTTATAAACAATACAGAAAGAAATGGGTGTGCCTTGTTTCAACAAAACTTTATTTACAAAAACAGACAATAGACTAATTTGGCCAATGAGCAGTGTTTCATCAACTCTTGCTCTAAATCACTGAGTCTGTGGTCTCTCTAAAATCAGGTCATTTTATGTCTGGAAGTGAAGAGACAGTTTCTGCTTTTTGCTTTATCATCAATAGTAGTACTTTCATTCTGAATACTAATAGAATAGAGAAAAGAAAAGATACTAAAGATACTCTTGGAGGAGACTGGTTAACTGGATTTGGAGAGATTGCAGACTGATCTTATAGATGTGTACTCTATACCTGGGAAAAATTGAAAGCGGGAGGAGAAGGGGACAACAGAGGATGAGATGGTTGGATGGCATCACTGACTCAATGGACATGAGTTTGAGCAAGCTCCGGGAGTTGGTGATGGACAGGGATGCCTGGTGTGCTGCCGTCTATGGGGTCACAAAGAGTCGGACACAACTGAGTGACCGAACTGAACTGATATCTGGGTGTTCCCACAGTCTCTGGCTTGTTATGAGCTCTGCTGGAGAAAGTCAGGAAACTGTTAACTTGTGCTTGCTCACCTCAGTGCTACCAATCAACCCTTTTATTTATCTCTATTTGACTCCTTGTTACATTCCTCACAGCATCTCTTCCAAGGTCATTCTTATCCCCTCATAGCTTTGTCTCAGCATTTGATCTCTCGTCTCTTATTTAGGAAAGATGTGTGATATCACTCAATATGAATCTCTTATGTTCTATGTTAGTTCCTTTTTTAAGGTAGAAATGAAAAATGATCATTTTTATCTACAATTACATGAATTTTTAATTCTCAATTTAATATGCAGACTGTGTAAGTTATTGTAAAATATTTGCCTAAATAAGTATAATTAGCCATGAACAGTGAAGGAACTCAGCCATACATATACATGTATCCATTCTCCCCCAAACACCCGTCCCATCCAGGCTGCCACGTAACACTGAGCAGAGTTCCATGACTATTCAGTAGGTCCTTGTTGGTTATCCATTTTAAATATAGCACTAACTGCTATTTTAATTTCTTGGGTTTGTAACACTTGAAATAGATTAAACAGAGGTTGTATACTATCATTTTAATTTTGTTAGATGTTATTTATTTAGCTCAAATATTTAGAAATTTTGCCACATGCTTGAGTAGTTTTTTTTTTTAGTTTATAAAAGAAAAACTAGTAATATGAATTGTTTTATATTGTTTGTTTTAAAATTTGTCACAGTGGGCATGTAATCAAGTGAAATTTTGATTGTTTAGAGATGTTTTAGGGACCATGATTATGTAGCAGTGTCACACACCTTTGGGTTTCTTTAGTGTTGAGACCGTTTTCACTGCCCAGGATGGATGGGCTGAGATGACAGGAACATGATTAGAAAGCGCACATTATATACGTTTCAGTCAGCATGTTGCTAGTGACAGGTGCTCAATGGTTGTTGGGATCCTTGTCAACAAAGAGAATCCTTTGACATTAAAGTCACCGGCTCCATCCTGATTTGGGGTGGCTATTGGCAGCTCCTTCAGGCTGCAGCTGATCAGTGAATGTCAAAGCTGTGCTGTTCTACACTGTCACCAGCTCTCGGTGTGTGTGTGTATTTTTTTTTTTTTTTAAGGGAGGAATGGTTTGGCTTATCTTGTTATTTCGTCTTCACCAGGCTTTCAAATTGCTTACCTTTGGGAAATGCACTGAGAGGTCATAGGGAATACAGGTGTCTTTAGGGCATGCAAAATCATATACAGAGTGATGACTTACGTGGAGACGAGTAATGATTACCTTGACTCCAAGCCAATCAATGGTGTGAACATCTGGGGACTCATTAAATGGCATTTGTGGTGTCTGTAACTGAGGTTTTGAGCTCTGTTTCAGGAAAGGCAGTGACAGCCCTTAATGTCTAATTGACCTCTTCTCTTTGTTTCACTTTCTTTCTTTTTCCTTATTTGCCTCTGATGTGGGTCCCAATGGCAGCAAACAGCCCTGCTCAGCATTTTGAACTTCTGTTCAGACCTTCAGCACCTCAGTTTGGGTAGTTGTGTCATGGTAAGTGTTGGAAAATTTCTTTTTTCTTCCCATGAGTGAATTTTATCCCAACTCACCCCACACCCACCTGCAGCTTTTCAGATTTATGGTTAACAACTGTGCACCCCACTTTCAAACATTTTTCTTAAATCGAAGAGTTTGTCTTTGAAACATGGACATTACTTACTGTGAGAACAAGGAAAGAAGTATAGTGTGGTGTAAAGTGAGTGGTTCTGCCTCAAGTAAGATGTTATCTCAGACAAGTTATTTACCTCTCCGGGCTTCTTTACAAAATAATAAATCAATCATACCCAAATGCAAGTAGTTTGGTAACTTTTTCACGAGGCTAATTTTAGTTTTTGAGATCTGAGATTATTTCCTGGAAATGTTGATGATAGTAGGTAAATTTATTTTGTTTGCTTTTGGGTTTGTTTTACTGACCTTATTGAGTAAGATAAAATGATAGACACCAGCCTCTGTTGATGCTCACATATTTTGAAGCATCACTGGTCTGTGAAATCCAAAAGTCTAGGGACTCTTGGAATAAATAATCTTGAGATTTAAAATTGTAGTTTACATGTCATTAAAAGAGTTCATGGCATGAATTAAATGTTTTTCAACTAAATGGCATGGTTAATAGATAGTGCTGACACTTAAGGGACAGCAGAGCCCTTGGTGTGTGTATTTGTGTGTATTCTGTGTGCGTGTGTGCGTGCGTGCGTGCATCCAGACTCAAAGGAAATGTATCTCCCAGTGTAACTGACTGTGGAGCAATCTATTCCTTTTTATTTTCTTACCTGCCCCCCCCCCACACACACACTCAAAGCAGATTCAGGAGATCCTAAATCATTCCAGTTTTGCATCCGCTTATTAGGTAAACCTTAATAAGCAGGATGGTTGCAAGATCAGAGTTTCTTAGGCCTCGTTAAACCACATGCATAGACTCAGGTGGGCTTCTTTGGTGGCTCCGACCATAAAGAATCTGCCTGCAGTGCAAGAGACCTGGGTTTAATCCCTGGGTTAGGAAGATCCCCCAGAGAAGGGGATGGCTACCCACTCCGATAGTCTTGCCTGGAAAATTCCTTGGACAGAGAAGCCTATTGGTCTACAGTCCATGGAGTCGAAAAGAGTCAGACATGACTGAGGGACTGACACTTTCACTTTCATAGGCTCAGGCCTGTCTTGGTTTCTGGAGACAGTCTTGGGAGCCTACTCACTCAGCATTAAGTTTTGCTTACTTTTTACCTTACTAAGATAACTTTTTACCTTAGTAAGCCATTTCATGGGCTTCTGTTGGGTCCTTCTAGTTTCTCTTTTAGATGAGGTCAGTGACATTCCATGGCACTTTCTGTGACAACTCACCAGCCAGTTACTGTCACTTGGACCTTTGCCTACTGTTTGCCCGCCTTCTTTAGATTGGTAAGGACCTTGTTTTAACTTTGGCTAGAGGTTTCTGCCTGTTAATTACCTCCCCATAAAGTAGAGCAGCATTCCCTAGAAAAACAGGCCTCTGATCACAGGCAGTTTAGAGTTGGAATTATGTATGTTTATAGTTGGAATTAGGTGTAGTAGCAGGCAACATTTTCCAAAGTTGACCTATGGAATGTTAGTCCTAAAAGATATTCAATTTAGAAAGTTGTGTATTTATGGGAAAGAGTAGGGCAAATAGGAATTCTGAGTCAAATTAGGAAACACTGCTCCTATATCCTCCTCCTGACATTTTCGATAGTATGTCCTACAGTAAAGGGACAGTTTGCCTTTGCTTAAGCCAGAATTTTCTAGCTTTACCTGACACTGAACCTGTTTTTCCATATTACATCTATGAACGTGTCCCACTCATTCCCAGAGACCCTGGCAGCCGCTGCTCCCTCCTTCAACCCCTGCCACTATAATCACTCTCACAGCACCTTGTTTTATTATTTTACTTATCACTCTCTGAATGTATTTTGCTCACTTATCTCTCTGTATGTCTTTCCAAGAGATGTGAACACAGTATTTTTTTTTTTTTTTTTTGGTTCACTGTTGTTGTTCCTTATATCTGGAGTCGTGCTGGCACATTGTAGATGAAAATATGAATAAAGAAATAAACAAAAGGAAGTAATCATTGGACATGTTTGCTGTTTGATTTCCTTTTGCTGTCTGGTGATAATGCCAATACCTGATAATAACAAAAGCAAATAAAACTCTTAAAAAGAATCTGTTTAAAGAAACATCATTAAAACACTCAAAGCCCATGAACAATGTTTAATTCTTGATTAGTAGAAACTTCTCCCATGATCATGAGTTAAATCACTAGACACCTCTGATAACTGACAACAGCTAACGTATCATGATCTAAATTATTTTCAAGTTGCATTTTCAGTCTCCAAGGACCTCATTTAACCAAAACTAGTATCCTTATTAGTACTATCAACATATTCACTTACTATTTTAGAGCCTAGCAAAGTACAGACCTTTATCAGGGAGATCTTATATACCTATCAAAATGGCAACAGCACTGTCAAAATGAGAGGTATACAAGGACATTAGATAATCCTCAGATTCTTTGAGAGGGCCTGAGGATTTCAGGCTGCCTTTGGATTTAATTCATTAACGTCTTGTCTGGCATTCTTTTAAGTGCATTTTTAAGGACGTGATTACTCTTGCTGTTTTATGAAACAGCGGCCACTCTGGGAGATGAGTGAGCAGATCTGTATTAACTGCAATGTGGGGATGTTTACATGGAAGCAAACAACAGGAAATGATTAAGGATCTTTGAACATGCTCCAGACAGTTTCTATTTCTGAGCATAGTGTGGGAAAGACTGAAATTACTTGATTTCCAGATTGAAGACTATGATGTGACAGCTAGCATGATAGGAGCCAAGTGCAAAAAACTCCGGACTCTGGATCTGTGGAGGTGTAAGAACATCACTGAGAATGGGATAGCAGAACTGGCTTCTGGATGTCCGCTTCTGGAGGAACTTGACCTCGGCTGGTGCCCTACTCTGCAGAGCAGCACCGGGTGCTTTGCCAGACTGGCACGCCAGCTTCCAAACTTGCAGAAACTCTTTCTAACGGCTAACAGGTCGGTGTGTGACGCAGACATTGAAGAACTGGCGTGTAATTGTACCAGATTACACCAACTGGACATATTAGGTAAGGTGCAGTCTGTAAGTTTTGTTTTAGAGCCTTGACATAAAAGCTAATCTTGGACATTTTATAAAGAAAAACAATCTTGGATGCAGTCAAAATGTTGTCTTGATAATTATAACTGTCCTTAAGTAAAAGAGGGAGGGCAGTAATAGAATTTTATCATTGAACTTATCAGAAAGCTCTGAATAATCCTTAGTTCTTGGTCTAGTGAGAAGAATGAGAAGTTTATATGAGCCGTGTTCTCCATTTTTATTGACAGATAAGAAATAATCCGTTTGTATAATGAATTCAAGACACACACACACAGCTTCTTGATGTTAAATTCTTGATTAAAGAATACTGTAAGTCTCTATCCCTGGTGATTGTGCGTTTAGGAGTAGTTCTACCCTAAGGCAGAGCTATTGAAAATCCTTCCCAGTTCTGGGATTCCTTGTGTCTTTATTGCAATTTACAGCTAGAAACCGTGTGATATTTTGTTACTTCTGATGTTGGCCAGAATTGCCAGAATGCCACGGTTATGATTGCCCACACAGTTGTGAACCCAAAACACTTGTACTGTGTTTCTGGTCGTCTATTAATACTAATAGATTAACTCTTGAAGTGCTAGCTATATTGTTTCCTGTTTATTCAACATTTAACCAAAGGGAAACCTGAAGATTTTCAGCACTGGTGTTTCTGGTTTCACTTAAAATCTCTCACAGTCCAGGCTTATGGTACATTTATAGGTGTTGCTTAAATAGTCACATGTTACTTATCAAAGTTACTTATAGGCAGAAATTGTTTCCTAAAAGCTTAGGAAGGATCCAGTATCTTATAATAACCTAGAATGGAATATAATCTTCAAAAATTACTGACTCATTATACCATATATCTGAAACTAATACAATATTATAAATCAACTATACTTCAGTAAAAGTAAGTGCAGTTTTAAAAATCATTAAAAAAACAGTTGATGAAAAAAAACTTAGGAAGAACTTCTTGTCTATTTTATACACACTTTGGGTTAGATACTTCATCTGTGTTATATTCTACTTCATCTTCATAGCTCAGAAAGCTGGATATCACTGTCTTTTCATAGTTGAGGGTGCTGGAGCCAGCAGTTAACATGTAGCAGAGCAAGGGTCAAGTACAACGATTTTGACCCCATGATCAGTACTGTCTTTTCAAAACACCACACCCACTTAACTTGCTTGTTTCTTTTCCAGCCTATTCACGTTCTCCCTTGAATTAACGTAGACTTTTTTTATAAGATAAATATTTTGAAATGTTAAAAAGAAAAAGTCAAAGTCACAGGGACAATGAGAAAAAGCAGCCAAAGGCCTTTTAAAATAATCATGAATTGCATCAAGCTTCACTTCAGAGGATGGTGCCAGTGTTGTTTAAAATCTATTTTACAGTTCCCTCTTGAAAAAACCCTCAAATAAACCCCAAAACATACACTAGAGATGGAGAATAGCCAGTATCTGAAAGAGGTGCTACCATACTATAAAGACATAAGTAACACTGATCCCAAAACAAAGCACAGTTGTTATGGACCAGGAGTTCTGTTGTCAGGTAGCCTCTGTTTGGTCTGTGAATGTATGAATTACTTGACAGAGCCATAAAAGAAATACAGGTAAGAAGTATCATGACTTCTTTTGAAATATTTGTGACTTGCATGAGCAAGGGAGTGTCATTATTTATTTTGCTGAGTATAGTTATATAATTTTCAATTGAAGATGACCATCATGCAAATATATTGGAGCATCTTCTTTCAAATATAAAGAGCATAGTAAAAAAAAAAAATCACTAATTATAATTCTTAATGTTAACAGCGATGTGACTGTATGCTTTATACTGTTCTGAGCGTATTTTAACTTATTTAATCATCACCATAACCTCATGAGATATTAATAGATATATTAGCCACAGAGGGGAAAACAGATGGGAACAGGTTCAATACAGGGCTCCTGACTCATAAGGAATCTGGACTTGAACCAGAGTCTCTAACCACTTTGCTGTATTTTTACTGTTCTTTTATTTTTTATCACCATTTAGTGTTAGAATGCTTATTTTCTTTTAAAAGGGATTCTTAGTTAAACCAGGCTGATATTCGTTATTTTATTTGTCATTTTGTGATTAGCACATACGAATGTTAAGTGGCATAGTTTCTTCATACTGAACGTACTTATCTATCAGTACAAAGCTGAATAAGATAGAGTCCCTGTCTTCAGAGAGTTGATAACCTAGCAAGAAGGAATAAAACAAGCATATAAATAACTGCAATGCAAACTAGAAGCAAGTCCATCTTGATGAGGCTCAAAGCAAAGAGAAATATGTGTAAGATCAGAGAAATAAGGAAAGGCTTAATTTAAAAGGCTAATAGGGGACTGTCCTAGTGGTCCACTGGTTGAGAATCTGTCTGTCAATGCAGGGGACACTGGTTCGATCCCTGGTCCAGGAAGATCCCACATGCTGCGGGGCAGTTGTGCCCATGTGCCACAACTACTGAAGCCCAGTTGTCTTAGAGCCCATGCTCTGCAAGAAGAGAAGCCACTGCAGTGAGAAACCCATGTGCTACCACTAGAGAGTAGCCCCTGTTTGCAGCAACTAGAGAAAACCCATGCTTAGCAACAAAGATCCAGCATAGCCAAAAATAAATAAATGTGTAAAATAAATTTTTTTAAAAAGGCTAATAGGTATTTGAAAGATAGACTTAAAAAGTGAGCAGGAAATTGGGGGAGGAAGGCATTTTAGGCAGAAAGAATAGCATGAAGCAAAAGCAAAGGAGTTGAAATCGCAGGATATCTTTAGAGAATAGTCAGTCTTATTTGATCTAAAATGTTGGTATAATGGAAGGTAACATGGGGAGTTTTGAACACCAGGATGAGGAATCTGCACAAAATTAAACAAGGAAGAGCTCTTACTGGGCTTCAGTTAGGGGTATGAGTGATATATTTAGAGCTTTGTTTTAGGAATCCTTACCTGGAAATGAGTAGTAGATGACTTGGAGAAGGAAGAGATCAAAATCAGAGAGATTGGCTGCAATAATACATCTAACGAGGGTCTACACCAGGGTAATGGCATTGGGAAATTAGCCACCATTCCTTCATCCTTTCATTGGTTACACACCTATTGAGCATATACTGTGTTTGGCCTTGTTTTCAACACTGGAGATACTCAATGCCCTGAAGGAGCAAGGTGACTAAAAACAGAACTGTGTCCTAAGTAGACAACAAAAGAATACCACAACAAAAGAGTGTCCTGGAAGCATACGACAGGGGACACTAGCCCAGTTAAATGTTTAGTCTCTGACTTCCTTCCCTGACATTCTCTTGGACTTTGGGAGATCTGAATTTATCAGGAAAGACTTCCCTAGTGGCTCAGTGGTAAAGAATCCAAGTTGCAATGCAGGAAACACAGGTTTGATCGCTGGGTCCAGAAGATTCCCTGGAGGAGGAAATGGCAGCCCACTCCAGTATTCTTGCCTGGGAAGTCCTATGGACAGAGGAGTCTGGCCATGGGGTCACAAAAGAGTTGGACACGACTTAGCAACTGAACAACAACAGTTTATCAGGAAACTTGATTCAAATGACCAAGACTGGCAAATAGATAGTGATCACAACCCTAGGTGAACAACTTCACAGGCTTCGGTGAAGTTCTCTAATCTTATATAACAAAATCCCCCTCAGGATAGCTTATAGTATAGTGTTAGTCTCTCAGTCATGTCACTCTTTGCGACCCCTTGGACAGTAGCCCACCAGACTCCTCTGTCCATGGAATTCTCCAGGCATGAATACTGGAGTGGATAGCCATTCACTTCTTCAGGGAATCTGTCCAACCCAATCTCCCACATTGCAGGCAGATTCTTTACCGTCTGAACCACCAACTAAAGCATACAAAAAAGACAATTATCATGAAGATACAGGTGTCCATCTCAGATTCCATGGGTAGAAGCTGGCTGTGGTCAGGCCTCAGGAGGGACCGAAAACCATCAAAGGGTGAGGGAGCTTTTTCTCTTTTTCCTTCCTTCTCCTTCTTGCCTGCTGAGGCCCGCGTCCCCGACACCCTCACTCTGCTGCCTTAGGCTGTGTCTACCTTTCCCTCTGGTCTTACTTTGTTCTTCTCTTGTTATGCTGGCCATCTCTGCTTCTCTGGGTACACATAGCCAAATATAGCAACCCTGACCCAGTTTTCCATGTCTTTAGTTCGAGAGATTGAGTGGGCACTGGGGACTTAACAGAACCCCAATTCTGAATCCCCAGGAGGCTCTGCGTTGGTTTGTCACGGGGCTGGTCACAGTCAGGATAGCAGTGTAGTCAGCTTCTAGAGTCTGGCAGAGAGGGGACGAGATAGGATTTCTCCGAGCAAAAGGCACAAATTACTCTTTCATAAATGTTAATCCCCATCCCACGAATTTATACACAATACCACTGAGGGGTTTTTTTTTTCCTCCCTAGAAAATCTGTAGTTAACAACACATGACATCTTAGAGCCTAGTCGTATTTGGTATGTATTGAGTGCGTGCCATGTATCGGGTGCTTTATGTAATTTATATGATTTATATTCCCTCTGAATACCTCATAATCACTTCAAATTTATTATGAGCTAAATAGTACTCATCAGCCATCATTTGTCTTCCAGTCATGCCACTTTATACTTACTGTAAAACTTATCAGGTTGTATTGTACTTATTTGCTTTCAACTCTGGTCAGTGAGTTCTTTAAGGCAGGTACATGTCTTACTCATCTTTGTATCTCCAGTGCCCTGAGACAGAAGTTTCTACAGGGTAGTTGCTCAGTAATTGCACTGCATGGAATTAGAGGTTGAATCATTGTAAGTACTGAGGCCCGATTTGACCCACGGGTTCAGGAAAAGGAGATGTGCAAACAGTTTTGAACTGGGGTGAACAGAAATAGGAGAGTCTGGAGGAGCTGATTGAAAAGGGTAGAAGGTAGGAATGAAAATCAAATGGGTAGGTTGTCGATGAAATTCAGGTCCTAGATTCACCAGCTTGGCTGGAAAAAAATTTTTTACAGGACAATTTCAATATGAAGTCTTTTAAGGAATGTTTTTAATTTTTAAAAGGCTATTTTAAATGTGTTTTAAATAATTAACAAAAGGAACTCCTCATCAGGATATTATATAAATGTTGTGTAATGTTTTGTTCTGTATTGTTTTTAAACAGGAACAAGAATGGTAAGTCCGGCATCCTTAAGAAAACTCCTGGAATCTTGCAAAGATCTCTCCTTACTTGATGTGTCCTTCTGTTCTCAGATTGATAATAGAGCTGTGCTGGAACTCAGTGCGAGCTTTCCGAAAGTGTTCATAAAAAAGAGCTTTACCCAGTGACTTCATATATGTCCTGTAATAAAACGAATGTGCTTTTCTAGGGTTTTGTTCTGGGGTTGGTTTTGTTTAGTTTTTAGAATGGTGGGCATGTCTTAATATTATCCCATTAAGACATTTTTGGATTTTAAAGAAAAATGTGGAATTGTCCCTTAAATCAGTGAATCAATGATTTAAACAAATGTTTTCACAAAATAATGTAAGCACTTTCCTGCAAGAATATTTGAGTGGCTCATATTATTTTTATCTTATGTTAATCCATGGTTTAATGCTTTAGTCAGTAACTACATGTTTGATAAAAGTAATATGGAAACATTTTAACTTATTTTGAAAGGAGCACTTTGGACAATAAAGTATCATGATGTTTATGCAAAAATAAAATTAATTTTTCACACCTCCATGTAAGGATGCCTTATTAGTAATAAGCCTTATGACCTGACCAGTATTCTGTGCGGTATTTACAAAATTGTCAGAGTTGTTTGAAGGAAGAATCTTATTTTTCATCTGTTAAGGTTATTTTTTAAGTTGATGTACTAATTATTCAAGTTGAAAGTTTTTAGTTTTTCCACTTTTCTTCTGATATATTTATCTATTTTACTGTTGGATAATAACAGTATAAAAAGATGGGCACAAATAAGAGCAAGAGGTCCTAAGTAAAATAATTTTGTAACTGCTCAGCAGATGCCTTAAAAATTTGCCAGAGGGAAAGGTTTAAGTCATCTGAATTATATGTGAATTTTATTTATTTGTTTTTTCTGTGCCCCAGCACCTTAAATAATCAGAAATCAGCTATAGTGGAGGAAACAAAGCAAAGAAACATTGTTTTGTTAATTGTAAATTGATTTAGTTCTGCTGCTAAGCAAGTAGATAGAAAATATTTTATGGAATGAAAAAGCAGGGCTGTTCCAAATACCAAACTAATATTAAATGTTTACAGTGTAACAAAATTTATTTTCCCACACAGGGCAAAGTGTTAATTTCCAATATCCACCTAGAGTGATCCTGTAGAATTCTGCTGTCCAACACAGCAGCCACTAGCCACATGTGGCTGTTTTATTTAACTTGAATTTAATTAAAAATTCCATTCCTAGGTTGTATAGCCACATTTCAAGTGTTCATTAGTTCCCTGAGGCTAGTGGTTATCATATTGGACAGCACTACTCTATAATTTCTTGTTATAAGATGTAGTCACTTAAGAAGAAGCATATTTGGGTTAAAAATTAGCATAGTTAATATATATGTCTAGGATATTTTTGAAGATACTCTCAATAGTACATATAGGAAAGCATTTTTATCGCTACCAAAGTTCTTAAGCTAGTGAATTTATACATATGGGAAATAGTAGGCATTCAGTAAATAGTTATTGAATGAATAAGAATATATTATTGAATTCAGCCATATATCAGATTTTAAAATTATAAATTACAAGTAGTACTGTGCCTATTTTATAGAATATAAAGAATGTAGTATGTGACATATAAAATATTAAAATAGTAATCCAGTGACCTTCCCATAAGAAACCATGGTATGAGAGTTGCTGTCCTTTTGATATGCCCCATGTCTTCTGTCTGATGGCAGAAGCAAAGGGCAGTAAGAAAAGGGCTTGCTTATTCTCCATTACTATGTTCAAGCACTTGGATTTGCTTTTCACTCAGAAATGTATGTAAGCATCTTAAAGGTCTTTTTCAGTGGAGGATGGGATTTATAATTTGACTACCAACTGGGTGAAGTCGTGCTTTTCTCTAAAGCTAACAGCTACTATTGAGCCAATACTCCCTGTGAGGCGCTCTTCCCTGTGGATTGTGTTTAGAACTCATTTCTCTTCATAATAACCTTGTATGGTAGATGTCATGGGTCACTCCCTTTTACAGATGAGGCAACTAAGACAGAGAAAGGTCAGAGAACTTATCTCATGACCATGGCTGCTACTGGCAGAGCCAAGCATACATACCCAAGCGATCTGGCCTTAGGTACTCTACGGTCAGTCTGTGCTTTAAAGGTGTCCAGGTGAGGCATGTGGTTCTAGGCAGAGGTTGGCAAAACACTTTCTGTAAAGACCTGGATACTGAATACTGTGGGCTAAGAGGCAAAAAATTGAGATTATTTTGTAAGTACATATGTAACTAAAGAGAAAATGAATTTCCACAAAATTTTTATTGACAGAATTCTAAACATAAAACTAATTGAGAAGTTTTCTGTATTGCAGTTCTACTAACAAAAAGAAAGAAATACTTTGGAGGAGAATAACATTTCACTTAATTTGGAGTCAGTGTTAATATTTCCTGTCATCAAAATAGAAAAAAATTGATTGTACATATTCATCTGTTAATGTTCATCTGCCGTAAGATTTTACATATTTTGTTTTTGAAAATATCTTTTCATACAGATAAGGATTGCCAAATACATTAATCCATGAGAATATGATTTTCATGGAGCAGATTTATCACTTGGAAGGCATTAATAGAATTTCATTAGGTTCTTTCTTCCCTTGATATTTTCCTTTCAGGATATTACATTGCAGATTATTCACTTCCCGACTCACTTCCTGATTGAAGTTTAGGTGGAAGTTCCTCAATTGCACAATTGAATAGATTGTGACAAGTAGGTATTTTCTTTATACTTACATTCAGAGATCCAGAAAAACACTGCCAAACCTACCGTTGGAACTCAGAAAATGTATCTGCTGCAAATTTATGTGAGAATGGTGCTCCTGTCATTTGTCTTACCTTTCCATAGCACAGGAAGTAATAAAGCAGCTCTGTGTTAACTTTATGATTCAGTGTTAGTTGTCATCAATATTACTTTGTGGTGTTAAGTTTCACATAGAAGCACTGTTTTGCTGCCTTCACCTCCAGAGCTTCTGATTGAGTTGTTGTTTAGTCATTGAGTTGTGTCTGACTCTTTGTGACCCCATGGACTTTTGCCCGCCGGGCTTCTCTGTCCATGGGATTTCTCAGACAAGAATACTGGAGTGCGTTGCCATTTCCTTTTCCAGGGAAGAAGTTATGCATTGTTTAAATTTTTGGTTGAATTCATTACAAAACATTATCAATCCTGCAACGAAAGCTAAATTCCAAAGCCATTCAGTATTCTGTAATAGTGGTTGAGGGAATTTCTTCTAGTTCAGAAAAATCTCAATATCAGCTCTGATCTCAAAAACTCACAATAAAACTACTACTGTTTAGCTAACTGTTGTATGAGAGGACAAATAAGGATATTCAGCCTCTATATCTGATGGAAAAAAAGTGAAGTCTCTCAGTCGTGTCCGACTCTGCGACCCCATGGACTGTAGCCTACCAGGCTTTGCTGTCCATAGGATTTTCCAGGCAAGAATACTAGAGTGGGTTGCCATTTCCTTCTCCAGGAGATCTTCCCAACCCGGGGTTGAACCTGGGTCTCCTCCATTGTAAGAAGGGGCTTTACCGTCTAAGCCACCAGGGAAGCAGAACTAATGATGGCTAGATGAAGTTCTTCACTGACTTTGCTATTCCAGTAGCACAATAACACAATATTAAATCATATATATTTCATGAAGTGCTTGCCAATGAATAATACAGTAAACAATTACAGATTTTAAACTGCATTTTCACAAGCTTTGTAGATTTAACCAACTAAACCTTTTGGTTTTGGCTCCACACATATTTTTACCACCACTGGTTGTAACACATCTTAGCAGAGTCTACTTTAGGTTATACTGAATTCATATTTTCTTAACTTACTAGAAAACATTCTTGTCTGTAATTGTTCCATGCAGACCACTCATAGAAACCAACTCTTCAGTCCCTTCAACCCTGGCATTGACTCATCAAATAAATAATGATAACTTGGCAGTATCAGTAACATCTGTTGACACATCAAGAGCCAAGGAGAACCACTCAGAATCATTTGCTTTGGTTTTGTATTGACTAATGATGTTGTTCCCAGTGTTCTCAATTCTTTGGACCAAAAGGCTAATTTATTAGTCTTAAGCAGGTTTACTTTGGACAGATTTCTTCAGCTGATGAATCAAAAACAATTTAATTAACTCACCATTGGTAAAAGGCTTTCTTGCTTGGCTAACAAATGAGGCCCTTACAAACTTAACTTTACGGCTTTATTTTCGTTTTTTCAAAGACATTCTGATGTGATAAGATAACTTGTTTTAAATTTTCTGATTTTTCTGGCCATTGCATTCCTATGAATTGAGAATACTGTGGTGAGTGCTTAGTATGGTAATTCCTCTGTATGTAATAGTCTTTCAGAGTGGCTATAGCGTCACTGCACTTTAAACACAATGCTTTGCCATCTAATTCAGTAACGAAATAATCCATAACTCCTCTGTGCTTTAAATACATGACACTTGAATTTACTTTTCTCTTTTGTTCTGACTTTATGGGTATGCACTGGTAATAAAAACTTAAAAATATCATGGAATGACAATACGTGTGGCATTCAGAACGCTGGTAGTAATAACTGTATCACTACGATTTGTAATGTGCTGAGCAGCAGTGCAAAATTGTGAGAGCATCATGTAGGTCTCTGTTGCTGCTCCTCAGCTCTGCTATTGTGGTCTGGAAGCCACCATTGACAAGTGAGTATGTGTAGTAACATTCCGATAAAATTATTTCTGGACATTTAAAGTTGAATTTCATGTAATTTTCATGTGTCACAAAATATAATTTTTCTTTTTTATGTTTATTATTAGCCATCAGAAATGGTAAAAAGCATTTTTAAGTTGAAGTCTGAATTTGGCTTGAAGACCTAATTTTTGACCCCTTTAGGAGGAGACTGTGAAATGAGTTAATGCAGCTTTGCCCATTCCTAATTTTATAAATCAGAATCAAACCTATTCTCAGCTTTTATCTTTTTCATTTTACTATTTAGATTTTAGAATTAAGAACAGTATTTTGCTAACAAGCTAAGCTAAGTGAAAGTTGCTCAGTTGTGTCTGACTCTTTGTGACCCCATCGACTATACAGTCCATGGAATTCTCCATGCCAGAATACTGGAGTGGGTATCCCTTCTCCAGGGTATCTTCCTGACCCAGGAATCAAACCAGGGTTTCCTTTGTTGCAGGCAGATTCTTTACCAGCTGAGCGACCAGGAAGGCCATTTTGCTGACTTAGAGAAAATAAAACTTCTACCATGACAAGAATTTTGGATTTTTTGATTAAGATATTTTTTGTTGAGGTATATTTGACAATTAAGAATTGTATATATTTTAAGGTATATTATCAATTTGATAATTTGATATACATTGTGAAAAAATAATCACCATATTCAAGCTAGTTAATATAATCCTCCTATTCAGATAGTTAACACTTGTTTTGTGTTGTGACAATAAGATCTACCCTATTAGCGAATTTTAAGTATACAGTGAAATATTGGTAACTCTAGTCACATTGTTGTAAATTAAATCTCCAGAACTTACGCTTAACTGAAACTTTGTACCTTTTCACCAGCATCTCCCCATTTCTCCCTCCTGAGTCCCTGGTAACCACCATTATATTCTGTTTCTATGAATTTGACTGTTTTAGATTTCACATAGGAGTGAGATCATGCAGTATTTTTTCCTCTCTGTCTTGTTTCACTTAGCACAACGTCTTCCAGTTTCATTCATGTTGCTGTAGATAGCAGGATTTCTTTTTTAAGGCTGAGTAATACTCTATTTTACACATAGATGCACCACATTTTTTTATTCATTCATCTCTTAACAGACATTTAGGTTGTTTCCATATCTTAGCTTCTGTGAATGTGTGCATAATGTTGAAATGAATGTGGAAGTGCAGATTCTCAGAAATGGGATTGCTGGATGCTGTGGTATTTGCTCTTACTTTTTTGAGGAACCTCCATATTGTTTTTATAAAGGCTATACCAATTTATATTCCTACCAACAGTGTACAAGGGTTCCCTTAATAACAGTGAATATGTAGAGTATCCATTAAAGTTTAAAGCCAGAGGACCCATTATTACTAGCATTGTCAACTGACTTTTTAAATTTTTTATAATTATTTAATCTTAGAATTTTGGTAAGACAAATGACCTTCCTGGTGGCAATAGACGAAGATATCTCTCTGACTCTGGGAACATAATTAAAGGATCCTCTCAATTTAAATTGCTTGTGTAAAAATACACAATATACAGCAAAATGTTTAGGCAGTTAAAATTCTTCCTTTCCTTTGGAGTGATTAATTTTGAGCCAATATATAGCAAAACAAAACTGATTTCTTGGCAGAATTATTTTTATTTTTTAGTGTTTCCCTTGGAATTAACTTAGAAACTGAAAACTCATATTTGCAAGTGTAAAAATACTAACCAAGAAAGTCAGTAAAAATTATGTACCATGTATATTATTAGTGAATTTTCTGGATTTTCATTTTTTACTTTAAGGTATTAAAGGATGCCTACTACTGACAGAGTAATTTTCAAAGCCATTTATCAGTGTTGCATCTTAGTTCTTCTCCATTTAGCACATTTAATATTGATACTTCAGAATAACTCTTTTTTTTAAGTTACTCCAAAAATTTTGTCAGTGACCCCTAACAGATTGTTATCTATTGCCAAAACACTTTTCTAGCAGCTCTGGTTTTATACCTGTAGCCAAGTTCTCTATCAGTACATTAATGTCAATAAGCAAATGAGGTGATTGGCACCTATAGCTGCATGTCAAAAGGGAAGAGATAAATTACTTTAATCAGAGAACATTTATTATGTATATTTTATATATTGCCTTATAAATGTGGATAGAGGCCAGGATTTTTCCTTTGGCATAGCAGAGTGTCTTTAATATTTTTGCTTGTAAGTCTAAATTTTTGGATTAAATTTTTGTGCATATGAATACAATTAATGGTGTATTTGATTTTGAAAGGAAAAAGGCTATTATGTTAAAATTGACATTTTCAGATGAAAGAAGATTTTTATCAATGTATTTGGTAAAGTAAATTAGTGCAGTCTTAGCTGTAAAATTTTTAAGGAAAAATTTTAAAGCAGAACAGTCATATGATCAGATAAGTTATATAGATTACACTAAAGGAAGAAAAAAAAGCTCTGTTACAAATGAGAAACTGTAGAGAAAACTTGACTGAGATGTTTAAAATTTTATTTGTATAAAAATGCTGTTCAATGCCTAATGATTTTTATTGTTCATATTATTCTGTACTTTAATAAGATAAGCTTGAGTATCTCATTAGCTCATTTTCAAAACTGATCATTTCAGGACACTGCTGAATATAATGGAAGGTTTGGGTAAATAGGTTTGTGTCACAGTCTCTATGAAATTAGACGAGAATAAGCCTGGAAGATAAGCTATTGTCTATGTGCTGAACAGTAGCAATCCATCCTCATGCTATGAAATGCCATCGGCTTGGGCACATTTTGTAAATTCTAAAATTACATGAGTCTGCAATTAAACTATAAACTGGAGTTACACTGTTATTTACTTTTCCTTTATACTTTCTCAGCAGTTAACCCAAATAAGATTTACTCACTTGCAGTTTGTTTATTATTAGTTTTGTATTGTTTGGTATTGTTATTAGTTTAATATAGTGTTTTCCTACTTTTAAAGTATTGTGTAGTGTGGTACATGCTGTTTGTAGAAGGCAATTCCTTCACTACCAGTTAGCTCCAAAGTTGTTTCACAGCTTTTAGTCACACCCAAACTACTTCTAGTGAGCTAGACTGGAATAAATGGCACAAGATAAAACACATTCATCCACCCATTCAGTCAACAGTATATATTGACACTGATAGCTCAGTTGGTAAAGAATTCGCCTGCAATGCAGGAGACCCTGATTCAATTCCTGGGTTGGGAAGATCTGCTGGAGAAGGGATAGGCTACCCACTCCAGTATTCTTGGGCTTCCCTTGTGGTTTAACTGGTAAAGAATTTGCCTGCAATGCAGGAGACCTGGGTTCGATCCCTGGGTTGGGAAGATCCCCTGAAGAAGGAAAAGGCTACCCACTCCAGTATTCTGGCCTAGGGAACTCCACGAATGTATAGTTAGCTCCTAAGTTGCTCCACAGTGTTTAGTCACACCCAAACTACTTCTAGTGAGCTAGACTGTAATAAATGTCACGAGATAAAACACATTCATCCATCCATTTAGTCAACAGTAAATATTGACAACAAAACTATATTGATATGTGTGCTAGGCAAAGATTAGGGGTGGGGCAGGTTTGCAGAATGTGTATAAATAACTGCAAAGTAATTTTCAAAAATGGTTATGTGCCAAGAAAAAATTTTATGGTGAATAAGCGTGGGATACAATGATTTCAACAAAGTTAGGTTTCTTTACTGCTGAACTTCAGAACCTCTTCTATCTAATGGACATGATAAAGGTGAGACAAAGTGAAGATTTGTTGTGATTGCCAGTTTTCCAGGGAATACCTGTAAATATCTCTTGAAAACTTGAGTTTCTTGGAGCAGTTTGGAAAATGCTGCTAAGCATCATAATATAGTATATTACCAAAAGTATTCACTACAGTAATTTTTCATTATTTGCTAAAGATTATGCATTGTAATTTGTTTCTATGAAAAATATTTTTAATTTTTATCTAAGAAGATTAGGAAGTTGACTAATACTTTGATGATATGAATTAAAAAAAATTTCTGAGCATGATTATATTTTGGCCCATAATTTCTAACTCAATTTTTATTCATATATTAGATTTTTAGAATATGTGTTTACCATTGGTATCCTAAAATTCTGTGAAATAAGAATCATGGTCTACTCACTGGAAATGCATAAAGGAACTGCTGCAGCATCTGATTATTTTTAATATTTATTTCAGTATTAATAACATTGAATAGCAATAGAATTTCACTGTCAAGTTAATTTGTATGTTATACGAGTCCATAAACTATTCTAATCAACTGTGTAGTAACAGAAAAAAGTAGAAATTTTAAGTTAACTTTATCAGTGACCATTTTTAAAATATTTATATATAATATATTTTGAAAGGTATAGTAACAGCATTTACTACTGTCATGTTTTGCTAAAGTCTTCAGATAAAGGAAGGTAGTAATTTATTATGAGAATCATTTCTTCCCTAATAGATACTTTTACATGAACCCTATTACATGTTAGTCACCTATATATATATGTATTTATTTCAGTCTCACAAATAAATATATGTTTATTTTATAAACCTTTTAAAATGGGAAGTTATATTTCAGCAATGTGTTCTATGGAATATCTATAAATTGATGCTAAGGTTACAAGAACAAAAGCTAGAGAACTGTTAATACTAACACACATTCTGGCATACAGTTCTTATTTGAGAGATCTTTTGCTGACAGACATTGCAAGTAAAGAACTGGGAGTGTTGAAGCCCTGCTAACTTGTTTAAAAGTCTAAAAATAATCGTACCCAATAAAATCTAAAATAAATATGTATACATGTTTTTTTATTGTTTTTGCCCTACAATAACATGATATCACCATGGGTTTACATATGCTTCCCCTCCAGAACCCCCCCCCCCCCCCCCCCCCCCCCCCCGGGAAATCTCGCTGCACCAGCCCCGAGCATCAATCCTGGGCTGGCGATTGATTAGACATATGATAATTAACATGTTTCAATGCCCTTCTCCCATATCATCCCACCCTTACCCTCATCCACAAAGTCCACGAGTTTATTCTATACATCTGCATTCCTTTTGCTGTCTCGCATGTTGGGTTCTCGTTACCGTCTTTCTAAATTCCATATATATGCGTTAATATACTGTATTGTTGTTTTTGCTTCTGGCTTACTTCACTCTGGATAATGGGCTCCAGTTTCGTCCATCTGAGTAGAATTGCTTCAAATGAATTTTTTTTTAATGCTGAGTAATATTCCATTGTGTATATGTACCACAGCTTTCTTATCCATTCGTCAGTTGATGGGCATCTAGGTTGCTTCCACACCTTATCTTTGACAAAGGAGGCAAGAATATACAATGGAGAAAAGA
Organism: Antilocapra americana; assembly: GCA_007570785.1. Taxonomy (NCBI): domain Eukaryota; kingdom Metazoa; phylum Chordata; class Mammalia; order Artiodactyla; family Antilocapridae; genus Antilocapra; species Antilocapra americana. The sequence goes on from ML662442.1 coordinate 47,326,403, forward strand.
CAACCTCTTTAACAAGTGGTGCTGGGAAAACTGGACAGCCACTTGTAAA